>CM064525.1:53979477-54136977 GCA_032716605.1 Paralithodes platypus
TTGGGTAATTATTATTATTATTTTTTTGTTTATTAATATTAGTAGAAGCAGATTGTTGTTGTTGATTATATGTATTTATATCAAAAGTCTTAAATCAAATTGACATTCAATGCAGTAATAAATCGCCTATATCAGTAAAACTAGCAAATGAAGGTAATGAGTAGCGTGACTTTGGCAGGTTAAACAACTGTAGATCAATAATGTGAATCACACTCCCTATTATCCTATATGGCGGCAATGTGTGCTCATAACAATACACTAATAGCAGAACAATTGATGCAAGTTCATTTTGAGCTCGTAACAAGAACATTTCTTTCCAGCCCGTTAGTTGACGAGTTAGTGCTTGAATAAGAATTGTAGACTGGAGTTTGGAGTACACACACACACACACACACACACACACACACACACACACACACACACACACACACTTTACTGAACTAGAGAGTGTATTATGTTTCATTGACCTACCTTAATTGTCTTCTCTCTGGCGGTTTCCGTGGTTCCTTCCTGATCAGGGTCGTTCTCCGGTTTCAGTGTGACCTCGTACCTCACTATGTCCCCTCCTGTATCTGCTGGGTCATTCCAGGTCAGGGTCAGTCCTGTCTGGGTTGCCTCCTGTTGCTGCAGGTCTCTTACAAGGCCGGGCTCTGTCAAAGGTGTTAAGGCTACATGATCTGTTGCTGCAGGTTTCTTACAAGGCCGTGCTCTGTCAAAGGTGTTAAGGCTACATGATCTGTTGCTGCAGGTCTCTTACAAGGCCGGGCTCTGTCAAAGGTGTTAAGGCTACATGATCTGTTGCTGCAGGTCTCTTACAAGGCCGGGCTCTGTCAAAGGTGTTATCGCTACATGATATGTTGCTGCAGGTCTCTTACAAGGCCGGGCTCTGTCAAAGGTGTTAAGGCTACATGATCTGTTGCTGCAGGTCTCTTACAAGGCCGGGCTCTGTCAAGGGTGTTATGGCTACATGATCTGTTGCTGCAGGTCTCTTACAAGGCCGGGCTCTGTCAAAGGTGTTAAGGCTACATGATCTGTTGCTGCAGGTCTCTTACAAGGCCGGGCTCTGTCAAAGGTGTTAAGGCTACATCATCTGTTGCTGCAGGTTTCTTACAAGGCCGGGCTCTGTCAAAGGTGTTAAGGCTACATGATCTGTTGCTGCAGGTCTCTTACAAGGCCGGGCTCTGTCAAAGGTGTTATGGCTACATGATATGTTGCTGCAGGTCTCTTACAAGGCCGGGCTCTGTCAAAGGTGTTAAGGCTACATATGTTGCTGCAGGTCTCTTACAAGGCCGTGCTCTGTCAAAGGTGTTAAGGCTACAATAATCTCAACAGAAACCATTCCATAAATAGAAAATATAAATGTCTTCACTTGATGCTATAGTCATAATAAGCTACTTTTAACACTCATATAAATGTCTTCACTTGATGATATAGTCATAATAAGCTACTTTTAACACTCATTTACTTATCTATGTTAACCTATATTAAGTTAGAAACCTTTGTATACAGGCTGATGATATGAACAAGCTTAGTTATACAATGCCCTAAAATGTTAGTAAATGAATATTATGTATGCAATAAAGCCAAACTGCTTGATAATATGATGACAAACTATCTAACCTCTGTGTCCAACAGGTCCAATAAACTACAGTAGAGGTGAAACATTCTATAAAACTACCGTGTTATTATTACATGACAACAAAGGGAAGTCACAAAATAGTGTGCTTTTGAGGGAAGTCCATATTTGAGATAAAATGGATATACTTCAATGACATTTCAATGGAGAGAAAAAAAGAGAAGCCCTCATGGGTCCCTGTATACACTGATGAGTTCACGAAACCATAGAATATGATGCCAGAACTTGAGGCCACAGTTGGAGGTTTGTACAGTGGACCAAACAATAGTTCACGAGACCATAGAATATGATGCCAGAACTTGAGGTCACAGTTGGAGGTTTGTACAGTGGACCAAACAATAGTTCACGAGACCAGAACTTGAGGGCACAGTTGGAGGTTTGTACAGTGGACCAAACAATAGTTCACGAGACCATAGAATATGATGCCAGAACTTGAGGCCACAGTTGGAGGTTTGTACAGTGGACCAAACAATAGTTCACGAGACCATAGAATATGATGCCAGAACTTGAGGGCACAGTTGGAGGTTTGTACAGTGGACCAAACAATAGTTCACGAGACCATAGAATATGATGCCAGAACTTGAGGGCACAGTTGGAGGTTTGTACAGTGGACCAAACAATAGTTCACGAGACCATAGAATATAATGCCAGAACTTGAGGCCACAGTTGGAGGTTTGTACAGTGGACCAAACAAATAGTTGTCATAGAAATAATATTATTTATGCTATTATAGCTATACTATACAGTATATCATGATATACAGTATATTGACATTTCATAAACTAACTGTAACACTCCAAATAATAGGTTAAGGTTATATGTATTACTTCTTATTAAATAGTCTTAGCTATAATAACAAGGTTGGGTGAGGGCTGGTCCTGTCCAGAGTGAGGTTTGGCATCCTCTACCCAACCTTAGCCTTTTCTGTCTGTCTCTCTTCCTGTACTACTTTTCCTACTTCGGGGACGGGAGCCTAGGAATCCTCCTCCCTTTTAAAACTCACCTACTCAACAAGGCAGAGAAAGGGGCGTGGGAACGCGAAAGTGGATACGGACCCTAAGAATTGGAACTTTAAATGTTGTTTCTGTTCGGGCTCTGTCTAAAGTCGGCCACCCCCAGCTATGGGGTATGTGCCTGAGTATATACATACATATAATAGCATATTATTGTTCTTCAGATATAGCTCAACAAACAAAAGATCAAAGGATTGAAAAAAGTCAATACCGTATAATATTATATAATTGACTTCTTCAAATGTGTGACGGTTTATTTTGCAAGAACAAAATGTAAAGAAGTGCCAGTATACAGTATGTCCCCAAAATCGGCTCTACTTTTGTTGATATACATTTCCTTCATAGTTTGCTGGACGGAAGCATCATGATTCTGTACAGAAAAAAAGGCGACGTAGCTTCTGTTCATGCCAGAGCAGTGATACCGATGCCTTACTTTAAATCCTAAAGTCATATGATCAAATCTAATAAATGTTATCTTACAATAGCTATTTATGCTGATTATTATTGCTTAGGCCTAATCTCTGGAATATGAGTATCGAACGGATTAGACAATATCAATGTCTGGTTCGCAGTGATTCTGAAAGGAATACAAGCTACTTAGAACTGTCTACTCTATGTAAACGAACTTATACTGTACATCAGATTACACGTTTTGCTGGCTATAACGCAATATATAGCTCATTCTCCATGTTTACAATTTGGTATGATACTTAGAATGTAACAGCTGGCGAATATATATTTGTGTGTGTGTGTGTGTGTGTGTATATATATATACTGTATATATATATATTGTATATATATAACTATATATATATATATATATATATATATATATATATATATATATATATATATATATATATATATATAGAGAGAGAGAGAGAGAGAGAGAGAGAGAGAGAGAGAGAGAGAGAGAGAGAGAGAGTGTGTGTCTTCGTAATCACATCAACATCAATACCTATATAATATCAAGGGTCCCAGGACGCTCGGGCCGCCGTGTCGCCCGGTCGTTGCCATAAGATACAAGATGAGTTGAGGTGGGATCTGTCCCCTTCACCCCCGCAACTTATTGAAATCAATATATATTTTGACAGTAGGAGAGCTAATAATTAGAGTTTTATCCCACAATTTTGGCGCCAATGCTGTTGGTTGGGAGAGTTTTGTTTTTCGGCTAGGATGTTGCGCGGCCAATCATACCACGGCAGGTATGTGCTGCGGCCCCAATGAATGTACAGTCACTTATACAAATTCGTGGACCCCCACGTTAGAGCAGGTCTAAAAATGTATTTTGTTTTACTAGGTACCCTGGAGACAGCCCGGGGTTCAGCACAGGATGGGTGTGGGGTGGGAGGGAAGGGAGGGTGTGTATGAGATGGGGTAGTGGAGGAAACTATCAAACTGCCAATTTCTTATTACAAATAGCAATATTTCACACCATTTTAATCTCCTACAGCTATTACTTTCACTATTTATCCATCTCTATACTATAATTAATAGTTGGTTCACTTTATACTACTGTATAATACTGTACCGTATACGAGTATAATTAATAGTTGGTTCACTTTATACTACTGTATAATACTGTACCGTATACGAGTATAATTAATAGTTGGTTCACTTTATACTACTGTATAATACTGTACCGTATACGAGTATAATTAATAGTTGGTTCACTTTATACTACTGTATAATACTGTACCGTATACGAGTATAATTAATAGTTGGTTCACTTTATACTACTGTATAATACTGTACCGTATACGAGTATAATTAATAGTTGGTTCACTTTATACTACTGTATAATACTGTACCGTATACGAGTATAATTAATAGTTGGTTCACTTTATACTACTGTATAATACTGTACCGTATACGAGTATAATTAATAGTTGGTTCACTTTATACTACTGTATAATACTGTACCGTATACGAGTATAATTAATAGTTGGTTCACTTTATACTACTGTATAATACTGTACCGTATACGAGTATAATTAATAGTTGGTTCACTTTATACTACTGTATAATACTGTACCGTATACGAGTATAATTAATAGTTGGTTCACTTTATACTACTGTATAATACTGTACCGTATACGAGTATAATTAATAGTTGGTTCACTTTATACTACTGTATAATACTGTACCGTATACGAGTATAATTAATAGTTGGTTCACTTTATACTACTGTATAATACTGTACCGTATACGAGTATACCTAAATCTGTCTCTATATTGTCTTTCTCTTTGTTCACTCATACAACTCACTCTCTGACTTTGCCCTCTCTCTCTCTCTCTCTCTCTCTCTCTCTCTCTCTCTCTCTCTCTCTCTCTCTCTCTCAGAAAGTTATAAGCTGATTATCTATTTTACTTAGTTTTGTTTTCTTTGTTATCTGGTTAATTCATATTTTTGCCGATATTGCAAAGTTTGTTGCTACATGTTCTTGTTATTACTTTCATGCAACATTCTGTATATTTTCCAGATTTATTATAGCATTAACTAAAGAAGCAATATACCACAGTAAAGTTACAACTATTTGATTGATGTTTACTACATTTTCCCAAATCAATCGACAACGTATGCCATTTATTAGTGTATAATAATACACTATGCTCAATTTTACATCCATTTACGAGATTAGTATCTACCCACCTACCCAGCTGTCTAATTATCCATTTGTCTAACTATAAACTCACTAATCCATTTGGTTAACTATTTTTCTATCCTATCCATTTGTCTAGTTATATATCCATCTGTGTAACTATTGATTTGTCTAACTATTCACCCACGTATCCACCTGTCTATATAATTAGCCATTCACCTCCATAATCGTTCATTTGTAGACTATCCACCCTTATATAAATGTATATATATACAGTATATATATACTGTATAGAGATTACATTTCACTCAGCCACAATATATTTAACCACTGATTTTGAATAAGTATACTTCTTGTCAGTCCGAAATTACATTTTTGTATTAAATCTCAACAATCCTACTATTTGAGGGACGTTTTACGTGAGTCATATATTGATTCTATTCATTGTAATATGGTATTAAAGCATGGACATTTTCTAATCACAATTTTTATATTCAAATAAGGAGAATCTTGAAAATTATAGAAATATTTCTTATCAACTCGCTGGAATGTCGAAAATGAATGCGAAAATATTATTTCGGACTGACAACAGGCATAAAGCATTGTTTCTATGCCACATTATCTATCCACCTGGCGATCTTCCCTTCTTTTTCAGCCACACACTTGAGCAGTAAGTTCACAGGTTTAACTAGAATTTGCCACACAAGGATCATCGTTTACATTACTAACAAAGATTTGTGGATATTTTTGGCATTTAACTTGAGAAGACTGGTCCCCCCAAACCAAATACATGATAGCTGGGACTGTCAGTCAGACTCAAGCAGGCCTAGGAAGCACCCCTATGTCACTCTCTCTCTCTCTCTCTCTCTCATCTCGAGCTACCTCCTCCCGCCACAAATATACATTTTTCTCTAGATATTTGCTGTTTACACCTATTTTCTGGCCTTCACTACTCACATGTTCTTCATACAAGAAAATATACGCACATGGAACATAAATAATGCTTTATATGGTAAATATTATGAATACTGTCAGAATCGAAGGTAATTAATTAGCATATGCGTCCTATTTAGAAACATAAAATGTGCATTCCTCGGGTTAAGAGGCTTGTGATCAATAAACCTGTATAAAGAGAAATCTTATGCACTGGTAAATTACATCATCCAATTGTGATAGAACCTTGTTGGGTGTATCCATTTCAGGTATTTCTGCTCAACAGTATAGATATTTTTATCCCTTTCAAGCATTTATGACGCAGAGGTCGCCAGATTAGCAATAAGAAATAGAGTTCTCTCACTCTTTTAATTACCTCTCCAAAATTAGTTTTCTGCCCACAGCTAACTCAAAGATAATTGCAGAGGTTGAAGTAACTACACAAAAGGTTTCTAAATACCCCTGATGGTAACAAAGGCTTTAAAGTATCCCCAATAGGCTCAAAATCGCGTCATATGTCGGAGAGGGTTAAAATATAGTAACATAATTAGTAAGCCATTATATGGCTCAGCCTTTGGCAAAGAGAACTATTATCACCTTGATAAATCGAAGAGAGCATTTAAATGTATTTATATATTTTATCCAAGAACGGCGAAGCCATGGTAGTTCAAAGGTCCTGCCAGGCGAAGGTATTTGCTTAATTTCCGGCGAAAATCGTCATATTTACCATATATAACATAATTACTTCTACATATGAACCAATTTATATTTTAATATGAACATATGAACATTGAAAAACAATAAAAGAAGTGGCTGGTGAAAAACCTATATTTTAGCCCCGTGGTCGTAATCTGACCCGGACCGGCGAGAGACATACATCCTCCCTCTCTCATGTCTCACAAGCTACTGAGAGATTAGAGAATGTCTCAGACTGGCTAAAGGGTAATGAAAGACTCCCCCATCCTCCCCCCACTCTCCAAGCCGTCCTCGCGCGACAATACTTGATAAATATCGGGAATAATAGGGAAAATACAAGATAATTGAGAAGGGGAGAAGAAGGGGAAAAAGAGGGTGAAGGGAGGGGGGGGGGGTTGACACACATGTAGAAGAGTGATAGGATATATGGATGGGAATTATCTCACCTAATCATATATTGCTTTGTTTTGAGTGCCAGTGGGGTGTTTTGAAAGTTTATTTTTATGCCTTGGCTCTTAAGAGGACCCTCGCCTTCACCCACCAAACCTCTTATGAGGATCCTCGTCTTTCCCAGGTTAACGCAGCGTAAGACTACTTATTGTATTTTGGTTATAATGAACTTTTCAATGTTTTCAATATTGTTCTTACATTCCTTATTATATTAAATTTGTTTGCATACAAGACTATTGGAAGGGAATACAAAATCAATTAAAAACAATATATATGCCAAATGGCATCCTCAATTTTTGGTAACGTGAAATGTGGTAAAATATGGTCACTATTTGTGACAGGAGAAAAGAGAGTTGAATTTATAATATACATATCCTTGCATGACAGTGTGGTAATCCCGACATTGACTTACGGAAGCGAAGCATGAACGTTGTTGGACAGACTCAGACCAAGAATGAGAAGGGTGGAAATGAGTTACTTGAGAAGTGCGTGAGGAGTTACATAGAGGGATAGAGGTAGATGTGCTGGAAAGTGTGAAAAGGACCATCTTGAGATGGTTCGGCCATATGGAACGTATGGGAAGCGAGAGAATGACTAAGAGGGTGTACGAGAGCGAGGTGGAAGGACAGAGGGAGAGGTAAACTGAGAGAGAGGTGGAAGGATGGAGTGAAGAAGTATATAAGTGCTGGTTAGGAGGAGGGGCGTCGACTGACTGGGGACAGAGGTGCATGGGGGCGTTTCGTTCGTGGCCACCCTTTCAGGGATCATGGCTTCAGGCAATAGATAGATAGATGTATATTTGTCCATCAACCAAAACAATTCCGTAAGGGCAGTATTACATAAAGCTAGATAAGCGACATAGGCCTGCAGATAGAAGGACGGGTGAGTGGGAACTAGGATAGTGGATATATCATAAGGATTATTTTTCTCTGAGCTTCTGTTTTCGGTTTATAATAGCTTGTATGGATAAATAGATTGATAGAGAAATTGACGGATATACGAGTGAATGTGGGTGGTGTTTTGTATAGATGAATGGAGACATGCGTAATTCGACAGATAGTGGGTAGTGGGTGTCCCGCGAGATGTTTTTTACATTTTTCCAAAATATTAAGATTCTGTCTTGCTGAATAAAAAAATTACTTATGCTATCCTTACATTTGTAGCTATAGCCCCGAAAAGTCTACATGTTTGCGTTTGTTTGCTGTTTAACCCACTATAGGAAAGGATTAATTAAAAATATAAGTTGAGTATGTTGAAAATTGGTATTATTACTTCAAAATGAGCAAAACAAAATTGTCTATTTTCATCTCGGCGATTAGTCAACTATAACAAAAAACACATATGAGTTTTTTAATAAGTCTGTATGAACGAGTGATACAATACTTCATCATACACTAGTTAGAAGTTTTAATTTATATTTCCTTTATATATGGATTAACCCCTTCTGTACCAGCGACGTATTTTTAATTATATTTTAGCTATATTTAGACGATTTTGTGCAGTATAAGAAGGGTCTGTGGTAGTAAAAAGGGTTAAGTGAGATAGTTCAAAGCCTATTACTTGCTGGAGGCCCTTTTTAAACTGAATAAAATAAGAACATAATAACATAAGAACATAAGAAAATGGGAGTCTGCAGAGAGCCGATTGGCCTAAGCAAGGCAGATCCCTGTCCCACACAACCCCAATTCAATTACAAAGCCCAATTATAGGCTTCACACTCTAATACCCTGAGGATCATCTTACCAAAACGGTTAGAGATTAACGCAGGATTATGGGGGTCTGCAGAGCGCTGATTGGCCCAACCCGGCTGATCCCCCTTCACACCCAACCCTTCTCGTCCATATGCTTATCCAATTTTATCTTAAAGCTCCCTACCGTGTGTAATCCCACTATAGCACTTGGTAGTCCATTCCACCCATCTACAACTCTGTTACCAAACCAATACTTGCCTATATCTTTTCTGAAACGAAATTTAACTAATTTGAAACCATTGGTACGAGTTCTTTCGCTATCACTGAGCTTTAGTACATTTGTCATGTCCCCTTTGTTAATCCCACTAACCCACTTGAACACCTCTATCATATCCCCTCTAACTCTGCGTCTCTCTAGCGAATGTAAACCTAATTTCTTCAACCTTTCTTCATACGAAAGATTTCTAATATTATGGATCATTTTTGTCATTCTACGCTGTACTCTCTCCAATGAATCTATGTCCATTCTGTAATAAGGACACCAAAATTGGACAGCATAATCCATATGGGGTCTCACTAATGACAAGTAAAGTTTTAAGATAACATCAGCAGTTCTGTTACTCACACTCCTAGAGATGAACCCGAGAATCCTGTTTGCCTTATTACGAACGCTTATACACTGTTTTCTAGGCTTCAAATCATTGCTAACAAACACACCTAGATCTTTCCCGCAGTCTGAATTTTCGAATTCTAAATTAGCTAGTTTATATTTAACATTTGTTTGCATCTTCCCTATCTTTAATACCTTGCATTTGTCAATGTTAAACTTCATCTGCCAATTTACTGACCAGTCATGTAAGGTATCTAGATCCCTTTGGAGGCACTCTATATCGCTATCTGAATCAATTGATCTCCCTATTTTAGTATCGTCTGCGAATTTACTTATCCTACTAGTTATACCTAAATCTAGGTCATTTATGTATATAAGAAACAACAGGGGACCTAATACCGATCCCTGGGGGACACCACTTTTGACTGCTCCCCATTCTGACTTGGTACCATTTATGCTGACTCTCTGCTTCCTACCAATTAGCCATGACCTAATCCATCCTAACAACGCCCCACCTATTCCATGTGCCTCAACCTTTCTCATCAATATCTCATGAGGGACTCTGTCGAAAGCTTTACTGAAATCTAAATATATAATATCATATGACTTGTCATTATCTACTGCTTCATATACCTCTGAGAAAAAACTAAGCAAATTAGTAAGGCAAGACCGTCCCTGAGTGAATCCATGCTGAGAAAAATTGATTAAGTTAAATGTTTCTAAGTGGTTTCTCATTTTCCTAGCAATAATTGACTCTAGTAGCTTTCCTATGATTGAAGTGAGACTAATGGGACGGTAATTGGATGCTATTGATTTATCACCTTTTTTGAAGATCGGAACTACATTTGCAAGCTTCCAAGCTTCTGGAACTATACCTGTTTCTAATGACTTGTTAAATAGAAATGTTAATGGGTAACTTAACTCATCTCTGCATTCTTTTAATACTCTAGCATATACCTCATCAGGACCAGGCGATTTATGAGGTTTCAGTCTGTCAATTTCCTTAAGCACATCATTTCTACTTATAGTAACCGTACTTAACCTATTATCTATACTATCGCTGTATACCTTACGGACTTCTGGAAACTGTGCCAAATTTTCATTAGTGAAAACGGATAGAAATTGACTATTTAATGTGCTGCACATTTCTAAATCACTTTCTGTCAATTCTCCTATCGAAGTTTTAAGGGGACCAATTACATCTCTAACCTTGGATTTATATAGTTGGTAAAAAGCTTTAGGATTATTTTTTGAGTCATTGGCAACCTTAATTTCATAATTTCTTTTTTCTTTACTAATATCCTTTTTTACCTGTCGTGATAGATTCTGATAGTAAGCAAGTAGGTGAATTTCGCCTTTTTTAATTTTTCTATATATTCCTCTCTTTTTTCCTAGAAGATCTAATAGTCTATTATTCATCCATTTGGGTTGGTTCTGTGTAGATCTAAATTTTCTTTTGGGGATATATTTATTTTGCGCATTGAATACTGACTTGATAAAATTATCGTATGTATCTACCAAGTTTGACGTCTCTTCCTGACTTAAGATGACAGGTGCCTGAGAAAGGATACACTCATTTGGACACCTGGATCGACTTAATTTTTTGACCATAGGGTCCGCTAACAGGGCTTCTCTTAACCCACCATAATTGGCTTTTCTGAAGTCAGGTATTAATGTTGTATTCTCTCTGATATTACCTTTCCATTGTATATTAAAATACACAGAATTGTGATCACTATTTCCTAGGTGGTCCCCGATTTCTACACTATTTATCGTATGTTCATTGTTACTGAAAACTAAATCGAGAATATTATCACCTCTAGTCGGCGTATCTATGAATTGAGATAAAAAACTATCTTGTACTACCTCAATAAACTCCTTTGAATCAGAGTCGCCTATTTGTTGCTGCCAATCTATATTAGGGAAATTAAAATCCCCCATAATGCACACGTTGCTAAGCCTTGATGCTATTTTAATTTCCTCCCATAATGATGTTCCGTCATTTCTACTCATATTTGGCGGTCTATACATAACTCCAATAACTAAAGTCTCACTACCTTCGTTAACTTCTACCCAAACACTTTCATTTTCATTATTTACTCTAATACCTGATTTAGTACAGCTTTTTAATGAACTCCTGACAAACACTGCTATACCGCCGCCGCCCCTCCTACTTGTTCGGTCATATTTAAACAAACTATATCCCGGTATATCAAACTCTGCTAAAAAATGCCTGGTTTCTGCATTAATCCATGTTTCAGTTAGCGCTATTATGTCTATATTTTCTTTGCTAACCAGTGCTCTAAGTTCGTTCATTTTGTTACATAAACTCCTGCAATTTGTATAATAAACCCTCAAACTATTACTTGTATTTGCAACTATTTTTCTATTGTTTTTAACTAATTTATTTTTACCTGTTGAACTACTGGACCTAGACGGAAAATCTACGCTATCAGAATGTTCGTTATTACTATCAATTTCATGTGGCTGGGATTCTATTTTACTTACACACCTATGGTTTATTAACAAAACCCCGCAACAAACTTGTCGAGTGAGCTGGCTAAGGTCGAAACTCCTAGTCGAGAGAGATGTACTCCATCCTGGGCATACAGTTCATCCTTACCGTAGAAGAGGGTCCAGTTATCCAGGAATGGAATAGTATTTGCCTTGCAATACTTCTCCAGCCGGCTATTTACACCAATAGCCCTGGAGGACCATTCCTTCCTTACCCCTCTTCTTGGTAGGATACTGTGTACCACAGGGACTCCACCCTTCTCCTTGATCCTCTCCAACATTTCCTGGTACGTGGTGAGCAACTCCTCAGTCCTGCATTTCCAAATGTCGTTGCTCCCTGCGCTGAGGAAGATGATGGGGTCCTCTCCACTCGCTTCCATGACACCATCTAGCTTTTCTGCCACCTTCTCGACTCCGGCACCAGGCAGACAGACAACTTTACCAACATGTGTGTTAGTAGCCCTACCAAGGTATTTAATCGTCTAATAGTAGCCAGAATAAAGTTAAAAGGACGTCACCGGTACTGAATAGGTTAAATACGGATCACTTTTAACGAAACGCAAAAATGTCCCACTTTACACAGAATATTTGTGTGTGTTTTAACATTTTAGTCCACATTTTCTTATAAGTAAAAGTAATAGGAACATCCATGATTAATTGATGATGAAGCCATATTTTTCAGGGTCACCACTAATTCCTCTAAAGCTTATTTCATCATCCTATGGTGATGCTTTGAATAAATGGTTTTGTGTCTGTTTATTTTGTTATCTCTTATATTCAACTTATCGCAACGGGCGGAAAACGAAACCTACAGATAATTTGTTGGGGTCTATTTGAAGTACTGATACCTTTGTTCATAATACAGTATTTACCTGTTTCCCTATCACCTTCTTTTAGACTGAAAACTGGTTTAGAAATTACAGGCAACTTAAAAATACAACTATACAATACATCATGTTTGATTTAAAAAGACAATCTTATATAATTATGTGAAGGCTAATTATCTAAAACGAGTTTGTGGGACCTGTTGTATAGAACAAAGATAAACAATACAGTCAATAAAAAAACATACCAACAATATAGGGATAAGAAATATTCGAAACTCGAACAGAATAATTACCAAAGAAAAGATTACTGGAAAAAAATACAGTATAAGAGAATGAGGTGCATTAAATACAGTATAAGAGAATGAGGTGCATTAAATACAGTATAAGAGAATGAGGTGCGTTAAATACAGTATAAGAGAATGAGGTGCATTAAATACAGTATAAGAGAATGAGGTGCATTAAATACAGTATAAGAGAATGAGGTGCATTAAATACAGTATAAGAGAATGAGGTGCATTAAATACAGTATAAGAGAATGAGGTGCATTAAATACAGTATAAGAGAATGAGGTGCATTAAATACAGTATAAGAGAATGAGGTGCATTAAATACAGTATAAGAGAATGAGGTGCATTAAATACAGTATAAGAGAATGAGGTGCATTAAATACAGTATAAGAGAATGAGGTGCATTTAATACAGTATAAGAGAATGAGGTGCATTTAATACAGTATAAGAGAATGAGGTGCATTAAATACAGTATAAGAGAATGAGGTGCATTAAATACAGTATAAGAGAATGAGGTGCATTAAATACAGTATAAGAGAATGAGGTGCATTAAATACAGTATAAGAGAATGAGGTGCATTAAATACATTATAAGATAATGAGGTGCATTAAATACAGTATAAGATAATGAGGTGCATTAAATACAGTATAAGAGAATGAGGTGCATTAAAAATACAGTATAAGAGAATGAGGTGTATTAAATACAGTATAAGAGAATGAGGTGCATTAAATACAGTATAAGAGAATGAGGTGCATTAAATACAGTATATATAAGAGAATGAGGTGCATTAAATACAGTATAAGAGAATGAGGTGCATTAAATACAGTATAAGAGAATGAGGTGCATTAAATACAGTATAAGAGAATGAGGTGCATTAAATACATTATAAGATAATGAGGTGCATTTAATACAGTATAAGAGAATGAGGTGCATTAAATACATTATAAGATAATGAGGTGCATTAAATACATTATAAGAGAATGAGGTGCATTAAATACAGTATAAGAGAATGAGGTGCATTAAATACATTATAAGATAATGAGGTGCATTTAATACAGTATAAGAGAATGAGGTGCATTAAATACAGTATAAGAGAATGAGGTGCATTAAATACAGTATAAGAGAATGAGGTGCATTAAATACAGTATAAGAGAATGAGGTGCATTAAATACATTATAAGATAATGAGGTGCATTTAATACAGTATAAGATAATGAGGTGCATTAAATACAGTATAAGAGAATGAGGTGCATTAAAAATACAGTATAAGAGAATGAGGTGCATTAAATACAGTATAAGAGAATGAGGTGCATTAAATACAGTATAAGAGAATGAGGTGCATTAAATACAGTATAATAGAATGAGGTGCATTAAATACAGTATAATAGAATGAGGTGCATTAAATACAGTATAATAGAATGAGGTGCATTTAATAATGAAATACGAAAGTATAATAAGGAAGAGTTAAATAAGTTAAGAAACTAAATTAAAAGAAGGATAGAGAGACACCTTGAAGGGGAAAGGATGACATTTGAAAGAGAGAGAGAGAGAGAGAGGGAAAAAACTAGGTAGAGCTAGTGCTGGGCCTTATGTGTTGCTACATCATAAGAATGAGGGGTTGGAAGTTTCCTCCACTACCACATCTCACACACACCCTCCCTTCTCTCTAACCCCACCCACCCTGTACTGAGCCCCAGGCTGTCTTCAGGGTACCTAGTAAAACACAATCCATTTTTAGCCACGCTCTTACAAGGGGGTCCACGAATGTTTATGAGTGACTGTACACCATATCAACAGTGGAAAAGGCCCTGCGAATTTGTTTTTGTACTATTCCTATCTAAAGCCGATTATACTGTATATATTATATACATTCTGTATTTACCTAAAACAAAGTTAACGATATATTTTCGTATTTTGAAAGGACTACCTAATCCCTATTTATGAAAAGAGGAACAAAAATCTACTGATCTAACCCCCCCCCCCCCCCCCCCCATATAAGTAATCTTTTTGAGAGAGTAAGAGAGATCTTTAAACAAGATTTTTTTTTTCCAGCCAGGGGCCCCATGCAACCTTAATCCGCCCCTGGAAAGGACATGCAATTGGTATGTAAATACCTACTATTATAATGGTACATATGCTTTCACTAATTTCATTGGAGGTGTTAGGTGTTGGAGTGAAATTAATAAAAATATATTACTACAATTAGAGTCCATATAGTTTATGTTGTAATAATACTAACTTGCCTGGAGGGTGGTGACGCGTACTAGATCAGAGTAGCTAGAAGTGTCCACATTCTGGTTCTTGGCACGAATCTGAAACACAATTTAATTATGTACAATTGTATATTTTTATGATATTGGCAAATTACATAATCAAATGTATATAAAAACCACATGTTTCACATAGAAAATAATAATAATAATAATAATAATAATAATAATAATAATAATATTCATATTGCTATTGATAATAATAATCATCATCATAATCTAGGTTATTTGTTTGTCAAAAGCGAAACTTCTTTCCAAGGCAATTCACTCATTCTTTCAAAAACAATAATATAAATGAACACACATATTTAGGTGTAAGGGAACTTAAATATACGGCAGTAATCAAATATATGTTAATTCTTCAAAGTTAATACAAAACCTGTAGAGCCTAACAATAATCCTATATCATGGGTCATAGCACGTCTGACTGCTGATGGAAGGGTCGACAGTTTGATCCCACACCGTGCCATTGATAGACGGCAAGAGTTTGGGCAGTTCAGTCTAGCGATTCGTGACAAATGTCCAGTTAAGTCCCTGTAACAAGGGCATGACCTATACTAGCCCTGTCAATCAAGGGAGTCCACGGAGTTAAAAACATCATCATCATCATCATCATCATCATCATCAATCTGTCTTTCACATAGATATACCCAGAGCCACGCACCAGGAAGAGACCAGACAATTATGTACCGTAGGATTAACTATTGATTTATTACTGTGCCAAATATGAAATACAATGGACATCTGCAGTCATATCCCATTTTACAATTTAACCCATTCCGATTTATCTAACATATATACTAAGGCAACATTATCATTCATTGACTGCTTCAGATAATTTTCCACTGGATATATTTAAGGAAATGTGTTATAGACCATTTTCTTATAATAATGATAATTATATATCTGACGCAGATCCTGATAATGTCATGCAGAATTCACTTCGCTACACAAATCCCGATTGTAAATATTATTGTGTAGATGATATACCTAATAACTTAAGCAACTCTTCCAACACTTTATTGTGTAGATGATATACCTAATAACTTAAGCAACTCTTCCAACACTTTATTGTGTAGATGATATACCTAATAATATTATTGTGTAGATGATATACCTAATAACTTAAGCAACTCTTCCAACACTTTATCAATCCTTGCCTTTAATATTAAGGGGGGTCACCGGCTTGTTTTATCTTTCTCTCCTTTTCTCTCTCTCTCTGGCTTGTATCAATTTGGCCCCATTCAGCCAACTGTTTTAAGACGTTTATCCCCATCCAGGTGTCGATTTCTTACTGGCGAGCGATAGCGAGCCAGCATTGTATGGAGAAATTCGGCTTCGCCGGAGACATTTTTCTATCGAAAAATGTACAATTTTAGCTTGCTGTCAAAACAAATATATATATATATATATGCTGGCTCGCTACCGCTTGCCAGGAAAATATCGAAACCTGGATGGGGGCAAACGTCTTAAAACAGTAGGCTGAATGGGGCCGAATGGATACAAGCCAAAGGGAGAGGGAAAGAAAGAGAACAACGCGAGGTTGGCTCCCTCAATATTATCCCCCAACAGTTTGATACTTTCCTTGATCAATGTATTTCGCCACAGGACTCTGACATACTAGGTGTTTGCGAAACAAACCTTACAGATAACATCGACCATTTGTACAGTATTGACAATTTTCATAAGTTTTCGCTAAATCTTTCGTCACAGCGGTGGGTTGGCCATATATGTAAAAAATGTATTTACGTGGGCTAAAGTTTAGCCAAAATATTTGTATGTATCCAAAGTTTTGTTCATGACACAGCTTCACCTGTAAATGTGCAACATACTTTTAATAACTATATTAGGTGCCTGTTTAATAGAGTTCACTCCCCCAGTCGGGCCATCCCTGCTTGCCACTCTCTAATGAGTCTTAAGAAATAGAACAACAATTGCAACAACAAAAATAACACATTAACAACTATCTTCGACATAAACAAAAAATACTATAATATACAACCCATTATGTATTGCAGGCATTAATATTCTGAATCCTAACACATAATTAATGTTGATAATACATTGCGTATGCATGATGATACTATCATCTCTATGACGAAATACAAAATTGAACAGAAGTTTATGAATATATATATACATATATATATATATATATATATATATATATATATATATATATATATATATGTATATACTGTATATATATATATATATATATATATATATATATATATATATATATATATATATATATATATTAGCAGTAATATATATTTTGGTTAGAATATAGAGCAATTTGTCAACTTCACTAATATCACTTATAATACTGGAGAACAATACCATGAATAATGTTGCTAATGATTAATTAAAGACTGCAGAAGATGTTGCACTTAATAAGCTAACAAACCTATATATAACTTGTCTATATTATTACAATGTTCCCAAAGACCGGATGTTTGCCACCAGTGTTATTATTCACACAAACAAGTCATGCTTCAAACCTCAAAAATGATCCTCCAACTTGTTTAGTCTATTTTGTATAAACTGTTCACAAATATCGTCACCTATCGGAGAGGTAGATTGCATAACTCATTTCGTAGTGAATTCCAAACTACAGACCCACATGAAAGTTGTAAAAAAGTAATTGAGTAAATACATTAGAAGAGTTAGTAAAGTTCTTGTGTATGACAGTCACATACAGTATATTAAGATAAGTTATATTTATTCAAACGATATACAAGCGCCAGCACAGAGAGCTTAATTACGCTATTTTCACCATATACCTGCATACAAATAAAACAAAACAGGATTTAACTATTAAAACAATGGGTTTAGGGTGAATAATCATCTTGACATTATATACCGGTACACCAAAATAGTTATAATAGTATATAATTAAAATGTTCTCTGTGATAGTAGTAGTCGTTCCCTAGACTGCCTGGCTGAACAGCCCCATCTCTTTAATAGTTGTCTCTGTTGGTGGGTTTATATAGTAAAGTTAATGTAAAGTTGGGGAACATATACTAAGTTGGGCTAAGCCGAGGTGTTGCCCTTCAGAGCTTATGGTGGACAGCTAGTGTGACTCCAGCCTGGTACACAGGGGCTACTACATATTATCCAGGATACCACAGCTAACTTCCCTGTTGGGACGTCACAAATGTCCTTAAACACAAGGTTCATATTGACTGCTTGGTGAACAGAGGCAGACTATTTAAGGAGACTGACCATCCGGCTCCTCCTGGCCGGGAATTAAAATTGGGACCTTTCGATTGTGAGTTGAACGTATGTACATACTGAATAATGAACTAATACCAATTAAGAAGGGGATAAGAATATAGTGGACATGTATTTTGTTATTACACAATACAAAATAAAACATATGAGTTGATTGATTGAGTACCGCTATATGGATCACAAACCTGGAGTACAACAACACATTTAGAATGAATACTTTCTTGTGCTAAAAACGAATTAAAAAGAATATCTGTTATAGGACTATCTCCTGTAAAATGGAAGGACGAAGTTCAAACATGTTATAGTTCAGTAAACTCGTAGAGACTTTACAAAATTAAGGTTTCAACACGATATCGTAATGTTCTCCTTATTCTTGTTACCATTAGACAATTTTCTTTAGCTTATAATCTAGCTCTAAGACTGAAATGAGATAAATACTATCTAAATGAACCATCTGAATAACATGGTCCTTATAAAACTGTCTAACATAGTTTAATGTTAGCCACAGCTTTAAGATAAAAATTACATGGGCATACTGAATGGGTTAATACTTACTGTGATAGTGTACTGTGTGTGGGGAGTAAGTCCGGTGATGGTGCAGGTTAAGATGTGAGGACCTAACAAAGTCTCATACGTATACCAACGGTTGGTACTTTCCTTATAGCCCACCCTGAACCCCTGTAGTTCCCCGGTAGGTGGGTTATTCACTGGTGTATTCCACTCCACAGCGATGGATCTGGACCCTGCTTTAACCTGCACGTTGGTCACCTTTCTGGGCTCTGTCACATCAAGTACAACATTAAAGTAACAATCCATAATTATTCCGATATATTATTGTTTATAATTTTTAGGCCAAACTTTCGGACTGCACGCTTTAAGAATTAAACTACATGCTAATGTAATTCGATAAGTTATAATATATTACGTATATTATATATAATGCTTACTTTCATTTTTAGCCCCATACTAACCTAAAAAGCTAACCTGGCCTTACGCCCTTACCTAATGATACTCCTAATCTTCCAATGCATTTCACAAAAGTTAGTTGGGTATTCTTGTGCATACTGCATCCTGTAGGCCTACCCCTTTCCTTCCGCAACCCCACTTCCACCAGTCAATTAAAAATTATGATTTAGTAGCAGTCTCTACGTTTCCAACGTAGGGCTTATGATCTCAGCCGCTACCACAGGGGGCCGATTTATCGGTACTCCACGCGAAGTAACCAAATAATCTCTAGAGTTGCACCTCAATTTACTACTAGGCACGTTGTACACACTCCGAGACGACTAGGAAAGAAGAGATAGTGAAGGAGAGAAAGAATCGTTATAGTCACCCATTTAATATAGCTGCTCTCCTCTGAGCCATGCTCCATGTTCTATGAGCCTGTGCCAGGACCTGCCAAAGTATCAGTCACTTCGCGCCCACCGTCGATGTCACACGCCTTTTTTGTCTGTGCTTCGCGAGTGCCTGCTTTGCATCCCCTTCGCTTCAACTCTTAGTGAGTGTGAGCCTATTCAGGCTGTTGAGGTTTTAGAAGGATGTTCAGTGATGTAGGCAGCACTTTACTACGGCTTTATGGCGTGTTTATGGGTGTGTGCGTAGTGCTGGAGACGTGTTTATTTATTTGTTTTCTTCGGGGTGGTTGGTCCTCAACGCCGCGTAGCGGTCGTTGTGTGTCTATTCTACCCTCACTTTTCGGGTTCATGTTCACTTTAACTACCCTTAACGTACCTTGGGGGGGGGGGGGGGGGGGATATGCTTCCCGTGGGATGCATTGTGTTTCTTTCCCTTTGTGACTTTTTGTTTTATTGTTTTTTCATATGACTACGTGTCGATGTTTTACAAGACTTGAGCATGAAGTTTCTCTGGATTCTGCTTTGTGTGAGCATAGGCCACATAGCCTTTATTCTCTCACAAACATGCTGCTTTGGTCTCAACTGACCTATAGCCCTTCTGACTTGTTTATTAAACTTGTCCATAGTTGGTGGTCTTGTATTTCGTTCGCATGGTTCACGCTTTTGTCAGTTCCTTTTCGTTTCCCCGGGCCTACTTGACTCGTGGATACGTGGTTCTGGTGAAATTGTTGGTCAAGCCCTAGGCTATCCTCCTTTTATTTTATTAATTTAACGTACTTGTGGGGCTTCTCGGGCAGTGTTTGGCTTTGTTACTAGGTTTTTTCACTTAGGGATTGACGCTGCCCTAGTCTTTTCTCGTTTATGTGAATTGTGTAACTAGGCTAGGCCTGTGTTTTTTAACTTGAGCTGACCGCCGTCGGTTTGGGCCACATAGTCCTGTCCTTCTGTTTTCCTCTTGTCTCTACTGACTTGCTGGTTGGTCTTCTACGCTCTTGTTAAGATTCTCATTAATTGTGTGTTTAAGCTAATCGGTTTTTGCCTTGAGCTGCCCGCCGTTGGAATGATCCACACAGGTCCTTTCCTTCTGCCTTCCTTTTGTCTCCACTGACTGGGAAGTCTCGGTCTCGTAGCTCTCGGTTAAATTCTCGTTTTTCTTACATGTCCATGTTTCTGTTCTTCCCCTGCCTGTGGTTACTTGATCACTGAAAAGGGGGGGGGATGTCTGGAAACTGTACGCGATAGGGGCCCCGCTCACAGGGAGGATATGCTTGGACAAGTTGACTCGATTTTCGTGTTTACTCACGTTTTTTCGCCACACAGGCAAGGGTCTTCTGGTGTCCTCAGCTCCTTCATCTTTTTAAATCCGCCCTAGAAGCGCCTTTATCTTTTTGAGGTGCCCTGTGCCTTGTCAAGGCCTAGGCCACATAGCTTTTCACTTGACTTGGTTTATGCGCCCTGTTCTGCCCCCCTCTTCATGTACCTGGACAGGGCTTTTTGGACAACGGCTGATTGGCTGTTTTCCTATCCCTTATGTCCTGTTCCTTGTGTCCTCCTTCTGTACCTGGTTCCCGCCCTACGGGCGTCCTCCTTGTATACTGGGAGGACCCTAAGACCACCTGAAAAGTCCTAGGACTCGACCCAAAGTGGCGATGTCCTGTGTGTTTTGGATTCCCTCCCCGCCCCTATTTACACTTATAGGGTTGGGTTGCTCACACTTGACCTTTTCCTTCCAGCTGGTGCCCGCTCTACTACCGGCTGTCCCTACGCCGCCGCCGCTTCGCCGCCTCCTCCCTCCGCTCTCCCAGAGGGTTCTCAGGTATTTCGAAGGGTGCCACTTTCCCCTCGATTTTGGTTAGGACCTGTTCCCAGGGTTGGGCCTCGCTAAGGGGCTTGTCCCAGCCCTGGTGTTGAGGGTCTCTGGTGTGGGTGTTTTCTTTTGACTTTCCTGTTATACTTGCTACATAGCTTCTTCCTGGATATTGTCTTACTGAGTCTTACGTGCTGAATTGGCTCTACTGCCTCATATTGCCTGTCTCACCTCTACTGGTGGGTAATGCTTCCCCATTTTTCAGTGCTGTGATGCCGGCTCCTCCCTGCTCTCGGCTGACGTGTCAACGGACGGCCTTGCGGGATCACCGGGAATGTTGCCTCCACACGGCCTGCTATGGGACGGATGTTTACGATCCCCGCCGGTGTGGGGTGTGTCTCTCCGCTCTTCAACTACTCGAGACTCTCCCTACGTCGGCGGAAGGACAACGGGCCAGGACGTCTCTACGCCGATCATGGGACGTCATCTCCCGTCATGTCCAAAGGGTCCTGCACAGGGCTCCTTCCTTCCGTGAGGATGACGTCCGGGTGTTGTTAGGGATCCCACCTACCTCCGATGCTGCACGCCGTTCCCGCTCCCCTACTGTTCGTCACTTTCACTCTCCTCATACGGCTCGGGGCTCCCCTCCCGGGAGTTCGGGTCAGGCGGGCGGGAGGGCGCGTTCCAGGGAGCGGGCCCCCAGGCGTCATGAACATCGTGTGCCTCCCTCCGACCTCTCCATGTCTTCTGGAACTTCTGGCAGGAAGAAACGTCGCCGATCTCCGTCCCCTGCTGATCGACCCCATCTTGCTTCTCCTCACCTCAGGATGAGCCCCCCTCCTTCGCAGGGTTCCACGGTCTTCAGGGCCAAACGCCGTCCTGCCCCGCCTGCCGAGGAGGTCGTTCTCCATCCTGCACCGTCTTCAGCCACTGGTGGGGTGGAGTTCCAGCCTCTGTCTGCCTCCCAGCCTGTGAGGGGTCCCGGCCTCTTCCCTATGGCGGGCCCGGCTGTGGTGGTACCGGCGGCGATGCCCTCCACGCATCCTCCTCAACCTGGAGGTTCCGACGCCTCGATCCCTTGTGACCAGCAGTCTCCTCCTCGTCTCCCTGACCATTTAGAAGATGTTCTTGAGATGGAGGTTGCGGATTTTGATCGGCTGGAGGACGAGGATATGGGGGTCGACTCGTCTTCGGACGGTGCACCTGATTCGGGCCAGGAGGACCCCGACGTGGCGGCACAGTCCTCCCCACCGTCCCCTGAGTTCTCCCCGCTCACGGACCATGGGGCCCGTGGTCCCAGTGAGGCTGGTTCCCTGTCTCCTCTACAGACGTCCTTCCCTCCTGCTGCGGAGACGGAGTTACGGGCGGAGTTGGCGTCTCTTCGTCTTGAGATGGCCTCCAATAAGGCAGACATCCTCTCCTCTGTCACGGCGGCCATGGATGCAGTGGTCTCCCGGTTGGGTACTACTAACCCGGTGCCTCTGCAGACTCCGCTTGTGGCTCCTCTCCCACCTGTTGCCGACCACATCCCATCTCGGCCTGCTCTCCCGGTCGTGGTACCGTTGACATCATCTACTTCATCACCTGCACCTCCGACACCACCTACGACTCCTCTCTGGCCCGTTGTTATTCCGGGCCAGGGTTTGGGGTTGTTCTCTCACCCCCTCTCCGTGCCGCCTCTCTCCAAGTTTAAGATCCCCAAAGTCAAGATGCCATCCCTGTATGGGGATTCTGTTGCTTGGATGCTGTGATCGCCTCCAACCCTGAGGGGGCGGTCCACCTGCCGGCCGGAGAGCGGGCTGTGCCGGAGGGCTGGGCTATACAGGTGAATGAGAAAAACATCTTCAGGGCCATTACTCCACAGGGTCTGGTCCCTGAGGTCGATGTGAGGGTGTACCCTAACCGGCAAGACATGCGGTATTTTTCATATCATCCGTCGGTCTTGCCTTACACTGCCACCAAGCCCTGGGCTGACTACTCCCGCCAAGACCTGTCTGCGGATGTCCACTCCCTCTCTGCCATCTCAGGGACGCCGTACCTCAGGAATGTGCGAGATCGGGACGGGGTCCTGATGCTCGAACTCCCGCACGTCTGTCCGGGTCCCTGGGGTGAGTGGATCCGTGAAGCAGTGGAGTTTGGTCAGTCCATGGCTGAGACCTTGCCGGCCATCCCATCCATGGAATCATCTTTTCTGTCGGGCATGCTCCTTACCTCCTCGGGCTTCCCTCTGCCTGTGTGGGAGTGGCTCAATGCTCCCAAACTGTCGGTGGGCCCCCTTCCGTGTTCCTTTTTCACGGCACCGGAGAAGGCACCACTGGACCGGGACTTTCAGTTCCGTCAGCGAGCGGCGCGCCAACTTTCAAATCTTCTTGCTCAGTTGGAACTGGCGCGGGTTCACCTCCGCCTTATTGAGTCGCTGGAATCGGCTGATCATCGCCAAGGTTTTGAGCATGTCCGACGGATCACCCTGCAGCTTGCCCTCAACCCTGTTCAGGACATCCGCCACTCCCTCCATGAAGCCACTCGTTACCGTCAACAACTTCGGGTGGCTTTCTGTAAGAAGGCCCCTGCCGACGTCCGCAACCGCCTCCTACTGACTGACCTTCTGACCCCTGGACTGTTCCCTGAGGAGGCTTGGCAAGGGGCTTTCTTACTGGCGCAGAGTGACACATACTCTGCTCAACGGAAGGTGGTGGCGAAGCTCACTTCATCCTCCTCCACCCGCAGACGCGGGGCAGGTCTGTCGCCGGCAGAGGGCGCCAGGCTAGAGGTGTGGCCAGGGGACTGGCTCACAGGGGGCGTGGTGTACCCGCCTTCCGTGGTCGTCGGTCCCCGGATCGCCGTCCCCGTCAAGAGGGGATGCGGCGCTGGCAGGCGCAGGGCCCCAGTTCCTCCGCTGTCAGACACAGCCTGGAGGGGGATAGGCCGGAGCGCGAGGCTCGTCCGTCGTTTCGGCGGGGCGGGGGGACGTCTGGAGGAGGACGTGGTGGCTCTAGCTCCCACTACGATAAGTCCAAGAGGGGCTCCGCGCCAAAAAACGCGTAGTTCCTCCTGGCCAGTCCCCTCTTCCCTCGCCCGACCATCTCGTCGAAGCGGTGATGGGCCTGACGCAAGGCGCCCGCACCGGCTTCTTTCGCCCCCACTACCGGCAATGGCCCCGCCGGTCGTGGGCGCGTCGGGTGGTCAAGAAGGGTCTGACTTGGAGGTGGAGGTCCAGGCCTCCTCTCAGGTGCCCTCCCTGACAGCGACCATGAGCTCTCCAAACCACTGACATTACTTTTCAATAAATCCTTGCAGTCTGGAACTATGCCTGATCAGTGGAAGCTAGCCAACGTAACACCGATATTAAAAAAAGGCAGCAAATCCCTACCCAGTAACTATCGTCCAATTAGCTTAACCTCAGTTGTATGTAAAATGCTAGAAACGGTCATACGAGACAGACTCGTAAATCACTTAGAGGAAAATAACATACTTAAAGATACTCAACACGGCTTTCGTAAAAAACGTTCCTGTTTAACAAACCTCTTAGACTTCTTCCACGATATCCTCAACCTCTACGATGAGAGTAAAGCTGTAGATATTATACCTTGATTTTCAAAAGGCCTTTGACAAAGTTCCCCACAAACGTTTACTGCTAAAACTAAAAGCGCATGGAATACAAGACGGTGTGTTGAAATGGATAGAAAATTGGCTCAGCGACAGAAAGCAAAGAGTAGTCATAAACGGTAAGGCATCTAAATGGACCAATGTAAGTAGCGGGGTACCCCAGGGATCTGTACTAGGACCAATTCTCTTTCTAATTTACATCAACGACATAGATGAGGGTCTCACCTGTACAATCTCAAAATTTGCTGACGATACAAAAATTGCAAATAGCGTACTCTCAAAAGAACAAGTTGACGATATGCAACACAATCTAGATAAATTGTCATGTTGGGCCCAAATTTGGCAAATGAGTTTCAATGCGGATAAATGTAAAGTACTACATATCGGATACCTAAATGAGAAAGCAAACTATTCGATGAATGGCACTCAGCTTAAGAATGTAAACAGAGAAACCGATCTGGGAGTAACAATATCGAGTAACCTAAAACCGAGTCAACAATGTTCAGAAGTTGTTAAGAAGGCAAACAAAATAATTGGCTTTATAGGCAGGTCATTTGAGCATAAATCCAAAGAAGTTATCCTAACCCTTTACAATTCCTTAGTCCGCCCTCTTCTGGAATACTGCGTTCAATCCTGGTGCCCTTATTACCAAAAAGATATAAACAAGCTAGAACGAGTTCAACGTAGAGTTACCAAAATTATACCTAGCCTAAAGAACAAACCATACGAAGAGCGTCTTAGATAATTAAATCTATTTCCTTTAACCCAGCGCAAATTAAGAGGTGACTTAATTCAAGTGTTCAAAATCATCAAAGGCATCGACAATATGAACTGTAGTAAGTACTTCACTATCGACCAATCTAATTACACGCGGGGAACGGTTGCAAAATTATTGGTAAATCTTTTAACTCACACGAATCTAAGAATTTCTTCTTCAATCGAGTTGTCAACTTGTGGAATGGGCTTCCCCGAAACGTTATAGACTGCATCACCGTTGATTCATTTAAACTCCGCCTAGACAAATATCTCGCTTCAAACCCGCGACTGACTGCGTTTGTAAATGAATAACTTTATTTTATCCCCCCCTCAGTTACTAACCCATCTGTCCCCTACTAACTTCCTAATCCTGCCACGGACATTAGTTCCAGGGCAGTAATTCCCTTTCCAATGTTCCCTTACCCACTCTAAACCACTGTTTGGACACTTGATCCTCAGTGTTTTGGAGGACAAGCAACCTAGAAGGGTCACTAGATCTGTTATTGCTTGATTTCCTTTGTACTCCTTTGTACCAGTGTCTCAGGAAGTGGCCCAAGTGATCATGTCCATGCACGAGGAAGGCGTTATCAAGGAAATATCTTCTACTCAAAAGGTATTTCTGTCTCATGTGTTTCTGGTCCCAAAGAAGGACTGCGCTGCTATGAGGCCGGTGGTAGATCTCTCAGTCCTCAACTCTCACATTGTGAACACCCGTTTCCGCATGCTCACCATCAACCAGGTACGCCTGGCACTCAAGCCCTTGTCTTGGGTGGTCACCCTGGATCTGAAGGATGCTTTTTGGCATGTGCCGATGGCTCCTCGGTTCCAGGGCTGCCTAGCACTGCAGTCGGATCAACGGGTGTTCCAATTCACCAGACTACCATTCGGCCTCAACATAGCACCGCGGGTCTTCACCAAACTGGTGAAGCAGGCTCTGACCCCCTTGCTCTTACAAGGGATTCAGATCCTGTTTTACCTGGACAATTGGCTCATCTCCGCAGACTCTCTCACACACTGTGTACAAGACACGCTCACTGTAGTCAGACATATCACACACCTGGGGTTCAAACTAAACATTCCCAAGTCCTGCCTCTCACCGTCACGAAAAGTGACGTGGGTGGGCTTGCACTGGGATCTCCAAAGCGCCACCGTTTCCCAGAGTCGTGTGAATGCGGCGAAACTTCGAAGGAAGCTCTTTGTCGTGTTGCACTCGGTCTCGATAACACGAAAAATCTGGGACTCCCTACTAGGGTCTTTGAATTGGGCGTCTCTGACCGTGCCCTTGGGCCGGCTCCGACTAAAACGCCTCATTCAGCTGGGCAACAGGCACTTCCCTATCTCGCCCCCTTACCATTTGTGGACGGTACCGCGCTCAATACATCTGAGACTGACACACTGGGTCGCTCGGGGCACGCTCTCTGCGGTTGTGCCCTGGTCTGCTCCTCCGCCGACCGTCTGGGTAGACACAGATGCGTCGAGCGAGGTGGGGTGGGGCTATCAATCAGACATGGGACATCAAAACCACGGCAGGTGGTCGGGGCTCTCACACTTCCACATCAATGCCCTGGAACTGTTGGTACCGTTGTTCTTCCTGTGGGATCACGGACTGGCCCTCACGGGCAAGTCGGTGGCCTTCAGGATGGACAACATGTCCGCGGTTCATTGTATCCAAAAGCAGGGCTCCTCCAGGTCTGTTGTGCTCCAAGACCTGGCGGAGAAATTGTTTTACCTGGCCGATCATTACAGCATCACCCTGCATGCGACTTACCTGCCCGGGACGGCCAATCTTTGGGCGGATGCTTTGTTGAGAGGACAGAGCACCAAGGTAGAATGGTCATTAAGACAAAGCGTTTTCGACGACCTCGCAGCCTCCTGGGGCCATCCGCAGGTGGACTTGTTCGCCTCCTCCGGGACGAACAAGCTGCCGGACTACCTCACCCGCTGGACTTGTACTCAGGCGGGGGGGCCGGATGCCTTCAGCGAGGACTGGAGCAGGTGGCAGTCGATTTACGCTTTTCCACCGCCCGACGCACTGCTTATGTGCAAAGTCCTACACAGGCTGAGAGAGTACCGTGGCAAGGTTTGGTTAATCGCGCCCCTCTGGCCGGCCCAAGCCTGGTATGCTCAGCTGAAGCGATGGTGCCCGAGTCCCGTTCCCCTGTCTGTCTCAGACTTCCACTTGGGACAGATTGGAGACCTAGGGACCTCGTTGGCATTCGCATCGTGGATGTTTGTGAGGCAGGGTGGTTACCGAAATATGGACGTTGCTTGACTGATATGCTTAATCAGCACTGGACTAAGGCTACTTGGAAGACTTACGAGTCTCATTGGAATACTTTCACTAAATGGATCAATGACACCGAACAAACAGTTCCGTCGGTTGCGTTAGTCTTCCATTACCTTAATCACTTGTTTGCGACACGCACATACATGTACAACACCATTAAGAACCACCTGTCCGCTATTAGGGAGCCTTTTGAGACCTTGACGGGGCTGGTGCTCCCTCACAAGGAGCTGTCTTTTTTCATGAAAGCCTGCTTTAGGCTCAGACTGCCCCCACGCCAGATACCACCTCAATGGTCTCTGGCGAAGGCTCTCAGGCTCCTTACCTCACCCATCTACACCACTAACCCAACACCTGTTCATCTGCTTGATAAAACTTTGTTTCTTTTAGCGTTGGCTACAGGAGAGAGGGTCTCGGAGTTGGCTGCCATGTCGAGGGCCCCGAATTGCATGAGTTTTTCGCCTTCCTTGGGGTCAGTCACTTTGGCCCCTTCCGTTCATTTTGTGGCCAAGAATGAACGTGAGGCGCACATTTTTAAGCCGTTTACTGTACCAGCTTTAAAATGTGGGAGCACGCATCATCCGCTATGCCCGGTAAGAGCCTTGCATACGTATGTGCGTGCCGCTGTGCCGACGTCGGGGATGGCGCTCTGGTTGGCCCCTAAGACAGGGACACGGTTAGGCAAACGTGCTGTGGGACTTCATTTACGCCATGTCATTACTGCGAGTAATCCCCTTACGAAGGGCTCCGCTCATGATGTCCGCTCTTATGCAGCGACTGTGAGGTTTCTCAACAATTCCTCACTTTCGGATATCGCCGACACAGGGCTATGGTCCTCCCACAGCACTTTTGTCTCATCGTACCTTGTCCATGTCCACTGCCAGGCCAGGTGTGCCTTGTGTTGCGTTAGGCCAATGTGTCACGTGATTCATCTCCATCCTGTGTCTCTTCTCATCCCATACTGTATTTTCTTCCTTTCCCTACACTGGGGGGGGGGGGGGGTCATTTTGTATGATTGTACAATGCCTTTCTCTCTTTCATTTTACATGTATGTCATCCCTGTTTCGTATTAAGGTTCTCTCTCTTACTTCTTTACGTATAGACTCTACTGTCTAGGGGTTACTTGTTTGGTATGTCTATGCCTCATACCCAGTTTTTGTAATTAAAGAGTGTCCTTGGAGATCTTCCGCCTACTGTGCCTTGCCTTCAGATTCTTGTCTTCATGTACAACTTGCCTTCATTCTTCCCATATTGGTGTGCCATTCTCCGGTCGACATGACCTATTCCTTAGCCTGCTGCGGCACTTTTAAGACCCTAGACTGATACTGGTAACATGTACTTCCTTAATATGCACCGTACTGTTACGCTCTTTTTCTGATAATAAACTGATTTGTTTATTTGTGTCTTTTCTTGGTCCTCTGCTTGTGCTACGGCTTGGGGTTTATGGTTTATTGGATGTCCGCCTCCAATTTGGGATTCAAGCCCTACGTTGGAAACGTAGAGACTGCTACTAAATTGGGAGGTTTGACGACCTCCCTTATAACCAAATAAGGAAAACCTCTTATTTGGTAGCAGTCTCGGAGTATCCAACGACAGAGTATCCCGCCCTCATGCCGATCCCCAGCCCATCCAATCTAAACTGATTACTTGATACCTCGATACTTTGGCAGGTCCTGGCACAGGCTCATAGAACATGGAGCATGGCTCAGAGGAGAGCAGCTAGATTAAATGGGTAACTATAACAATTCTTTCTCTCCTTCGCTATCTCTTCTTTCCTAGTCGTCTCGGAGTGTGTACAACGTGCCTAGTAGTGAATTGAGGTGCAACTCTAGAGATTATTTGGTTACTTCGCGTGAGTACCGATAAATCGGCCCGCTGTGGTAGCGGCTGAGATCATAAGCCCTACGTTGGATACTCCGAGACTGCTACCAAATAAGAGGTTTTCCTTATTTGGTTATAAGGGAGGTCGTCAAACCTCCCAGTTTAGCTAAACCAAATCCATAAACGCAATACAGATTGTGATTTTCACTATAAAAAGTGCAAAAAAGAAGATAAATGATTTGGTACTGTAGTAAATGTATCTATTAATATATTTGTATCACATGCTTACCCCTCACAGGTGTCATAGCTCATAATATTATTCACCTCAGCAGTCGGGCTTCACTTATTTTATCGTTTGATATTACCTATTTATAATATTTGGACTGGAATAAATTAGTACTAATCGTTTATTAAGGCCTTAAGGGCATGAGGTGCTGGGAGGTGCGTGCATCTGCTATGAATGCTCGCTGGTAACTATAGTCTGTTTCATTTCAACTGACGGTAAATTGCAAAGTTCCCATCAAGATTTCTCAGTTATTTTGAAGATTTTGTAGTGTAATAGGGTTTTAATTATATAAATGTGGTTTAAATATGATGCAGAGACAGAGTAGTTTCATATTTTTCCATAAAATATTTGAGTAATTAGCTGGTAAGGGATTCCATTTATCGTCAGCTGAAAAGAAACTGAACATATTAAGTCGGGCGGGGCGGGTGGTGGAGAAACAAAGTATAGTAAGTCGGGCGGGGCGGGTGGTGGGCGAAATCTATTATTTTTTTTTTTTTTTTTTTTTTTTTCTATATTCCAACTTACTTCCTCTCGGGCATAGGCTGAGAGCCTTAACATTCACCGTTTTACAATGAACAGTGAAGCCCGTGAGGTCTTGTTCCAGTCTAGGGAGTGAGACATGTGAAGCACGTAGAGTACAACGAGCACCTGCCATCTTGCCTTCACATGAGGCATGGTGCTCACTCATGGCCCGAAACGACCCCATCTCTGAAGCCATCTCGTTCCCGTGCTTCACTGTCTCACCCGCTACACTCGGACTCTCACACTTACACACCCACAACGCCACCTGTTGAGCAGATAACTCACCAGGCATTGCACCCCTATAGCATATTTTGAATATGGGAATATTCATACACTGCTATTTAATCAGGGAACAATGAGGGTATTTTATTGACGTTTCGGTGGGCTTGTGGTAATGCACTGATACTAGGTACAGCTCAAATTCCATCCCAATAATATCTTCCCATTGATACATCGGGATTTGAACCCGGAACCTTTGGATTACCAGGCCAGTGGCAAGACCACTCCACCACACCTCCCCTTAGTACAGTATTCGATTATTTTGATTACTGGACCAACATTTTGCTCATCAATTATATTTTTTTAGTAATCGATTACTTATTAAGTGATTACTTGAAGATAGAACTTCGAAATATTAATCACAAAAATAACATGGAAAATATTTACTAACAATTATTATGTTCCTTCCAACAACCAACCATACTCCTAAAATCGATTAATGAAATTTACAAACACATGTGGCAGTCCGTGGATTCGAATCCAGGACGCTCACACCGAAAATCAACACCTTATATATAATAAAGGATATATATATAAAATAACATCGTTATTACAATATAATGCAATCATATACTCCCGCGAGGTTTTAAGAGGTGTTTCTTAGTTAATTCAGTCTTTCCAATATGATATTTATAACAAGTATGACTGTTTTATTTTTTTATAAAACATAAGTGTGGTGTATTCCATATCCTAATTAGTGTTTATGAATAACAAATGCTAAACTATTGGTATATACCGGTACTGTATATATAGTTGTGTTGTTAATAAAGTTTCTTAATTATATTACTGATTATACTAGCATGTGATCCTCCAGGGATTTGAACCCAGGACAGCACAGGCAAACTCCAATATCAGTTACTGAATGACTAAAATGTTCATCTGTTTAAATTGTCAAATAAAGTTGTGATTCTGATCAGGTGTGGACATATACAGCCCATTTGTTCTAGCCCTTTTAGAGATAGAGAGGTTATAGGGGTCAATATTTCTGGCCTAATTATAGTGAATATACTATAGGTACTTCTGATACCTGCTGTACTATAGTCTATTCGCTGTAAGTAGGCGAACAATCATGATCTCTACCCTCTGTAACTCAAAAAGGGCTAGAGCAAATCGGCTGTAAATTGCCATATCTATTCCTTGACTGACTCTTCCCAAATAGTAGAAATATTAGCTCGATTACTCTAGTCGTATTTTAGTAACAGAGGTTAGAGGTCATGATTGTTTGCCTACTTACAGCGAATAGACTATAGTCCTGGTATTTAGGAATGGCTACTGACTTACTATAGTCTACTTTTATCCAGCTGATGGTAAAGTGAACCTTTTAGCAACTGATATCTCGTGACTTTATGGAAATAAATGCAACTACTATGTCTCTGCGTCATATAAATACCAAACATGTATTAACAACAACATATTTCGGTACAAAATCTCCGTTATAGCCAAGTAATCATGATGAGGACATGGCAATTTACCCTCAGCTGAACATAAACAGACTATAGTGTACAGTTTATATTCTATTCTATATACTCAGGCCCAATCCACACTTTTTTCCTCTTTTTCTGTTTTCCTTTCCTTTTTTTTTTGGGGGGGGGGGCCGACTCAAGACAGAGCCAGAATAGGGACAACACAACAGAAACCAATGAACATACAAAAACAAAATACATGTTTATATACTGTATATATTTCCTGTAGACAATCATACGTGCACTGAATATGATGTATAGTATGGTACTTGTGCTAGCATAGAAGTGTAATGGTGTATGCTAGCGAAACCTGGACAGTCAAAATGGAAGATATAAAGAGAATTGAACAAAATGAAATGATGATGGTGAGATGGATATATGGGTCTGCTATGAGAGACAGGACCCGGGCCAGTGTGGAACTCGGAGGGCTCTTCAGCACTAACAGTATTAATGAAGTGATGCGTAAGAGCAGGCGTTGATGGTATGGGTATGTGGAAACGATGGATGACAACATTTGGGTTAAGGGGGCCCACGGGCTTTTTTATCTTTCTCTCCTTTTCTCTCTTTCCCTGGCTTGTATCCATTTGGCCCCATTCAGCCAACTGTTTTAAGACGTTTATCCCCATCCAGGTGTCGATTTCTTCCTGGCGAGCGATAGCGAGCCATCATTGTAAGGAGAAATCCAGCTTCGCCGGAGACATTTTACCAATCGAAAAATTTACAAATTTAGCTTGCTGGCAAAACAAATATATATATATGCTGGCTCACTACCGCTCGCCAGGAAAACATTGTCACCTGGATGGGGGTAAACGTCTTAAAACAGTAGGCTGAATGGGGCGGAATGGATAAAAGCCAAAGAGAGAGGGAGAGAAAGAGAAACAAAAAAGCGAGGTGGGCCCCCTTAAGAAAAGTCAGTCTATGAACGTGGAGGGAGTCACAAGGAGAGGTAGAACAAGACAGACATGGGATCAGGTATAGTCTATTTTTTTCCAGCTGAGGGTAAGTTGCAATGTTTCTATCTTTGTTACTCAGCTATAAGGTAGATTTTGTAGTGAAATATGATGTTAATTATGAAAACTTGGCATCAATACGACACACAACCATAGTAGTCTCATATATATCCGTTGAATATCGAGAAATCAGCTACCAAGAGATTCAATTTACCATCAGCTGGACAAAAATAGAGTATAGTACACACTGATCTGCCAGCCAAGGGACTGACTAAGAGTATAGTACACACTGATCTGCCAGCCAAGGGACTGACTAAGAGTATAGTACACACTGATCTGCCAGCCAAGGGACTGACTAAGAGTATAGTACACTGATCTGCCAGCCAAGGGACTGACTAAGAGTATAGTACACACTGATCTGCCAGCCAAGGGACTGACTAAGAGTATAGTACACACTGATCTGCCAGCCAAGGGACTGACTAAGAGTATAGTACACACTGATCTGCCAGCCAAGGGACTGACTAAGAGTATAGTACACACTGATCTGCCAGCCAAGGGACTGACTAAGAGTATAGTACACACTGATGTGCCAGTCAAGGGACTGACTAAGAGGGATGCCAAAGACTGAGCTGCCTGGAGCGCCGCTATAAGGTGAACAAATAGTTTGACTTCCACACGTAGGCCCATAAATCATTGTCTGTAATGTACGTATGACTGTATGATAATAATGGTGTACATAATGATAACATAATAACATCAGGTGTTGCTGTCATAAGTTAGTGTTATGGTTAACAATGACAATAAAGAAGAAGGAAGATATATTAAGTGATACACACACTTCCACCTTAAGGGGGGATCTCCACTTAAGGGATTTTTTTCTTTACCCCTTTCTCCCTCATGTTTAGCCCCATTGCTTTTGATATTATAAAACGTTTGCCCCATTAGTTTAGCGATTTTAAGAACTTTCACCCCATACTAAAACCTTTCGTGCCATTCAGGTGTCAATTTTATCCTGGCGAGCGATAGCGAGCCTGTAATTTAAGAGGAACCGGCCTTCGGCCGGGACATTTTTCTACCGAAAAATGTACAAATATATCTTGAAAGGGACTCAAGGGGGTGTAATTTTAAGTTTGATGGAGGTCTAGGGAACAAACTAAATACCTCCCCTTAAGAGGATTAACTTTACAGCAGAAAGTCAGTGATGCGCGATAATAGTATATTATATCTAAATTTTAACCTTATATTAACTATATATATATATATATATATATATATATATTTATATACACAAGAAAAACACTTCATCACATAAAAGCTACTACTAAAAAGTACAAATATAGTTTTCTTTAATTAAATCTGGTAATATGCCTAATTATTCAACATTTCCAAATCATTATATAGTATTAATATTGCAAGTTACGTAGATTATATTCTGAGTAGCAAGATTGAGTGTACAACATAAAATACATGAAAGACAACTTTGTGATGTTATAAGATCTCTGTGGGTGTGAGGATAGTTAATACATTATAAACAAAGCCACTACTGTATTGTCTTACTTGTTGGGTTGGTCCTAACCGTTTGTGTCTTGGTCAAGCTTGGGTTGGTGTTGGTGCCCTCACTGTTGGCTGGGTAGGCTTTCACTGTGTACTGGGTGAAGTGCTGTAAGCCTGACAATACCAGTACTGCTCTGCCATTACTAACAGGGATGCTTCTGTCAGGCTTTACACGTCCGGCGGCATCTGCTAAGGTTATTTCAAAAGTAACCTTGAGCCCAGGGCCATTATGCCTCCCACAGCTATTTTCTACAGATGCAGTGCAGGACGTCTGGCGGCAGGTGAGGTCAGTGACTGCGGTGGCTGGAACTGGAGACCAACACACATTAATTACTATGATGAAAATGTTCCATATATTATTCGGTTAGCACTTGGAGAGAGAGAGAGAGAGAGAGAGAGAGAGAGAGAGAGAGAGAGAGAGAGAGAGAGAGAGAGAGAGAGAGAGAGAGAGAGAGAGAGAGAGAGAGAGAGATTTTACAATACCCTTCCCATGGCTTCGAACTCATACCATATATCTTGAGTTGCTCAGCCCTATAACCACTATATTACCACTGGGTTAACAGATAGTGAAACTATTTACCATTTACAATTATGATCTGTGATATACAGTATATCCGGTGAGAATTAAAGTAATAGCATTTCATAGTCTCATGTGGGTGCTTATTTCATAGTCTCATGTGGGTGCTTATTTCATAGTCTCATGTGGGTGCTTATTTCATAGTCTCATGTGGGTGCTTATTTCATAGTCTCATGTGGGTGCTTATTTCATAGTCTCATGTGGGTGCTTATTTCATAGTCTCATGTGGGTGCTTATTTCATAGTCTCATGTGGGTGCTTATTTCATAGTCTCATGTGGGTGCTTATTTCATAGTCTCATGTGGGTGCTTATTTCATAGTCTCATGTGGGTGCTTATTTCATAGTCTCATGTGGGTGCTTATTTCATAGTCTCATGTGGGTGCTTATTTCATAGTCTCATGGGGGTGCTTATTTCATAGTCTCATGTGGGTGCTTATTTCATAGTCTCATATGGGTGCTTATTTCATAGTCTCATGTGGGTGCATATTTCATAGTCTCATGTGGGTGCTTATTTCATAGTCTCATGTGGGTGCTTATTTCATAGTTTCATGTGGGTGCTTATTTCATAGTCTCATGTGGGTGCTTATTTCATAGTCTCATGTGGGTGCTTATTTCATAGTCTCATGTGGGTGCTTATTTCATAGTCTCATGTGGGTGCTTATTTCATAGTCTCATGTGGGTGCTTATTTCATAGTCTCATGTGGGTGCATATTTCATTACATATTCACAATGATTATTTTGCACACTATTCCCAGCATTCAAGCAGTGATAATTGATTTAATTCTATATACGGTAAACACACAGGGTTTACAGTGAATGTATATTTAATATACAATTATTTGTGTAGCTTATATCTTTACAAGACCCTTCCCTTGGATTGGAACCTTGGCGACTCACACCATACAGTGGGAATTATTCAGCCCTCTAACCACTATCCTACTACTGGGTTAAAGGATAGTGAAACTATTACCTAGAGTGAACTAATAACTATCTAGTAAATATATGTGTGGAGTATGTTGGTTACCTGTTGAGTCAATGGCTACCCCGTATGTCGCTGATTGTCCCTCCTGTTCCCGTGAGTTCCTGGCCTTCACCTTCACTTCCAGGTCAGTGTATGGTGTCCTGATCCTCCGTGTACTGCTTGTAGAGGACCATTCTGACCAACCAGACCAGCCTGCAGTATCACTACAGGCCTTGTACTGTGCCTGATAACAAAATACAATATTTATCATACAAATTATACTTTTCTGTCCACCCATGGAAAACTATGAGTAAGGTTAATAAGATTATGCTATGATATGGTTGCTACCACACTCTGAGTTAAGGGGAGATTTCCACTTGAGGGAGTTTTTCCTTGACTCCTTTCTCCCTCATGTTTAGCCCCATTGCTTTTCTAATTTTAAGATGTTCGCCCCATTATTTTGATGATTTTAAGAACTTTCAACCCATTTCTGTCAATTTTAAGACCTTTCGTGCAATTTAGGTGTCGATTTTATCCTGGCGAGCGATAGCGAGCCTGTAATTTAAGAGGAACTGGCTTTCAGCCGGGACATTTTTCTACCGAAAAATTTACAAATTTATCTTGAAAGGGGCTCAAGGGGGTGTAATCTTAAGCTTGATGGATATCTAGAGACCAAACTAAAAACCTCCCCTTAAGTATAGGTTATTATGAGTAATATGTACGACAAAATATTCATTCTTATACAATCAATTATCATAACAAATACACAAAAACTTCAAGATGATTTACGTAGCCTATATAAGATGCGCAACCTAAATTAAGATAATTACATCATAAATAAAAGTACAAAATAACTAATATATTCGTCAGAATAAGTTTCGTATTGCCATTCGAGATTTATGATAAGCTAAAAAAAAAAAAAAAAAATATACTGATTATATATAATTATATATATATATATATATATATATATATATATATATATATATATATATATATATATATAGTTGTATATCCCTATATTACTTATGGGGTAGAAGTTTGGGGTAATGTAAGTGAATGCAATATTAACCCTATAATAATTATACAAAAAAGAACAGCAAGAATCAATAATTCAGCTCATTACAGAGAACATACTGCAACTATATTTAAATCCTTAAAGCTATTACCACGATGTTTGTTATTTCAGTAGATAAACTTATGTTTAAGATTATGAAAGATCTTACTTCAAGTTTCTTTAAGATATGTTCACATCAAATACAAACGTAAACAACATTTAAGGGGGTCACCGGTTAAGGGGGGTCACCGTTTAAGGGGGGTCACCGTTTAAGGGGGGTCACCGTTTAAGGGGGGTCACCGTTTAAGGGGGGTCACCGTTTAAGGGGGGTCACCGTTTAAGGGGGTTCTCACCGTTTAAGGGGGTTCTCACCGTTTAAGGGGGGTCACCGTTTTTTTTTTTATCTTTCTCTCATTTTCTCTCTTTCACTGGCTTGTATCCATTCGGCCCCATTCAGCCAACTGTTTTAAGACGTTTATCCCCATCCAGGTGTCGACTTCTTCCTGGCGAGCGATAGCGAGCCAGCATTGTATGGAGAAATCCGGCTTCGCCGGTGACCATTTTCTATAGACAAATTTACAAATTTAGTTTGCTGTCAAAACGAAAATATATATATGATGGCTCGCTACCGCTCGCCAGGAAAATATTGACACCTGGATGGAGGTAAACGTCTTAAAACAGTAGGCTTAATGGGGCCGAATCGATACAAGCCGAAGAGAGAGGGAGAGAAAAATATAAAAAAAGCGAGGTGGGCTCCCTTAATCAAACATTCTAGGTTGGGCAGAAATCGTAACCCCTAACCTCTCATAACTCAAAAAGGACTAGAGCAATCAAGCTAATATTTCTACAGAATAGGAAAACTTTTCTAAGGAATATGTTTATAAATTGACAGCTCATTTGTTCTAGCCCTTTTTGAGTTACAGAAGTTACGATTTCTGCCTAATCTAGAATGAACGGTCTAATAGTACATGTAGCTTAACTCTAGGTTGACATTATATAAGCTTGACGAAGTAGGGATGGGTAGGTTAGTTTAGGATAGGTTATAATTAATGAATGAGAATGAATCATAATAATAGTTTGTGATCATCTGGTGGCCGTACCGGAGAGATAGGACAGGTGACAGATATTAGTTTATGGTCGGAGGAGCCCAAAGGAGAGAACAGATTTACAGTATAAGCAGAAGGATTAGAAGTTAGAAATAAGTCAAGAATGTTGGGCCGATCTCCGAAGCGATCCGGGATACGGGTGGGTTGCTGGACTAACTGCTCTAGGTCGTTTAAAATATAAAAGATGTAGGCTTGTTCACCAGGTTGGTCAGTGGAAACAGAGGAGAGCCATTGGTGGTGGTGAACATTGAAATCTCCTAAGATGGGGATTTCTGCGAAAGGAGAGATGGATAGAATGTGTTCCACTTTAGTTAGATAGTCAGTAGAATTAGGGGAGAGATAAACAGCGCAGAAATATTTTGTTTGAGAATGACAAGATAGATTTAGCCAGAGAGTTGAGAATTCAGAAGAATCTAAGTTGGGAACACGAGAGAAAGCAAGATTGTTTCGTACATAGATGCAACATCCACCTTTTGCTTGAAACTGAGGATAGAGATAGTAGGAGGATACAGAGAAGAGTTTGCTGTCAGTAGTCCCAGATAACTGTGTCTCGGTGAGAAAGAGTTCAGGGTTGGCAGAGGAGAGGTGGTGTTCCACAGAGTGGAAGTTGGATGAAAGGCCACATACGTACATACATACATACTAATAGCCAGAATAAAAGTAAGAAAGGGGCCCTCGAATACTGAAGGGGTTAATCTAGCAAAGCCTACTTTACTTTAGTTTACGTTCAGCTACTACATAATATAACGTGCAGTAGCCCTTTGGTACCAGAACGGATAATTCACCACAGTATTATTATCATTATACCTATTTTGTTAAAAGTTATACCTTGGTTTACAATAAAAACAAAACAACAGTGCAGATACTGCAAGGAAATTGATGTTAATGTCGCACAGAAGGTTATATCTCCACCAACCTTTGTCTGATATCTGTACTGGAGATCATCCGAGGCTTCCTGAGAGTTAGACCAGTGGAAGATGATGATACCATTGGTGTCAACAGTATGGCTGATATCTGGCGGGCCTGGTCGGGTTGTGAGGGAGGTACTGTCTGGGTTATCATTATCGTTGCTGTTGTCTGAGGTTCCTGTTGCTGTGGTGAAGGAGGTAATGTGTCAAACAGATGTCACACCAACACTTTAGCGGGGAATATACTCGGAGTCACAGTAATGGATTCGGAATTTTACTGAATAAATAATGTATTATCTGACCAATTACTGTCCCATTTGATGCTATTCTACTTACTCATATTTAATTAACACATGAATAGATGATGCAAATGCCTCAAAATAGTATATACCTGTGTAGCGGTTTCCAGACTCCGATACAATTCACCGTAAAATAGGTCATGTGACTCCTGTTTTAACAATATAGGTGTTGTTGTTAAGTAGTGTCATGATCCTGGAGTGTCCTTATACAACTGTTGTCATCTACCAGTTAGTGGCTCTATTAACGTCCCTCACTCTCTTATTATCAATATGTACAAGGAACAGTTGCCTATATATTGGACATCTCTTTTGCCCTCCTTCTTTCTCCCTTATGCTTATCCCTGTTAGTGATGCGATTCTAAGACGTTCGCCCCATTAGTTTGGCGAATATATTACACCTTTGGGCACATTTCTTTGTCAATACCAAGATCTTACATGCAATTTAGGTGTTGATGTTTTCATGGCGAGCGACAGCGAGCCTGTATTTTAGCATGAACCAGCCTTTGGCCGGGCCATGTTTTTACCAAAATATGTACACATTTATGTCGAAGGGGAGGAGGTCTTGAGTGTGTGCTTTTTTACACTTGATAGAGGTCTAGGGAGAAAAGAAAAAAAAATATATATATATATAATGGAAAAAAAAAAAATAATAATCCCCTCCTTAAAATACTATGACTTTCTCTTGACACGTGTGGCTAACAGAAGGTGGCCTGTAATTTGTGTTTCACGGAATAGAAATGTTGAGTTTATGTCCTTTCTAAATTTCACGCAAATTATCATTGAGGGTTTTGGCGAACTTTTGCTGTTGACTGTACACACATATTATCTATACTAAATTATATTACAAACAAATATACATGTGATGCACAATAGTATATATTGTAAATTAACTATCAATGTCGTGATTATATTTGGGTTGTCAAAATATAATGAGATAATGAACTTTATAGTAAATGCTAAAGGAATATAACAATATTTCCTGAATTACTTTCTTCTTCTTGATAAGCATATTTTCCGTGTGAGAATGTCTTGGTAAATGAGATAAGATATACAGATATTTGGCAGATCGTTTTGTCATTAATAATTATCTACTTCATCCCAAAATCTTTGTGGTATGAGTCTAGCCTATTTTTAATATGTATCTATTGAGTCACTATCTATTCCTTTATTAGGGACCTTATTCCACTCACTCATTATACTGCGGGTGAAGATATTGTTTGTTCTATCTAGGTTTGCTTTCCTGCCTATTAATTTGAATTAGTTTCCTCTTTCGCTATCTTAAATAGAAATTCGGCTTAAATGTTCCTAAATCCTTTTAGAATTCTAAAGACTATCAGTTGTCCTCTTATCCTCCGTTTTTAAGTGAAAAGAGAGTTCTCTTAATCCCCAATTGTGTGGTTTATTTCTTAGAAATGGGATTAAAGATTAAATGTGTTGTTCTGAGAGAGAGAAAGAGAGAGAGAGAGAACATGACGTATTAATGAGACCAGTCCTCATATACAGTACTAAAAACGTGACTAATGTACAAATACTGATAATATTGTATGTTCAAGTAAACTGCGAAAATAAATAACAAGAAGTAGTCTATCTATCTATCTATATGCTCAGGCCCAATCCCCATTTTGGGGGTAGCCGACTCAAGACAGAGCAAGAACAGGGAAAACACAAAAACAACATAAAACAAAAAATAAACACAGATAAAAAACACAAACTCTCACACATCCAGGTCACCCAGGAGAAGACCCAGAGACCAGGGTTACCAAGGTCGCTAAGGTTTACTACAAGAAGTAGTAAAGCAGCTTAACCCCCTCAGTGCCAGGTCCGTATAAATACGGACCTGGGTGTTGTCACGCCCAGTGCCAGGTCCATATATACAGTATATACGGACCTGGGTGTTGTCACGCCCAGTGACAGGTTCGTATATGTACTGACCTGGGTGTTGTCACGCTCAGTGACAGGTCCGTATATATACAGACCTGGGTGTTGTCACGCCCAGTGAGAGGTCCGTATATATATATGGATTTGACGAATAAAATCGGTAGCGCCGAAACTAGGTCACCCATGCCTTCCATAATCATACCACAAGTAGGCTACCCTATCCTTCAACCTTTTAAACACCAACCCCCTGAGATGCGAGGGGAGAAAGAAGTGCCAAACCATCGCCATCAACCATTCCACCCATCAACAACGACGTCCGAGCTTCCAACCAGGATTGCTACCATACAAGGATGCAACAGCGTAACAGTGAGTACAGCGTAGAATGACAAAAATGATCCATAATATTAGAAATCTTTCGTATGAAGAAAGGTTGAAGAAATTAGGTTTACATTCGTTAGAGAGACGCAGAGTTAGAGGGGATATGATAGAGGTGTTCAAGTGGGTTAGTGGGATTAACAAAGGGGACATGGCAAATGTACTAAAGCTCAGTGATAGCGAAAGAACTCGTACCAATGGTTTCAAATTAGATAAATTTCGTTTCAGAAAAGATATAGGCAAGTATTGGTTTGGTAACAGAGTTGTAGACGGGTGGAATGGACTACCAAGTGCTATAGTGGGATCTAAAACTGTAGGGAGCTTTAAGATAAAATTGGATAAGCATATGGACGAGAAGGGTTGGGTGTGAAGGGGGATCAGCCGGGTTGGGCCAATCAGCGCTCTGCAGACCTCCATAATCCTGCGTTAATCTCTAACCGTTTTGGTAAGATGATCCTCAGGGTATTAGAGTGTGAAGCCTATAATTGGGCTTTGTAATGAATTGGGGTTGTGTGGGACAGGGATCTGCCTTGCTTAGGCCAATCGGCTTTCTGCAGACTCCCATTTTCTTATGTTCTTATGTTCTAACATCAACAACTCCCGAGGACAGCCACATGACTCCAGAGAAAACGCGCTGCACAGGGAAGACTATTTCAGCACCGCCAGCGGGCAGCGACATAACTTTAAACAAAACATACTCAGCAGGGAAGACTATTTTAACACCACCAAAAATACACACCATAACAGTCTTCACACCGACCCCCCGTTTTCCCTACCAGCTCAAGATGCACCAAATTTCCACCACATCACAACACCATGGCCGTGCACCAGCAGGAATAACAAAGGACCAGGTCTGCAACCTACATCATACCCAAAAAGGCGGAAGAGTGGTTCCCACGTGGAGGTGGCCAGCATGGACGCTTCAAAACTTCCCCCTCTGCCTGACAAGCCTAGACAACACCCAGCACAGCCAAACTACACACATCTCAATGATTCCATGGTGTGCACGGTGCATCAGAGAAAAATACCCAGCAATAGCTCCAACTCTTAGTTCTCCAAAACAACGAGGTAACGAAAACATGCCAGACTTGGGGAAACTGCACACCACTTACTACCCTACCCTATTAACTACAAATACGCAGCAGTTCCAACCAACTATCCCATTTACCCAGATGCACAACTAATAAATCCACAGGAAATGTAAGCTGCAACCAGTGCATCTTGCCCCACAACTGAAAATAAAATCATGAAACCTTTCGTGCTCTTGATGCCCTGGACCCATGCCCAGGACAACGCAGAAAGAAGAAACACGCTGACCAACCCAGAAGCAAGCATCAAGCCTGCTGGCTTAAAAGCACTTTTTGGATTCTTATCTAGTAATCCTAAGGTAGAAAGGATAGTTACGAATTCTGAAGTTTGTCGTAATACCGTACTCAATTTAAGCATCTGACGCCACCCAACTTCGAGTTAGAGGTAGAGGACAGCCGAACTAGCCAGGATTTATTTCTGGCTGGGAAATTGATCGATTTTGAGAAAATTAGAAGTAACTGATAAGGTCAAGACTTATTGCAACCCTTCCAGGCCTGCAATATCACTTAACGAACTTAGTGATGGAAGAACGAATCCGCCCAAGACACCTAAGGCAGGAATTGCTCCCCAACATATTACTGTGCATAAGGGCCACCAGAGACCTGCTGAATTACCTCACTCTTACCATACTTTATCTGTTGTCTCTGATAAAGTTAGGTCAGTGTGTGATAGTTCTCGAGTTCCCACTAAGAAAACTAACCTTCCTCCTACTCCTGGAAAGACGTTGGTCATTCCTTCAGTAAGGGAATCTTTAGATATACCCCCCAGGTTCAGCGTGAGTGAGTGTACGAAGACTAGCCGCAAGCCAAGAAGGAGAAGTGATATCGCCAAGCGGTTGTTGCGTTTGTTTGGGCCAGAACCTAGCCCTGACGTGTGAGAAGGACATTATTGCCGGAAGTGATCACGAGAGTGATGTTAGGCCAGTATAGTTCCGGACACTATCCGCACTCTACGCAACGTTAACCCAGTGCTCAAAATCGTTCTTCCAGTGCTCTCCTCTACTCTATCTATCTATCTATATGCTCAGGCCCAATCCCCATTTTGGGGGTAGCCGACTCAAGACAGAGCAAGAACAGGGAAAACACAAAAACAAAATAAAACAACAAATAAACACAGATAAAAAGCACAAACTCACACACATTCAGGTCACCCAGGAGAAGACCCAGAGACCAGGGTCACCAAGGTCGCTCCAGCACTCCCCCGGCCCCCGACCACCCGGAGAGGTTCCGATCTCGGCAGGCAGACATGCAGAGGAGCCAAAGCCACAAGCCCTCCCACCAAACTCCTCTACTAAACTCCTTTAAGTGCCGTTTTAAGTTTTCAAAGTGGTAACAAAGATTGTCGTGAGGGTCTAGAACCAGGTATGCCAAGATTCTCCTAAGTGCAACTTAAATATTTGAAGTAGACTTTACCTCTTCCCTTCCTTGTTTGCTTTCGATATCCCGTTTGTTGGGAAACAATACACTCCTATCTTACACCGAAAATCTATATACATACTTTCTCCAATTCAGGCTCCTGAGTTCTCCGCGTAGGATATATACCGTTAGATATAAAATTTTCTGCTATATATACATACACAATACATGACATTTGAGAATACTTGTCGCAGACCTAAGTTTATTCGTTTGTTATCATTCGGGTTCATATCAAAATGGTGAAGTCTCATCGCAGAGTAAATGCTTTTCAGTCACTTGATATAGACTGTCTGTTATGCTTGAGGAAGTTCACTTTCATCTTTGTGTAACTTCCTAATTTATAAAGGCTTTAGGTGCCTTGTTAGTTTGATTTAATTTACTGCTCTATGTGTTAACTTGATATCGTCCTTCATTTAATCCTTGAGAGGTTCACCTCTATTGTCACTCATAATTCTCTATATCACATCTGATTTCATATTTAAATCTTTGAGCATACTCTGCTAACACTTAAGGACATATGTATCTGTGTGGAGACCGGTTGTCTCTAGTATATATTATCCAACTATTATTTGCCCATAAGTATTATTTTCCATATTCGAGACCAATCCTTGATGTTGTGTACCTTAGTGGTTAAGAATAAAAACCTGTGTAATCTTTCCTTGTATTTTATGTCTATTGCCTGTTATTTATGTGGTAATTTGGGGAGAGGTACCTTAGTTGAAGATAACTGCAATTTCCCAGTCCGGGAATAAGCAATCAGAATATACTTCGTTCACAGAAACGTGGCATAACACCCCCCAGCCCCGTCCCACCTCACCAACACCTTGTAAATGACATGTAAATATGTGTGTATAATATATATATACAGTATATATATATATATATATATATATATATATATATATATATATATATATATATATATATATATATATATATAAACATAATATTATATTTACATAAACATTATTTTAATATGTACACAACAGTCCGAGCCTTCTAATAAGATACTCGGACATACTTTTTAACCCTTATTTTGTGCATGCAATATATTTTAGATGCAATTTAATTTTAGCACTAACATTTTTTAAACTTTGTGCAGTGAACCTACCCTTTTCTACACACCTTTAGTGTGGAAGCATATACGCATATATAATTATAAATATATATATATACAGTATATATATATATATATATATATATATATATATATATATATATATATATATATAAAGTAAATTCGCAGACGATACCAAAATGGGGAGAATAATAGATTCGGATAGCGACAAAGAGGATCTAGATACCTTACACGAATGGTCAGTAAATTGGCAGATGAATTTTAACATTGACAAATGAAAGGTATTAAAGATAGGGAAGACGAATACTAATGCAAAATATAAAATAGCTAATACGGAATTAGAAAACTCAGACTGCGAGAAAGATTTGGGTGTGTTTGTTAGCAACGATTTGAAGCCTAGAAAACAGTGTATAAGCGTTCGTAACAAGGCAAACAGGATTCTCGGGAGTGTGAGTAACAGAACTGCCGATGTTATCTTAAAACTTTACTTATCATTAGTGAGACCTCATATGGATTATGCTGTCCAGTTTTGGTGTCCTTATTACAGAATGGACATAGATCCGTTGGAGAGAGTACAGCGAAGAATGACAAAAATGATTCATAATATTAGAAATCTACCATATGAAGAAAGGTTGAAAAAATTAGGCTTACATTCGTTAGAAAGACGCAGAGTTAGAGGGGATATGATAGAAGTGTTCAAGTGGGTTAGTGGGATTAACCCCCTCCGTCACATATGACGCAACCGCGTCATTTGACGGTTCCGTCCAAAACTATCAAATGACGCTACCGCGTCATATGAAGCTACCCCGTCATATGAAGCTAGTGAAATAGCTCAATAATAAGTTATATGAAGCTTCTGCGTCATTTTAAGCTCAGTAAGTTAGGTAACTTAGATCATAATCTGTCGATTGATGGCAACCCAAAATTCCTCCGACTCCTAACGGTCCCTCAGTGTGAGAAAGACTGTTGTGGGGGAAATACCGGGCGGTCTGCCAACCCATACGTAAGTTAATATAATATGTCTGGGGGGGGGGGGGTAATAAAGGGGACATGAAAAATGTACTGAAGCTCAATGATAGCGAAAGAACTCGAACAAATGGTTTCAAATTAGATAAATTTCGCTTCAGAAAAGATATAGGCAAATATTGGTTTGGTAACAGAGTTGTAGACATGTGGAATAGGCTACCGAGTGATATGGTAGGATCAAGAACGATAGGGAGCCTTAAGATAAAATTAGATAGGCATATGGGCGAGATGGGTTGGGTATGAGGGGGGATCTGCCGGGTGTGGGCCAATCGGCGCTCTGCAGACCCCCGTAATCTTGTGTTGATCTCTGACCGTTTTGGTGAGGTCGGTCCCCAAGGTATTAGTGAGTTGGGTCTATAATTAGGCCTTGTAATTGGGGTTGGGTGTGACAGGGATCTGCCTTGTGTGGGCCGATCGGCTTTCTGCACTCACATTGTCTTATGTTCTTATGTTCTTATATATATACAGTATATACAGTATTATTATGTTCTCTCCACCAACCAACTTTACTCCTAAACTCGATTAATGAAATTAACAAACACATGTGGCAGTCCGGGGATTCGAACCTAGGATGCTCACACCGAAAATCAACACACTTATGCATTGCACCACGAAGAAAGTTTTAAGAATATTTACCTGTGATTTTATATTATAAGACTTTGTGACAATCATTAGTGTGTGTGTAAAGGATAAAAGACAAGTCCAATGCATTTAAGTGATAAATATTTGAAGATAATATGTAATATAAAAACTTGTGTAATTCGTGGGCCAGAACGTCTCCTTAGTGTGTTTACATCCTCATAAAAATTGTGCATCGAAAAAGCAATTCATACTCAATGCTGATATACACTGATATATCCTAATATTTTCAAAGTGTGTTGCAAAGAAAATTATAAATTCCAATTGTATTTACAAAATGCATATTTAATATATTTTGCGTATCCATGGTACCTCTCCTGCATGTACCTACATCACAAACATATGTGTGCTTACTAAAGATAGTCCATACTCAACATAACGATACTTGAAATGCCTGCATTCGTCAAAACCAGACGGGGTAGCTCTTGGAAGTTTGTCGGGGAAAAACAAAATCTACGGCATTTACATCGACACTTTCAGCGGACTAACTATGACATTGCGTACATCTTTTGGGACGAAAATGGACTAGGTGAGTGGTGTTTTTACCACTTGGTTCCTACTTAATGCTAGGTAAACAGAGGCAGTGGCATTTTAAAATTTGCCCATACGTCTTGGCCTGCCCGGCAGTCAAACATGAAACCTTTCAATTGTGATTCAATCGTGGTGCCAAAGCGCCATTAGACATCATCATCATCATCATCATCATCATCACACACACACACACACACAAACACACATATATATATATATATATATATATATATATATATATATATATATATATATATATATATATATATATATATATATATATATATATATATATATTCAGTATATATATATACTCCCTGGGGGTAAGGGGGCCTCCATCTTATGGTGGAGGAAAAAAAAAGAATATGCCCCACACGTCCTACTGCGTGTGTCGTGTCGTACAAGGCGACTAATAGGGGGATTGGGGGTAGATTGTAGGCACCAATCGAACAGGGCTAAACCCAGGAGAGGCTGTAGGCATTTGATAAGGAATTGCTGGAACTCCTGTTTCATTTGCTTGGCCTCTCTTACTGATTCCCTTTGTGCCTCACTTACACTGAAAGTAGTCCAGCATGCTCTCACAAACACCTCCTCCTCCTATCTACTTCACTACACTTAACATGCACACCACACTTCCTCCTTCAATAATGTTTAACATGATGAACACAGGCCCAGCCTCGGAGTCCCCAGGGGGGGGGGGGGGACCATAAATTCCCCCACACATGTCAGACCTTCCCCTGATGACCCCTCTAAATGCTCTGGACCACGGCCTGCCATTCTTACTATCAACTTTCGCAATATTCGCGGCCTTTCCTCTAATTTTCACTCAGTCGAACACCATCTCTCTTCCTACAAACCTGATCTTCTTTTCCTCACCGAAACCCAGGTATCTGAGACAACTTCCAGCCGCCCCTTCTCTGTATCTTCCTACTTTCTCTATCCTAGTTTCAAAGCCAAAGGTGGATGTTGTGCATACGTCCACAACAAACTCACTTGCTCTTGTGTTCCCGATTTTGACTCTTCTGAATTCTCAACTTTATGGCTCAAACTATTCTGTCATTCTCATACTAAATATTTCTGTGCTGTCTATCTTTCCCCTAACTCTACCGACTTTCCCAAATTCTTTGACTATCTAAACTCTAAAGTGGAACACATTCTATCCATCTCTCCCTTCTCTGAAATCTCCATGTTAGGAGATATCAACATTCACCACCGCCAATGGCTCTCCTCTCACACTACTGGCCAACCTGGTGAACAAGCCTAAGTCTTTTCTATCATATATGACCTAGAGCAGCTGGTCCAGCAACCCACCCGTATCCCGGATCGCTTCGGAGATCGGCTCAACATTCTTGACTTATTTCTGATTTCTAACCCTTCTTCTCATACTGTCAATCTTTTCTCTCCTTTGGGCTCCTACGACCACAAACTTATCTCCGTCACCTGTCCTATCTCTTCAGTATGGCCACCCAATCCTCCCAGCCGGCGGCGCTTGTGACACTTTGGCGCTGCCGACTGGGAGGCTCTCCGGCAGTACTTCTTTGATTTCCCATAGAATGATTTCTGCTTCCGTGGCCGAGGACCCTCGGAGAGTGCTGAACGCATTACCGAGGTAATCCTCTCGGGCATGGAAGCGTACATTCCATTTTCTTTCTCTCAGTCTAATGCAAAAAAATCTTGGTTTACTCACACTTGTTCTACTGCTGTCCACAACAAGGAGAAAGCATTCAAATGGTACCGACGCCTTAAAACTCAAGAATCTCATTCTTCCTATGTTTCTGCCCAGAATCAAGCCAAATCTGTTCTTCGACTTACCAAGCACTCTTTCATCAACAATAAATGCACTGAACTATCCAACTCTAGCTCTTCCCAATCTTTCTGGTATCTAGCCAAAAACCTCTCCAACAATTTTTCTTCCTCGTCTTTCCCTCCCCTATTCCACTCTGATGGCACAGCCATCACTTCTTCCTTTGAACTCTTCGCTCAAACTTTTGCTAGAAACTCTACCTTGGATGATTCCGGTGCTATTCCTCCCTCTCCACTCCCCTCTCTCCTACTTATGCCTAATATCCTAATCTCTTCTAAAGATGTACTTTTTACCCTCTCTGGGCTTAATACTAAGAAGGCGTACGGTCCGGACGGTGTTCCTCCTGTTGTACTAAAAAACTGTGCTTCCGTGCTGACCCCCTGCCTAGGCAAACTCTTTCGTCTCTCCTCTAACGTCTTCCCTTCTTGCTGGAAGTTTGCTCTCATTCAACCTGTCCCAAAGAAGGGTGACCACTCTCAACCCTCCAACTATCGTCCAATTGCTCTCATCTCTTGTATCTCTAAAGTTTTTTAAACAATTCTTGCTTTCAAATTTCTTAATCATTTCTCTTCTCATAATCTGCTTTCAGATCGCCAGTATGGCTTCCTTAAGGGTCGCTCTACTGGTGATCTTCTTTCATATCTTACTAACTCTTGGTCATCCAACTTTCGGGACTTAGGTGAGACTTTTTCTGTTGCACTAGACATATCGAAGGCCTTCCATATAGTCTGGCACAAATCTTTAATTTCTAAACTTCGGTTTCTGTCCCTCCATCTGTGCCTGTCTCTAATTTCCTTTCCGGCCGTTCCATAGCTGCGGTTGTGGACGGCCATCGCTCACTTCCTCATCCTGTCAACTCCGGTGTTTCTCAGGGTTCTGTCCCATCTCCTATTCTCTTTCTAATTTTCATAAATTATCTTCTCAACTAGATCCAGTCCCATCCATTCATATGCAGACAACTCTACCTTACACCACTCAATTAGTTTTCCAGAATGCCCCAGCCAGTAGTCCCACAAAAGCAAACGTAATGAAACCATAAAACCCTTATCTTCTGATCTAACTACTATTTCCAGTTGGGGTAGAGAAAACCTTGTTGCATTTAATGCTTCCAAGATTCAATTTATCCATCTTACTACCCGTCAGGAACCTGCAGAGGACTATCCCTTATTCTTCAACAATACAAAAATTCATCTTCTCTCAATGTTCTCGGTGTCTCTTATTCTTCTGCTCTCACTTGGAAGGACCATATTACCAGTCTCGCTAAGGCAGCCTCCCAAAAGCTGGGTGTGCTCAACCGCCTCAAGGGGTTCTTTACCCCTGCACAGCTTCTTGCTCTGTACAGGGGCACAGTGCATCCTTGTATTGAGTATTGTTCACATGTGTGGGGGGGATCCTCTCACACCGCACTCCTAGACAAAGTAGAAAGGAAATCCTTTTGTATCATTAACTCCCGTCCTCTCACCAACTCTCTGCAATCTCTTTCTCTTCACCGCAATGTTGCATCTCTCTCGCTATTCTATCGCTACTACAATAATCAGTGTTCCTCGGAGCTTTCCCAGTGTATACCACCTCCTCTACGTAGGGTACGTAGTACCCGCCTTCCAACACAATCCCATCCCAACTCTGTGCAACTCTCCAACCCAAGAGTGAAATGCTATTCTCAGACTTTCTTCTATTCAACTGCTGAGCTCTGGAACTCTCTCCCAGAATCAGTCATTCCCTCTTCCTATGACTTAAATTGCTTCAAACTCCGTGTGTCCAGGCATTTTAGCTCGAACGTCCCTTGATTTTGGCCCTGTCACTCTTTCAACTCTGGGGGAGGCACTCGCTGCAGGCAGGCCTTTTGTGTTCCTCATTCACATAGAAAAAAAAAAAATATATATACAGTATATATATATATATATATTCATTAAAAATAAGGTTACTAGGAAAAGAAGGATCCCCATTTTGATCAATTTATTTTCAAACTTGCAATATTTCGGACGATCGTCCATCATCAGGTGATGACACGTGATCCTATAAATGAATGAATACACAGGTTTTTAAATTCAGCATAGGAAGGATCTAAAATTTATCTATTAAAATATTTAACACAGACTTACGAAAGAAGGTTATATAAAAAAAGGTAACTGACAAAGTTAAAGTTATTAAGAAATTTTACAAAAATATGATAACAATATTATAGCAACAATACCTTCACCTCGCCATGACAGCAGTTAGACTGAGACAAAGGTTGTGAAAACAGGCACCAACATATGACGGTCACATAAAAAAAACAACAACACAGAATTGTTCCCATGAACCCCGAATGTACTGTTAAAATGAAGCACGCATTTGAGTTCAAATCCGAATTAACGTACCAAAAAATGAAACATTTAAACACAAGGCAAATATCAAATAACATCAAATTTGCGAATTCAATTCGGGTGTCAATGAAGCTGACACTGCAAACCCAAATCGATGTATAGAAACAAAAAGTGAAACAATTAATCACAAAATACAGACTGAAAGAATATACACAATTTATGAATTCAGTTCGGGGTTCAACGAATTTTTGAAGATTTTCTCTCCTAAAAAAGTATCCTGTTCGCTATGAAATTTACCTAAGGTGCTAAAATCTTTATCTGAGAAGGGATGATCCTGCTCATGGGAATGATTTCTTATAGCAGAAAATTACATTTTATTTAATAAATTACCTGTACGATGTCCCTTGTGTTATCTGGAAGTACAGTCTACGACAGAACTTGTTGTCATGGCCTGAGGCAATGTGTTAGTTCACTATCTTTTAATAGATGGCCCTTTAATCGCTTCTAATAAAAGTGGGCAGGGTTAGTATAGAGGTTGGAAGGAAGAGTCAAACGTGTGTGTGTGTGTGTAAGGAAGAGTCAAACGTGTGTGTGTGTGTGTTCTAGAACAGCACTCAGAATAACTTTATTTTAACATAACACACAGGCTATATTATTAGACTAGCCCATGCCGGATCACAAATAAGTAACACATCAGGTGTTGCGTTATTTATGAAATTTAATATACAGACAATCAAGTTTCTATCCTTCGAACTTCCCATCCCCTCCTCCCCTTCTCTCTGCTGCCTTCCCCTATCTCCCCCCTTCTCTCTTTTTCTCTCCCCCTTCTCTCTCCTAACCGAATATATAATTTACCTCATCGTCGTGTTCAAAGCTGTCCATAAAAAAATCTTTGGTGTTTTAATAATACTGTTCTTTTTACCTCTACTGATTCGCAATTATTAACTCGTATTCTATTATTTACCTTATACAATGTGTTATAGAAAATAAATATATACAGTATGCTCCGTTGCAAAACACTCAAAGTTGCCAACCTTGGCGTCCTGGTTAGTGTAAACAATCGTATAAATATATATATATAGCCCCAACAGGCCAAGGCCATAACCGAGCGCCCCCACAGAACCCTCCCTGCCGACCACAATAAAGCCTGGGTGACCGAAGCCATTCCATGGCGGGGAGCTAAGGAGGGTGCGGAAGCGCCCGGGAAACCAAAGACCCACCCAGGGCCCTGTGCCCCTCAGCAATTATGAAGAGAAAGTTGAGGGGCAAAGGAAAAATGTGACGCTTTGGCTTCCAATCTTGGTAGATTGGGAGGTCAATCCACGGAAGAGGCGCCGTCACTTGAGATCTAGAAAATATATAAGTAAAAGGAACAGTCAGAGTAAGCTATGGGTATGGCAGAGATCGCTCAGTTCTCACTCTGATAGACCAGCCCATCACCACATGACTAGAACCCAATCCTCTCAGCATCAGCTAGGAAGGGCTCTAGAAAGCCGCCTTTGGCGGGGGGATAGCTCCCCTATTTCAACCCCTTTCGGGGTTGGGCATCCGCCTACCTTAACATGTCATAATTATTACATATTACCTTAACATGTAATATGACACGCTATGATTATTGCATTATACTTTTCCCAGTGGATTCTTAATTACTAGCTTAATTACTGTGGCTTCCCATTATCAGTAAACAGTTCGGCGTTACCCATTGTAATGATTTACTATAAAGTAAGTCATCAAATTGAACAATTAACGATAATCCAAGTAATCTTGTTATGTTGTTTTAAAGTTGATATACTGTAAATTGTTTAGGCTTTTATATTTTTACTTCGTATTGTTTAAATTGTCGTCCAAACATAATTAAAAGTATACTATAGCTCTGTGTATGTTACCTTGAATTTAATTTAATATGTATTATTTCACCATCATTATGTTACGGTGAACATTGGAAACACATCCACATTATATAATACATATAAAGGGATCTTAAAAGTAAACATTTACAATTTATATTTATGAAATCAATATGATCTCCACCCACAAGCTGCATCAACTACCTCCTGTATTCTCGTTGGAGCTGATTTAAACATTTTCCAACTTATATTAGGGCGGTGACGGATTCCCCCCCCCCCCCCCCCGCCAACCCCCCCTGCCCCCCGATCCCACTCCTCCCGCCCTTTCCAATCCTAACCTGAACCACATTCCACTCCATGACATGATGGCCCACAAATTCTCTATTGGGTTCATGTCACACACCCTTGTGGACCAGCTAAACCCCGGATGGGGTCAGGTCAGGTGAAGGTATTGAAGGATAAGCCTTCACAACGGCACCTCGTAGCTACTTTCTACTTTTCCTATTTTCTGAAGAGTGTAGAGAGGGGAGAAGGGGTGTTGGAGAGAGACGAAGTTGTTATAGTGGCTTTGTTATGTGTGTTATTAGTCTGTATACGTCGTAAGGTTCAGGATGGCCATGACACGCACTGAAGACAGCAGCATCTCCTCAATAATGCTAATACCTTTTCTAGTTTGCCTGGACCAGTGTGTGTGTGTGTGTGTGTGTGTGTGTGTGTGTGTGTGTGTGTGTGCGTTTTATGCTATCATATGTGAGTGATTTGTGCCCATTACGTTGTATGTGATCATGTGTGTGATGTGCGTTTTATGTTATTGGGTGTGAGTGTGTGTGTCTGTTTTGTATCCTGTGTTAGTGTTGGTGTGGGTGGGTTGGTGCTTGAATGTGATGGACAGAGGAGAGAGGTTGAAGCGCCGTCTCCTCAAACATTACAAATTGTGGAGGTCACAAGTATATGTATTATCCAACTTATTCCTTAAGCCAACACAAATAACGTAAATCCTAAGTGTTATTGTTACACTTAATATATATATAAACAAATATAGACGTGTTCTTCGGGAATCGTAGCTTAATTAGGAATAGGATATCTAGCGAGGCAGCGAGTAACAGGTGTTGTTCGCTGCCTCGCTAGTTATCCTATTGCTAATCAATATATATGTGTTACTTTTGTCATCCCTAACATTTATTATTTATTTCATAAGTCGTAGGCGTGTGCATAAACCTTTAACCGTCTTGGTGGTGTAATGGTTAAGGTGTCTACAAATCTGTGTGTGATAACCCAGGTTCGAATCCCGGTGGCTCACATGCATGCTTTCATTAATTTCATTAGAGGCGTTTGGTGGTGTGGTGAAATTAATACAAAATAGATTATGTATATGTAAATTCAAAACAATCGCATAGTATTATTCTGCGTATTTTAGAAGGTATCTTTTATGTCCTTGAGAGAGAGAGAGAGAGAGAGAGAGAGAGAGAGAGAGAGAGAGAGAGAGAGAGAGAGAGAGAGAGAGAGAGAGAGAGAGAGAGAGCGGTGGGAGGGAGGGAGGGGAGAGGAAGCGGGTGAAGAAGGAGAGTTGGGGTGAAAGGGAGAGGGGGAGGAGAGGGGAATGGAAAGTGCGAAGGATAGAAACTTGATTGTCTGTGTATTAAATTCCATAAATAACGCAACACCTAATGTGTGTTACTTATCTGTGATCCAGCATGGGCTAATTTTATAATATAGCCTGTGTGTTATGTTAAAATAAACTTATTCTGCGTCCCGTTCTCGAACACACACACACACACACACACACACACGTTTGACTCCTCCTCCTTCGAACCTCTATATTAACCCCGCCCCGTTTTATTAGAAGCGATTAAAGTGCCATCTATTAAAAGATGAGTGAACTAACACATTGCCTCAGGCCAAGACAGCAGTTCTGTCGTAGACTGTACATCCAACATACCTTGCATTACAGTTAGGACAAACAAATTCGTAAACTATATTCGAACGCGTGTGATCGGCTCCACGGGAATGCTATCTTTGTATGTAAAAAAAGATCCTATGGTGAAATTATTCGTAAAAATTACTCTAAAATTGACTGCAGGAAAACTGTTCTTTAGGTATGCTAACAATTTCTTACGAAAAATGAAGCTCGTCTCGCCAGAAAAAGGTAGCTTAATATATTTAATGAGTTTGGGTATGTTCATGACTTCGACTTCGTCCTTTTGTTTTTTTGTATAGGAATTCCTTAAGAACTTTATTGAAGATATTTAGTGTATAGTTATTCTTTAAGATTTTCTTTTTTTAAGTATTCAAATTCTAAATGCAAGACGTTGTAATTAGAGCAAATGTTATAGGCACGATTTAGTAGAGTTTTGATTGAGTTTATTATGAAGACGTCAGGACAGAAGCTAAGCCAGTTGAGACCCAAACCTGTGAACGTTGGTTTTCTGAACACGCTAGTTGTTAATCCATTGACAGATTTGCAAATTTTAACATCCAAGAATGAAAGAGAATGATTTTCTTCATCTTCTTTAGTGAAATTAATATTACAGTGTTGATCATTGAAATAATTTAGACATTTGCAAGCGTCTTCTTTTCTTTTAAAAATTAGAAACAGGTCATCTACATATCGCCTATAAAAAATAGGCTTAAACTCAGTGGGACAGTTATCTACTCATAAAACTTCATTATGGCATAAGAACGTTTCTGCAAATACTGGTCCTAGTCTTGATCCCATACTTATTCCGTCTATCTGATTATACATAATTCTGTCTGCTGTCATGGCGAGGTGAAGGTATTGTTGCTATAATATTGTTATCATATTTTTGTAAAATTTCTTAATAACTTTAACTTTGTCAGTTACCTTTTTTTTATATAACCTTCTTTCGTAAGTCTGTGTTAAATATTTTAATAGATAAATTTTAGATCCTTCCTATGCTGAATTTAAAAACCTGTGTATTCATTCATTTATAGGATCACGTGTCATCACCTGATGATGGACGATCGTCCGAAATATTGCAAGTTTGAAAATAAATTTATCAAAATGGAGATCCTTCTTTTCCTAGTAACCTTATTTTTAATGAAAATAAGATACCCTGGCGGACAACTGCACGATATCATATCATATATAAATATATATACAGTATATATATATATTAGGGTGGCCCCCCAAAAAATAAATAAATTGTCATTCTCCACAAGGCTGATCCTGTTCCATATCACAACGGGAGTTTGCATGCAGAAAATCATAAATATTTGACTGTCTTTAGAGGTACCAACTATATGTAAATTTTTCGACTTTGAAATAAAATATGAATATTTTTTACTTAATTTATTCTTGGTTGTTGCCATTATATACCAATAACTGTAAACAATGAAGAATTGTGTGTTAATTGTAATAAATATAACATAATAAGGCAGAAACAATGTTTTGAATTGTAATGCGTAAGTTGTTGGGACCTCTAAACATGCTCCTATCTCTCCAATTTTTTGCATGTAGGGTCTTGTAGTCATAATTATGTAACCAAACCAGCCTTGTGGAGCAGCATATTATTAGATTTTTTTTTATAGCCCTATGTTTTGGGGCCACCCTAATATATATATATATATATATATATATATATATATATATATATATATATATATATATATATATATATACTGTATATGATTATGAAACCAATTATTCTTTATGAGTAAGTAATTCAGACACTATCATATTTATATATTATAATTAATTTGGAGGGTTATTGGTCATGAGAACGATGTTAAAAATAAAGTTGCGTAGTTAGATTATGGTATATTCATATACGGGGATAAAAGGTACTTACTATCCACGTGTGTTTTGGCCGAAGTTGTAGTCGGGATGCTGTACGTGCTACCATTCGTTGAAGACACCTGGAAGACAATTTCAGGATTTCTTGAAGGGTTAATATAATGAAGTAAGCTGATAATAATTGATACAATTATATTATTTAATTATCGGTAAAAACTGCAAGTAATAAATATATGAGCCTATGGACAAATTTAAAATTTCTAGACCGTAGTTGTGCATTAATTACTACTATACCTATTACAAAGTAGATATTGAATTGGTAAGACCAAACTGTAAAACGTGTGTTTTTCTGTGTATGAAGTTTCTCCGCCAAAGACAAATGAGTGACAGAGAGCCAAATTCAAGGGACGTTAGAGTCAAAATGCGTGGACACACGAAGTTTAAAGCAGTCTAAGTCATAGGATGAAGGAAAGATTGTTTGAGGGAGAGAGTTCCAGAGTTCACTTGTTGTGTAGAAGAAAGTCTGAGAAAATGTGCTAATTCTTGGGTTGGAGAGCTACTGTAGACAGAATAGGAGTGGGACTGTGTTAAAAGGCAGGTACCTCACACTTGCTGCAAGGAAGGAGGCATGCACTGAGAGAGCTCTGAAGAACACTGATTTTTTTTTTCTATGTGATTGAGGGAGGCAAAAGGCAGAATTGCCTATAGCGAGTGCCTCCCCCATAGTTGAAAGAGTGACAGGGCCAAAATCAAGGGACGATCGAGCCAAAATGCCTGGACACCTGGAGTTTGAAGCAATTTAAGTCATAGGAAGAGGGAAAGACTGATTCTGGGAGAGAGTTCCAGATCTCAGCTGTTGAGTAGAAGAAAGTTTGAGAGTAACGTTTCACTCTCGGGTTGGAGAGTTGCATAGAGTAGGGGTGGGATTGAGTTGCAAGACGGGTACCACGTGCCCTACGTAAAGGAGGTCGTATGCACTGGGAAAGCTCTGAGGAACACTGATTATGATAGTAGCGATAGAATAGCGAGAGAGATGCAACATTGCGGCGGAGAGAGAGAGATTGCAGAGAGTTGGTGAGTGGATGGGAGTTAATGATATGAAAGGCCTTCCTTTCAACTTTGTCTAGGAGAGCGGTGTGAGAGGAACCTCCCCACACATGTGAACAATACTCAATACAAGGACGCACTATGCCCCTGTACAGAGCAAGAAGCTGTGCTGGGGAAAAGAACCCCCTAAGGCGGTTGAGCACACCCAGCTTCTGGGAGGCTGCCTTAGCAAAACTGGTAATATGGTCCTTCCAAATGAGAGCAGAAGAAAAAGAGACACCAAGAATATTGAGAGAAGATGAAGGGTTGATTTTTGTATTGTTGAAGAATAAGGGATAGTCCGCTGGGAGATCCTGACTGGGTAGATAGATGGAGATTATTGTAATAGCGATAGAAGAGTGAAAGATATGCAACATTACTGCGTGTAGAAAGAAATTGTAGGGAGTTGATGAGGTGAAAAGCTTTAGACTCAACTCTCTCGAGAAGTGCGGTATGGGTGGAACCTCCCCACACATGCGAACAATACTCAATACATGGGCACATTGTGCCCCTATACAGAGCAAGCAGCTGTACGGAGGTGAAGAATCCACAGAGACGGTTGAGCACACCTAACTTCTGGGATGCTGTCTTAGCAAGTGTGGTAATGTGATCTTTCCATGAAAGGTCAGATGAAAAAGATACACCAAGAATATCGAGACTATGAAAGCTTGATATGTGTATTGTTGAAGAATAACTGACAGTTATGTGGAAGATTGCGACGGTTAGTTAAATGGAGAAATAGGGTCTTGGAGACGCTTTTCTAACAAGTTGTCAATTATGTTTTTGTTTAGCATGTTCATGAGCAAGTAAGTGTATGTTTGTCGGTAACATAGTAATTTTTTTTTTTTTTTTTTTTTCTATGTGATTGAGGGAGGCAAAAGGCCTATAGCGAGTGCCTCCCCCATAGTTGAAAGAGTGACAGGGCCAAAATCAAGGGACGATCGAGCCAAAATGCCTGGACACACAGAGTTTGAAGCAATTTAAGTCATAGGAAGAGGGAAAGACTGATTCTGGGAGAGAGTTCCAGAGCTCAGCTGTTGAGTAGAAGAAAGTTTGAGAGAAACGTTTCACTCTTGGGTTAGAGAGTTGCACAGAGTAGGGGTGGGATTGAGTTGCAAGACGGGTACCACTTGCCCTACGTAAAGGAGGTGGTATGCACTGGGAAAGCTCTGAGGAACACTGATTATTATAGTAGCGATAGAATAGCGAGAGAGATGCAACATTGCGGCGGAGAGAGAGAGATTGCAGAGAGTTGGTGAGTGGACGGGAGTTAATGATACGAAAGGCCTTCCTTTCAACTTTTCATACCCAATATTGGCCTTAAATAGATTGAGCTAGTCAGTTATGTGAGTCTGTAGGGTATTGATATTTGCAGGCAATACATAACAAAGTTAATACATAGCGTCTGATATATATATATATATATATACTGTTATATTACATATACTGTGCATATATTTGTTCTTTGTTTTATGCGGATGAGGGAGGCAAAGGCAAAACTGCCTGTAACAAGTGCCTCCCCCAGAGTTGAAACAGTGACAGAGCCAAAATCAAGGAATGTTCGAGCCAAAAAATGTCTGGACACACGGAGTTTGAAGCAATTTAAGTCATAGGATGAGGGAATGATGGATTCAGGGAGAGAGGTCCAGAGCTCATCTGTTGAATAGAAGAAAGATTGAGAGTATCATTTCACTCTTGGGTTGAAGAGTTGCACAGACTAGGGGTGGGATTGTGTTGCAAGACGGGTACTACGTACCTACGTAGAGGAGATGGTATACACTGAGAGAGCTCTGAGGAACACTGATTATTGTAATATTGATAGAATAGCGAGAGAGATGCAACATTGTGGCGAAGAGAGAGATTGCAGAGAATCGATGAGTGGACGGGAGTTAATGAGACAAAAGACTTTCTTTTCTACTTTATCTAGAAGTGCGGTGTGAGAGGATTCTCCCCACACATGAGAACAATACTCAATACAAGGATGCACTGTGTCCCTGTACAGAGCAAGAAGCTGTACAGATGTAAAGAACCCGATGAGGCGGTTGAGCACACCCAGCTTCTGAGATGCCATTTTAGCAAGAGTGGTGAATGGTCTTTCTAAGAGAGAGCAGAAGAAAAAGAGACACCGGGAATACTTTGAGAAGTTGATGAATTGATTTTTGTATTGTTGAAGTATAAGGGATAGTCCTCTGGGAGTTCTCGACTGGTAGATAAATGGACAAAATTGGTTTTGGAAGCATTGAAAGCATCAAGGTTTTATCTGCCCCAATTGGAAATGGTAGGTAGGTCAGAAGATAATTGTTCTATGGCTTCATAACGTTTGTTATTGAGGGATTGCTTGCTGGGGTGTTCTCCAAAACTAGTTGAATAGTGTAAGGTAGAATCGTCAGCATATGAGTGGTCCAGTGGATAGGACTGGAGGTACAGTTGAGAAGATCATTTATAAATATTAAAAAGATAATTGTAGATAGGACAGAACCCTGAGGAACACCGGAGTTGATAGGATGAGGAAGTGAACGATGGTCGTCCACAACCACAGCTATGGCATGGCCACAAAGTCAATTAGAGATAAAAACACAGATGAAGGAATAAAAACCGAAGGCAGGTAGTTTAGACATTGGAGATTTGTGCCAGAATCTATTGTAGACTCCATCGTAGGCCTTCGACATGTCTAGTGCAATAGAAAAGGTCTCACCAAAGTCCCGAAAGGAGGATGACTACGAGTTAGTAAGATGTGAAAGAAGATCACCAGTAGAGCGACCCTTAACCCCTTCTTTACCACGATGTCCTTTTAACTTTATTCTGCCTACTTTTAGATGATTTTATTCAGTTTAAAAAGGGCCTTCAGCAATTAACAGGCTTCGAACTATCTACCTTAACCCTTTTTACAGATAGCAGTAGAACAAGCGTGAGTAAACCAAGATTATTTTGCATTAGTCTGAGAGAAAGAAAATGGAATGTATGCCTCCATGCCCGATAGGATTACCTCGGTAATACGTTATGCACTCTCTGAGAGTCCCCGGCCATGGAAGCAAATATCATTTGATGGGAAGTCAAAGAAGTACTGGCGAAGAGCCCCCCAGTCTGCAGTGCCAAAATGCCACAAGCGCCGCCGGCTGGGAGGATCGGGTGGCCGTACTGGAGAGATAGGACAGGTGACAGATCTCCGAAGCGATCTGAGATACGGGTGGGTTGATGAATCAACTGCTCTAAGTCATTTAGGATAGAAAAGATGTAGGTTTGTTCACCAGGTTGGTCAGTGGAATTAGAGGAGAGCCATTAATGGCGGTGGTGAATGTTGAAATCTCCCAAGATGGAGATTTCTGAGAAAGGAGAGACGGATAGGATGTGTTCCACTTCAGAGTTTAGATAGTTAAAGAATTTGGGGAAGTCAGTGGAGTTGGGCGATAAATAGACAGCACAGAAATATTTAGTATGCAAGTGACAGGATAGTTTGAGTCATAAAGTTGAGAATTCAGAAGAGTCAAGTCGGGAACTCGAGAGCAAGTGAGTTTGTTGTGTACGTATACACAACATCCACCTTTGGCTTTGAAACTAGGATAGAGACAGTAGTAGGGTACAGAGAAGGGCTTGATGTCAGTAGTCCCAGACAACTGAGTTTCAGTGAGAAAGAGGAGATAAGGGTTGGCTTTGATAGTGAGAGTGTCAGATCGCGGTCAAAGACATTTCGGTGGGTCGTTGGGTGAGGGTCCAGCCTGTGCTGTGGGGGCATTTATGCCCTCCCCTCCCCCCCCCAAAAGGGGGGTACTCCAAGGCTGGGTCATGTGACATTTTTCGTTTTGTAAATTTTGAGTATTGGAAAGAAGTACAGTGTGCTCGTCTAGTATAATGAGATGGATAGGAGGAGGAGGAGTTTGTGAGAGCTAGTTGGATTACTCTCAATGTAAGTGAGGCACAAAGAAAATCAGTAACAGAGGCCAAGCACATGAAACATGATTTCCAGCGACTCATCACATGCCTATAGCCTCTCCTGGATTTAGCCCCTGTTCGATTGGTGCCTACAATTTCCCCCTGTATTTGTTGATTTCATTACTTGAGTTTAGAAGTAAAGTTGGTTGGTGAAAATATATGAATTAATTCTGGTTCAGGAGCAATTGATAGCGATGCCTTCCCGAGGGTTAAGTGCCCCATTAATTACTCCTTCCATTCGTCTATACATTAGTCTACCATAGCAAAGTTGGAATGTAGGTACACATGCTCAGATTAATATGCAGGATTCGAAGCTGCAAACTAAATCGTAGGCTTGTGCATCATTCTTTAACTGTTTTGATAGCGTAATGCATAAATGCGCAGAATTTCGGTGTGAGTATCCTAGGTTCGAGTCCTTGGAGTGCCACATGTATTATTGGTTGGTGAAATAATAATTGAGAGGATATTTACTTTCTTTACTAAGGTCATGCGAACTATTTTATATATATACAGGTATATATATATATATATAATAGTTCGCATGAGCTTAGTAAAGAAAGTAAATATCCCCTCAATTATTATTTCAGCTCCTAGGGTTAGTTTCATTTTCATTTTCATCAGCTAATATTTAACAGGAAGGCATAACATATTTTAGTTTTACAGACAATTGTGGTTTCCCTAATATATGTAAAATATATAATAACAAAGTAATTACATCACTCATATAATACTTACACTAATTTGGTACTCGGTATCAGGATTTAGGTCGGTGATGGTGTAGGTGTAGGTATGAACCCCACTCCTTACTTCCACATCATCATAATCATCTGGAAGCCATTGGATCCTGGACCACTGGACTCGCCATGTATACGGTATCCGCCACTGCACAGTGATGGACGTGCTGGTTGTTCCGGTTACCTGCAGGTCGGTCACTGGCCAGGGTGCGGTCAGTGGAGGATGGATACAATCAAGTTATATAGTTACTCGGGACAACATTTACGAACTTATCTTTCATTTTAATAATCATTACAAACATATATAAATAGAATAAATAAATAACAAATCGAATAAACCGTTTTCTTGCTGGGATTTAGTTTGGCATTCCTAATAGGTCAAGTAGACGAGTTGAAAGCCCAATCTGTAATAAGTACAACAATATAACAAGTACCGGTATCATAGTTGATACCCGACATTGTTTTGGAAGTGCTAAGCAGGAACTCTCTCTCTCTCTCTCTCTCTCTCTCTCTCTCTCTCTCTCTCTCCAACAAGAAACTTCATTAAACCATTTCATCCAATATCCTAGACAAGACATGAATAACCTCGACCTAATCTTTACGTTATAATACGACCTATTATAAAGGTAGAGGTGGTGAATGTCAGGGATTAATGCTAATAACAACGGTTGAGGGGACCATGTATCTAGTACGAGTTATCATCGTTTAATCTCTCTTAAGGGGGGTCACCGTTTTTTTTTTTTTATCTGAATCTCCTTTTCTCTCTTTCCCTGGTTTGTATCCATTCGGCCCCATTCAGCCAACTGTTTTAAGACGTTTATCCCCATCCAGGTGTCGATATCTTCCTGGCGAGCGATAGCGAGCCAGCATTGTATGGAGAAATCCGGCTTCGCCGGAGAAATTTTTCTATCGAAAAATTTACAAATTTAGCTTGCTGTCAAAACAAAAATATATATGCTGGCTCGCTACCGCTCGCCAGGAAAATATTGACACCTGGATGGGAGTAAACGTCTTAAAACATTAGGCTGAATGAGGCCGAATGGATACAATCCAAAGAAAGAGGGAGAGAAAGAGAAAAAAAAGCGAGGTAGGCTCCCTTAAGAATACATGGATTAACAATATATCTAATTCAAGTCATGAAAAGGTACCCACTTTCAAGAAAACAAGATTTCAAACCCTTTTTAACAGACTGGAGTTTCATTAACCTTACCACGGATAGTATTTATTGGACCCATTCACAGACATACCGGTATATACACTAATATAATTAAGGAGTAAATTCCTGAATCCCAATTAAAATCTGGAGGGCAACTCGAAATAACAAGCTAAAATAGTGAAGCAGAAACCCCAAAGAATATCTACACACTAATACAACTGCTCATAACACTTTCAATAGAACAAAACAATAAATGGACAAGTTTCACCAGCCACAATATAATGACGTTCTTAGTAACATTGTAATTACAGAACGAGATGCATTAACTATATTAACCCGTACAGTGCCGGTGACGCTCTTTTCATTATATTCTGGCAACTATTAAATTGTATTGGGCTTAGGAAGGACCTCTACCAATGAAAAGGCTACCGACTATCTAAAATAAGCCATGTAGATTCCATATATCCTTCCTAAGCTTCATAAAATCGTCTGAATGTAGCTAGAATAAAGTATAACAGACGTCGCTGGTACTCAAAGGATCAATAAGCTAAATCCAAATTATCACCTTGGACCTGATAACAAATGTCTCCAAAAATCTCTAAAGAGCTGAAGAAGGAGTTATTACAATCAATAACTGTGATCTACAACAAAACTATTTTAGCATGGCAACATACCCGATGAATGAAAATTGGCTAATTATGCTCATATATATAAATATATTAAGTAATATATCGTAATTAACACTAATAACCCCAACATGAAATTAAAGAAAGCATGTGATCCTCCCAAGATTCGAATAACTTACACGTTCTAACCATTAAGACATTTAGGGGTTCAACACATGACCACGATTAATATCCATTTATCGAATACTGGATATTAATCTAATCATGTTGCACTATGAATAGTGTAATGCTATTTCTCATTAGTATTTAAATAATTTGAAATAATTGTTTAGAAACAAAGTTGTCAAACATTTATAGGCAAAGAACATTATAGCATTACTTAACATGGCTATCAAAATAACAAATATCTTCGAACTTGTTGACGATAATTGTAAGTAAAATGTCAAAAGTAAAATTGTTGACATTGTGCCACTCCCAGAAAGTTTATAACCCCGTAAGTGTCTATTGATATAATATATCTTATGTCATAACAGACGGCGTACTCTGGCATAATATAATGCATACTCTGATGGATTGATAATTGGCTTACTGGTCACTTGCAACCAATAGTATTATTAATAAGTTGGTAAACTTATGCAATGGACTTCCAACCAGTTTCGACTACATAATCATCTCACTCTTAACCCCGATTAACGGCACTTACAAATAATTAGGAGCACGTTTTCTGTGCAGATAACATACAATAGGTAGATTTAGCTACCAGCAGCCTCGTACGAGGATCAATAGCCCAGATGTGTTGTTGTATTTTTTTTCTTTGATTTTTTCTAAGTGAGTGAGGGAGACAAAAGGCAGAACTGCATGTAGCGAGTGCCTCCCCCAGGGTTGAAACAGTGACAGGGCCAAAATCAAAGGACGTTCGAGCCGAAATGCCTGGACACACGGAGTTTGAAGCAATTTAAGTCATAGGAAAAGGGAAAGACTGTCTGTTTCCATTTGCATTCATTTGAACTCACTCTCTCTCTCTCTCTCTCTCTCTCACACACGCACACACACACACACAACTCACCTTGTCGTGGCCGGGTTTGTCTTGCAGTTCTGTGACGGGGGACGTCCCTCTGGTTAGCCAGTGAATGACCCGGCTGGAAGAATATTGGAACATCTTAACACTTTTAGATAATGAGAAAACTATAACTTCACACAAAGTAAATATTTAGTCTACTGTACTGTACTTGCGTTGGAGATAATTTTGTAGTGTTATATGGCTGCACAAGAACCTGATAAGTGTTGGCAATTATTATTGACAGTAGCCTGTAACTTTTACGAGGCCCCGAGATTATCGATAAAAGCTTTGGGTGCTTCATATGTGTCTCACTAGATGTTCACAGTGGAGCTTCAAGGTGTTGGTTGCTTCCTTTCTGCCACACTAAATGACGACACCTTATTTGCACACGTCACTTTATTTGGAGAGGGCAGCTATACTGTCATTCACAGCATCTTCGAATATGGTCGGGCATCTTCTATGCTATGAATTGGTGATGATATGGGGGGACTTTTCTTGATATGTCGGTGTAGCCAGGATATTTGTAGAACAACATGAACGATCAGATCACCTCGGAAAAAAAACTGACGTTTGGCGTGGACTCGATTAGAAGTCCTTTTGGTCTGCACTCCAAGACGCTATCCACTGTGCTATCGCCTCCCCCATCCAGGCTCATTTGTGCACTTATAATTTGTCAATATGTACAAGTTACATTTATAGTTATAGCACATAATATATTTCTATATCAGCATTTTATACTAGGTATATTTCTAGCATCAGCTCCAAGTCTTTGTTTTTAAAATTGAGCGGAAATAATTGCTTAAACTTCTGCACACATCCACCTCGCTGTCAACTGCAGAAACTGTCTCGTTCTGAAGAGGGTCAATCTTTTTCCTTCAATTCGTGTTATACAACTGGAAGAACCCATCAAGTTTTCATCAGTATTTTGGTATATGTTATGCTTCTATATATGAAGAAATAAAGCGATACTTCAAATTATCTTATTCACAAACCTCCTCTAATAAAACCCACATACTACAAAATATACAATAATAAAATATATCACGTCTCTGATGTAGACAATACATAAACAAAAGGCAAGGTTCCCCGTGATGAGAGTCCAGTTACATAAAAGTGTGATATTTCTGTTACACTTACAGTATTCACATTCTTCAATGTGAATGCTTGTATATTCACGGGGTATTATAGTATTATAATTGGTAGGAAGAGGGACAGATGTAGTGTGGAAGTGTGTTCTGGTTGTATTAAACAGTGACTGATATAATGTTCCCACACACGGACAGTCCGTCACACCAACCTCGACACTATACAGACCAATTTGATCATGTGTTGGGATGGTTTGACCGTATGTGTGAACCTGTGAAACCTGCACACATTGCCAAGCCTCACACACACACACACACACACCAACTGGACTGTATGGTACTGTGACTTGACGACCGTACACAGCGTGTATGTCAGCCTTTACATTAACCCCTTCAGCACCATGACGTAATTTTCATCATATTCTGGTTACCTTTCGACGATTTTCTTTACCTTATACTCAACTTCTAGGACTCAAGGGTGTACATATTATCCCAATAAACCTTCTAAATAACGCAGGTCCTTCTCAAGCAACATAAAATCGTCTACTTTTAGCCAGAATCAAAGGTAAACAGGTGTCAGGGGAACTGAAGGGGTTAAGGACAAATGCAAACACCACCTACTCGTTAAGAATAATGCAGACTTTATATACATATGAGTTTAAGGGGAGATTTCCACCTGGAGGATTTTTTTTCTGGACCCCTTTCTCCCTCATGTTTAGCCCCATTGATTTTGAGATTTTAAGACGTTCGCCCCATTAGTTTGGCGATTTTAAGAACCCTCGCCCCATTTGTCAATTTTAAGACCATTCATGCCATTTAGGTGTCGATGTTTTCCTGGCGAGCGATAGCGAGCCTGTAATTTAAGGGGAACCGGCCTTCGGCCGGGACATTTTTCTACCGAAAAATGTACAAATTTATCTTGAAAGGGGGTCTAGGGGGAGTAATTTTAAGCTTGATGGAAGTCTAGGTAATCAACTAAAAACCTCCCCTTAAAGGTACCCTGTAAGTCAAACCATTAATACCACTAATGTCAAGTCATAATGAATATGAAGATCATTATCATATCTTAAAATCTAAATAATTTCAAGACTTTGTTCATTGAGTTTTCTGCCGTGTAATTCATTAGCTTTGTTTATTGTCCCGTACTCTAATAGATCAAGAATATATAATGGGTATGAAAAAGGCACATATGATGATTAGGTATATTGATAGTGATATACCTTTCTAATTATCATAAGATGGGTTTATCACTACCAATATACGAGTACCATTAAAAGGGTAGATTATTTCGGACACTTTACGTAACATTTTCATACCCATAATTTATTGAATTGCTTGTTACTTACCTCCAATGGACTGAGGGGATGGTTGGCTTCTCTCTTTACAGCTCGGAGGTTCCTGGGGGCACGTATTTCTGAAACAAATACATTATGTACAAACATTTAATTATAATACAAGTGATTGCATTACTTTGTGAGAAATAGAGTGGCCGTAGATTTATTTTATATTTGTTTTATTCTATATAGTTTCTGTAATTTTAGTGTGAATGCCAATCTAGCTTATCCTTATCTATTATATCTAAACTTATAGAATCCTAACCTTAACCCTTCTAATATTACCTTCCAGATCTTCTTCCAGGTCCAGGTGGTCCAGGTGGTCCAGCTGCTGGGTTGGCTGGTCCAAATCATTGCTGTGGTCCAACTGGTCCGGAAAGTTGTTGATATTGGAGAGTGTCTGGTTTGGTACTGATGAAGGTGATTCGGTCCAACTTGTGTTACTGGAAGTACAAGACAGACTGTAGTGACGTCATTACTTAATTATAACAATAGTAGAGTTATGGCCTTGCTTGGGACCTTGGTGCTGTTCGGTCAGACACCCTGGGGAACAATAACAACAACAACAACAACAATAGTACTCAGTAGATCAGGTATTCCCTTCATATGTACAAACTAGAGCAAGTGTCATCCAAGTTTGTGTAAACTGTTCTGTGATGTCGGACTGAGCAAAATTGGGCCAACTGGTCACAACTGAATGGAGTTGAGCGATAGAACTGGGCTGAGCGGCCAACTTATTGAATCGGGCCAAGCAGTTGAAGTACCCAGAGCGGCGATATGGGTTGACTGATTAAATTGGGGTAAGTGGTAAAATTATAATACAAAAACAAAATCTAGTTGAATTGTGTCAAATTAAGTTGAGTGGTTAAATTGGGCAAAGTGGTCTAAATGGTTATCAAAGAAGTGGTTATCAATTGGGTCAAGTGTATGGATCACATATTGTCTTAAAAAGCTACATTACATAACAGTAACTTTGTAACAGCTGTTGAGTGTGTGCATCGGTACATGCCATTTAAGGTGAATCCCAGGGGTGAAAGAAAAAACGAAGTTTAATGCAGGGTCATTACTTGTCATGAATATACTGTAATATGTATATGGGCAATATCGATATAATTCCATTAACTGGCATTCTTGGCCATCAGCTGGGCGAGTTTCAGCTGTTCAGCATGACGAAAGAATAGACAGGCAGCTTGTAAACAACACACACACTCCTAGAGTGTCAGGTCTGTTTTTCTTGATTACTACCTTTCAATTAAATATTCAAGCTCTGCAAAACATCGAACAATGTCCTGAAGATGTGATGAATACCAAGATATAATCCCATCTCGCCAATAATAAACACACAGGCAATGCTTTGAGTGTTTATCCTGGTCCAGAAAGATAATAAGGGAGCTTAGCGAGGTCGCTTCAAAGGCCTATTTCTTAATGAAAGCATCGTTTTCTGTTCAATTTATGTATAGCAGTCCCTTGACCAGACAGTGGTGAAGCCAAATGTTGAGCTGTACACATACATACAATTTATAAGAGTTTCTCTCATCAAAAAGACCCCAGATTCATCTACTTCCCATGTCGAGTATTCCAGACATTGACATATGTGACGTCATGGTAAACACGTCAGTTCTTGCCACATAAAATAGTTAGATAAGCTATATTTCTATGTTGTTAGGACACATTTATGAAAATTCTTCAGTATCATATCTCTAAAACCAAGTAGATCCCAATGGACATTGTAGTTTGAATACATTTCACCCATGGATTTGACCTTTAACTCTTTCAATACATTCAAGCTATTTATCGAAGATTGAGTGCAAATTATATGCAATATAGTACACACAATTAACATGTGTTCCAATTAATATTTTCCAAATCTTTGGCATCAATTTTATACTCAACTACCCTAAAGCATCTTAATTCAACATATTAATTCAATTGTACTGAGTGGATGAATTGGGTTGAGTTATTGAATGGTTGAAATGAGGCAAGTGGTGGAATTGGGCCGACCTGTTGTATTGGGCTGAGTGGTCATCCATTTAGTCAAATGGTTGAATTGAGTCAAGTGGTCCAATTGAGCCGAGGTGATCGAAGCTAAAGTAATCAAATTGGGCTAAGGTGATAGAATCGAGCTAAGGTGATTGAATCGAGCAAAGGTGATTGAATCGAGCTAAGGTGATTGAATCGGGCTAAGGTGATTGAATCTAGCTAAGGTGATTGAATCAAGCTAAGGTGATTGAATCAAGCTAAGGTGATTGAATCGGGCTAAGGTGATTGAATCGGGCTAAGGTGATTGAATCGGGCTAAGGTGATTGAATCAAGCAAGGTGATTGAATCGAGGTAAGGCAATGTATTTAAGCCAAGTGGTTGAATTGGAAGAACAGTTGATTTGGCTAAAAATATGTTGGTAATACTTGTTGACTCAAAATATTCTCCTTAAAACTGCATGTTGCATTTTAGAGTTAAGTCTTTAATTAACCCCTACTGAACCAGAGCATTTTACATTTTATGTACCCCTCAATACCAGCCATTCTTGCACAAAATTATTTTTCAGCGGCGCGACATAATGCTTCCTGCATGAAAGTTGGGGAATAACTGAGGTGTGACGGATGAGAGAAGCTGGTCGGCACTCGGGTAGTGTTGCCAGTACCTGGCAGTAAGGCCTTCAAGTTATGTTAGCGGCTCCTGCTCACTATTTGCAGAGAACAAGGCTCAAGTACTAGCGACAGATTACATCCGTCTCACATACTACTTTAAACCATTAATACTGACGGATTAGGATCGGCGCTGATACAGGATGGATTAAGCATCGTGAAGATCGAGCAAAAACGTCTCCTGGTTGGTTTGGTAGGATTTCATTTAGGGGGTTGCGGTAGGCGTGTGGTGGTGGGAGGCATCATATGTTGGCCAACAATTAAGGGTGTATTACACGAAAGGTTTTATCGTCAACATATGATGGTCAACAGTGTTATGGCAACATTATCATTAACACTGGTATAGGAAACTAGACTGAAGATGGATACATTTTTTGGTGACAAATTTGTGTAAAACATTTGCCTCAGGAACTGTCAGACCAGGATAGATGTTGAGGGAAAGAAGGCTTGTGCGATACCGGCTTTAAGGGTAGGGGTTAGTTTGCTCCCTAGACTTCTATCATGCCCAATATAACACCCCCAAGAACCCACTTTAAGAACAAATTCTAAATTTTTTGGTATGAAAATGTTTCGATTCCTCCCAAATTACAGGTTCGCTAAAGCTCGCCAGGAAAAAAATTGACACCTAATGGCACGAAAGGCAAAGAAATGGGGCAAAAGGTTTTTTGTTGCCCTGTACCCGAAAAATCCCACCACTGCCACCAGTGAAACGCTGGGTGAGAAGGGAACTTATGCCTCCCGAAAATATCTGGGCCTGGCGCGGTTTCGAACCAGGGTCAGTAAGCTTGTCAGACTCCTGCTCTTCCTCTGTACTATGGTCGGACATGATATGCAGTGTTAAAAGGTTAAGAGGTTAAAAGGAATACCTTGAGATGGTTCGGCCATATGGAACGTATGGGAAGCGAGAGAATGACTAAGAGGGTGTACGAGAGCGAGGTGGAAGGACAGAGAGGGAGAGGTAAACCGAGAGAGAGGTGGAAGGATGGAGTGAAGCAGTATATGGATGAAGGCGGTGCTGGTTGGGAGGTGGGGCGTCGATTGACTGGGGACAGAGGCGCATGGGGGCGTTTCGTTCGTGGCCACCCCTTCGGGGATCACGGCGTCAGGCAATAGATAGATACATAGAAAAGGTTATCTGAACTAAGACAAGTTGATGGTCGTGAGACCCTATTGTAACAGAGAATGGCCAACCTCCGCCATATTGGTGCCACTGGTGGTATTAGCCTCTCATTACACAAACACATTATATTCATGCCAATACAAAAGGTTACATTCGGAACTATGGTATTGGTTATTTACATTCGGAACTATGGTATTGGTTATTTAGCGGTTTCTTTATCTAAATTCTACATGAACAAAACCATAATTTCAATCCAGCCAAAAGACCCTCCGGCCCTTCCATCCAAGAAAGAAAGGAGAAAAGACAAGCTTCTGAAAACCCTTGGTCGTTAGGTTAAGGATATTGTTTCTGGACCCTCTTCTCCCTCATGTTTAACTCTTTAATTTTGAAATGTTAAGACGTTTCACCCCATTTCTTTGTCAATAATAATACCTTTCGTGCCATTTAGTGGTCGATATTTTTCTGCCGAACAATAGCGAGCCTGTAATTTAGGACAAAAATACACAAATTGATGCCGAAAGGGGGTCTTGTTTTTTTATGTCCTTCTTTTTTAAACCTTGGAGGTCTAGGGAGGAAAGTAGACACAAAAATATATATATAAATAAACAATATCTCCCCTTCGGGCACATACAAACACTTAAAGCTAATACATGAGGAAAGGAGGGATAGGAACGGAAAACCCCAGTCAGAGGATGTTAGCTACATAAACTTTACAATACAGAGAATACATACAACACTCTCAATATCACACACTTCACAGAATTTACTTTATCATTCAACCGCAATATCCATACTATATCACTCTTACACCCAAAGAATTGTACTCAACTTGAATGGAAGATTTAAAGAATAGCTAAAGTAACCCTAATATTAAACTGTCTTGATAGGGTAATGCATAAGTGCGCGGACTTTCGATATGAGTATCCTAGGTTCGAGTCCCTGGAGTGCCACATGTATTTTTTGATTTCATTAATTGAGTTTAGAGGTGAAGTTGGTTGGTGGAAAAAACATAATAGTTCTGACACACTTCCTGAAATTACTAACATCGTCTGGAGGTAGTCAGGATGAAACATAAGTTGGCTCTACCAATTGGTATGCCACATTAAATACATTGTAAGTAATTCAAAAACATTAATATCCAGTTAGTTTGGTGGAAAATAATGACATGCAAAGAAAAGAAAAGGAAGTTTGCCATTCCTTGCAGTATCATAATAATGCCTTTCTTCATATTATTTAAGCTAACAATTATTTTACTAGTCATGGAAAACATCTACGAGAGTTAAAGGGTAAATGGTTAAACCTGTATTTCTCAATTCACTTGATCCCTAGATGTCTTTCCTAAACTGAATAAAATCGTCTAATGTTAGCCAGAATTACAAAAAATCCTTGATTACCGAAGGCGTTAACCCCTATTGTACCGGCGACGTCTCTATAATATTATGCTAGCTATATTTAGACAGTTTGGTGAAGTTTAAGAAAGATCTGAGGTAGTAAAAAGGGTTAAGCGAGATGGAACGAAGCTGGTTCATTGCTGGATGCCTGTTTTGAACTGAATAAAATCGTCTAATAGTAGCCAGAATAAAGTTAAAATTATGTTACCGGTATACATAAATACATAACACATACATACAATGTTAAGACTGATTGCTCCACACATACGTGCAGTTTCAGTCTCTTGTCCTAATGGCGGCGTTCCAGGCAACCCTGTTAAGGGTTGCTTCACTTGTCAAGTTTTTTAATTTGAGATCGGTACGTATAGTCCGATCCCAGGTCTTTCTCGGTCCACCCCTTGGTGCAGCTCCCTCCACAATCACAGACCTGCATCTTTTCACTCAAATTTGTTCATCCATTCTCTCCACATCCCAGTCTACTTGTACGCATCTCCTCGCTAATAATCTTTATAACTAAACGTCTCCTCAGCTCATCATTTGTTATTCTATCCTGCAGCTTGGCCCCACACATCGATCTCACCATTCTCATCTCATTACATTCCATTCTGTTGACATCCTCTAGTTTAACGGCCCATGTTTCTGAGGCATACGTCATTGCACTTCTAACACATGAGGCATACACCTTTCCCTTCAGGGGAAGAGGCGTTCTTTTCACGGCCAGAATTGGCAGCAGTTCTATGTACTTCTCCCAGCCACATATAATTCTAGAGACAGTGGCAGCCTCGGCTCCACCACCGGCAGAGATGGTATCTCCTAGGTAACAAAACTTGTCCACCAGCTCCAGTGACTCAGTTCCAAAATTCACAGCCACAGAATCATCATTTAGCACAAGCTCGCCCTTGCACACTACACACTCAAGGTTGTTAGTATTATACTCACTTCCTGGCCAGGGTAGGAGTCAGCAAGCCGGCTCCCACTGCAAATATAAAGCAATTATTAACATATCTAGTATTTTGGACAATTATGTAACTTCTATATTTATATATGTAAACAATATGCAGTATATATATATATATATAGGGTGGTGCACATAATTTGGTTATCCAGCTAGAAGTGGGCAATGGTACATTTATATCAATTTATGTACCAAAGCAGTAAGCTGTGTGGTATGTCCTAATATTATTTTGTTTGAATAAGCAATATGTTCACAGCCATTAACTTTATTTCCTTTTATAATGCTCCATTAAATGCAAAATAGTTAGTAAAAACTACTGGTATTTAATTAAGTTGCATTACAAATATACGATTATACATCATGATCAGTATAAGACTAAATACACATACTAATAGTGTATTGTCTTTACGATTTAGGCGAGTTTTCGATTATTTTCATAATCTTTCCACAGTTTAACACATTTGCATTAACTCCTTTACCGGCGACGTATTCTTAATTTGATTTCAGCTGTATTTAAACGATTTTATGAAGCTTATGAAGTATATATGGAAGCTAAAATTACTAATTGAGATGGTTTGTAGCCTCTTTATGGGTAGACGTCCTTCCCAAGCTGAATAAAATCGAGTAATGATTGCCAGAATATAATAAAAAGTACATCACCGGTACAGAAAGGGTTAAGTAGACACAAATATTCACTGGACGATGTTGTTCTTAAAATTATTGTAAGTTCCCTGTTTTCCGATATATCGAACTTATAATATAGCGTATTCTGTGTGTGTGTGATATCATCTATAATTATCACGTCACTCACAAAAAGTAGGCTATGTTATAAGTTTGGTATATCAGAAATTAAGAAACTTAAAACAATTTTGAAAACACCATCGTCTTCTGAGCGTATTTATCTTCTTAATGCAAATCTTTTGAACTGTTGAAAACTAATCACAATAATCAAAATACCGTAAAATAAAAGTGAATAAACTTGTATTGATCATATTTCATCTTAAACTCAACATCATTCATTTATGTTTTATTTGTAATAGAAAATACCCATAGGACGGACCACGCAGCCTAATGCTTGGCTAAATAAATTTATAGAAAGGCAACAGTGCCAATTTCTGCTAGGTAGGTAACCGGAACCTGCATCACACTAACACACACACACATATATTATATATATATATATATATATACTGTATATATATACAGAATATACATATACAGTATATTGTTTTCTATACATATATATTTATTGCCGGATGCCTTACTCCTCTATACGAGGATGGCCATATACAAAAAGCCCTCAAGCAGACCTAACCCCTGCGAAAAGGACAACCAGTGCCAGTTTACTGAAGGACTTACAGGATTGACTACTCAACTTTTAGGGTCCGTCTGACTCCGAGACCTTCTATGTATATTTTTAGCACTATTTTGTCTACAGTGGTGCGCGGCTAGTCCATCCACTAACCTGCTTCACCCTTAGGTGAGCATTACTGATTTGTATAAGGCTTACTACCCTAGACAGGTTGCCGACCAATGCTGACGAATCCCATCCACCCGGATTTCTATAAGGTTGTCGACCAAAGCTGACGACTCCCATCCACCATATATATATATATATATATATATATATATATATATATATATATATATATATATATATATCCAAGCTTTTAATCCAGTAGTGATAATGGAATGTTAACCTTTTCCTATTTATATTTAGGAGAAGGGAAATCCTTCATGTAGGATTTCCCTTCTTAATATTAGGAAAAGGTTAACATTCCATTATCACTACTGGATTAAAAGCTTGGATATATATATATATATATATATATATATATATATATACTGTATATATATATATATATATATACAGTGTATTTATTTATGTATATACTTATAAACACTGTGTTTATGTTGGAGTAAATAATACAATTATAGCCTATACAGTATAGGTTTGAGTATAAAGAGAGAGACTTACCAAGGAGGACTGCCAGCCACATCTTGTCCACCAACACAACCCTGGAATATACAGTACACATTATTTTAAGGGGTCATCGTTTTTTTTATTTTTTTATCTTACTCTCCTTTTCTCTCTTTCCCTGTTTTGTATCCATTCGGCCCCATTCAGTCAACTTTTTAAAGACGTATATCCCCATCCAGGTGTCGATTTCTTCCTGGCGAGCGATGGCGAGCCAGCATTGTATTGAGATATCCGGCTTCGCCGGATAAATTTTTCTATCGAAAAATTTACAAATTCAGCTTGCTGTCAAAACAAAAATATATACAAATGCTGGCTGGCTACCGCTCGCCAGGAAAAAATTGACACCTGGATGGGGGTAAACGTCTTAAAACAGTAGGCTAAATGGGGCCGAATGGATACAAGCCAAAGAGAGAGGGAGAGAAAGAGAAAAAAAACGAGGTGGGCTCCCTTAACAACATAGCATATTGTTGTATCTTATATATAGTGTTGTGTATATGTGTATGTGTTATTATGTGTATTATGTCAGTGGTGTTGTTGTGTGTGTACCTGTCACGTGTTGTGTGTATGTATTATTATGTGTATACAGTATGTCAGTGTTGTTGTGTGTGTGTGTGTATGTGTATGTTATTATGTGTATATATCAGTGTTGTTGTGTGTGTGTAAGTGTTATTATGTGTATTATGTCAGTGGTGTAGTTGTGTGTGTATCTGTCACGTGTTGTGTTTATGTGTATGTGTGTGTGTGTGTGTGTGTATCTGTCACGGGTTGTGTGTATGTGTTATTATGTGTATATGTCAGTGTTGTTGTGTGTGTGTAAGTGTTATGTGTATGTTTACATATTATTATGTGTACATGGAAGAGTTGATGTGTGTTTATCTCTGTATAAGTATTATTATGTGTATGTTACAGTGATTTGTGTATATCAGTGTATGTATAGATATTATGTGCATCTGGTGGTGTGTGTACATGTGTAAGAGTAAATATATGTGTATACGTGTATGCATATCCGTTATTATATGTACGTATATGTGTCTTAACATGTGTGTAAGGAAATGTGTGTCAGATTATACAGGATACAATAACAGGATAGTATTATCATGCGTTACAAAGATTCACCTTCTCTACACTCACTCCAACTTTGTATTGTTCGGTACTGTAAGCCGAGTTAAGGGGGCCAACCTCACTTTTTTTCTCTTTCTCTCCCTCTCTCTTTGGCTTGTATCCATTCGGCCCCATTCAGCCTACTGTTTTAAGACGCTTATCCCCATCCAACATTGTATGGAGAAATCCGGCTTCGCCGGAGAAATTTTTCTTTCGAAAAATGTACAAATTTAGCTTGCTGTCAAAACAAAAATATACATATGCTGGTTCGCTACCGCTCACCAGGAAAATATAGACACCTGGATGGGGGTAAACGTCTTTAGACAGTAGGCTGAATGTGGCCGAATGGATACAAGCCAAAGATAGAGGGAGAGAAAGAGGAAAAAAGCGAGGTGTGCCCCCTTGAATAACACCCCGTTCTTAACATTAAAAAGCGAGGTGTGCCCCCTTGAATAACACCCCGTTCTTAACATTAAAAAGCGAGGTGTGCCCCCTTGAATAACACCCCGTTCTTAACAACATTAATCCTCAATTACAATCCCCAATGTACTTGAATAAACTAATGAAAGCATATGGTCCCCCCGGGATTCGAACTCGGGACACCACACCCAGAACATAAACATCTAAACCATTTCACCACCACCACAGTTATACAATACACAATATCTGTTGAGGAGATGAAGACAAACAATATGGTCTATAGGATCTCATGTTACACTCTAAATAATTATAGGTATGAACAGGGTGTGTAAAGTGTCCATTATAGTTTACCCTTCTACTGGTATATTATAGTCTATTCACTGTAAGTAGGCGATAAGTCATGACCTCTAACCTCTGTAACTCAAAAAACGACTAGAGTAATCGAGCTAATATTTCTACCATTTGGGAAGAGTTAGTCAAGGTATAGATGCAGAAATGTACAGCCAATTTATTCTAGAGGATAGAGGTCATGATTTCTCGCCCACTTACAGCGTTTTTGTTTTTGTGTTTTCTATATTCCAACTACTCCCTCTCGGGCATAGGCTGAAAGCTTGCACACTCTACCACTGAACACGGTGAGGCCCGTGAGGTCTCGTTCCAGTCTAGGGAGTGAGACATGCGAAGCACCTATTCACGGCTCGAACCCAACTCCATCTCTGAAGCTGCTTCGCCTCTACGCTTCACTGTCTCACTCCCCAGTTAGACTATAGTAGTAACTAACAGGGGTACATGGCGTTGCCCGGGTACTACCACCACTACTACTACCATAATCACCATCATCAATCACTACTACCACAATCATCACAATACTACTACTACCATAATCACCGGCCTCGACCTCCCTGTGCCTCATTAAACGGCGACCTCGATTTCGGCCGCTAAATAACCTCCGATTTTGGATCTGACCTCATCTGTACTCCCGTTTTGGGGGGCTGCGAACAATTTTCGTTCCATACACCTTTTCGATCGGAAGCCTCCTTCTGCCCCAAACGGCTATTTTTTCATTTTTTGTTTGTTTTCAATTTCGGCCTCGAAACTACCTCCGATCGTGGCCTCGCCCCCTCTATGACCTGACCCAGGTCAATTGACACCCACATGCAAAGTTTCAGCTCCCCAGGTCCAAAACTGCAGCCGCCTATTAAGAACAGACACACGAACTGATTTAATAATATAGATAACCATATACAATACAAGTATACAGAGGCATATCACTATACCCAGCAAATACCTTTCTCACATAACTTTCATAAATTATACTCTAGTGGAGACCATCTTAAGGGGGTCCACCTCGCTTTTTTCTCTTTCTCTCCCTCTCTCTTTGGCTTGTATCCATTCGGCCCCATTCAGCCTACTGTTTTAAGACGTTTACCCCCATCCAGGTGTCAATATTTTCCTGGCGAGCGGTAGCGAGCCAGCATATATATATTTTTGTTTTACAGCAAGCTAAGTTTCTAAATTTTTTGATAGAAAAATGACTCCGGCGAAGCCAGATTTCTCCATACAAGCAGACTTGCTATTGCTCGCTAGGAAGAAATCAAAACCTGGATGGGGATAAACGTCTTAAAACAGTTGGCTGAATGGGGCCAAATGGATACACGTCAGAGAAAGAAAGAAAAGGAGAGAAAGATAAATAAAACAGGTGACCCCCCTTAGCTTCCTACACAGAGTCTCAATTTCAAGTCCCGCTCAGGCGTGAAGGTTTTTCACTAGCCCTGGCTTCTACCGTCTCCCTTGAGCAAAGGTATTGGTAATAGTATGTCAGTAATATAGTATGTCCACTAATGTTTAGTATGTCTGGTGCTATTGAATCTTGGAACGAGGCTAGATAGAAGATGGCTCCTAATAAAAGACCAGAAGATTACTATTATAATTGATTTTTCATAGTGTGTGCCATTAATAGTTTGAGGACTATAGCTACCATATATCTTTCGTAAACTTCACGAAATTGTCTAAATGTAGCTAAGATCAAATAAAATATACGTCAACGGCACTGAAAGGTTAAATAATTACAAATAACACCAAACTCCAATATGTAATCTCCTCAATATTGACCTTATATTTGCAACGGTTCACCAATAAAGTTGATTTTTTGTTGTCTTAGCTATCGTTATTACTCAGTTATTACGAAGTGTTTTTTTATGTGCAAAATATGTTGCTAAATATGAAAGCATGATCATTAACCCCTTCTGTACCGGCGACGTCATATATATTATATTATAACTATATTTAGAGGATTTCGTGCAATTTGATAAGGATCTGTGGTAGTAAAAAAAGGGCTAAGTGAGATCATTCGAAGTCCGTTAATTACTGGGGGCACTTTTTAAACTGAATAATATCGTCTAATAGTAGCCAAAATAAAGTTAAAAGGACGTCACCGGTACTGACAGGGTTAATATAACACAGAGACGTAGTAGTTTCCTGTTGCTCCATTAAGGGGGAGGTAGTCGCTTTGGTTGGTCTATTAATGTATATAGGCCTATCTATTAATGTATATAGGCCTATCTATTTATGTTATAGTTTCCTCGTTAGACCTCCACAAAGATTTAAAAAAAAAAAAAAAAAAAAAAAAAAACCTTAATCCCCCTTCGAGATACATGTGTACAGGTTTCGGTAGAAAAATGTCCCGGCCTGGCCGAAGGCCGATTTGTCCTATAGTAACAGGTTCGCTATAGCTCGCCAGGAAAAACTTAAGACACCTAAATGGCACGAAAGGTCCTAATATTGACAACAAAATGGGGTGAAAGGCCTTAAAATCGCCAAACTAATGGGGGGGGGGGAGTTTTAAAATCTGAAAACATGAGGGAGAAGGGGAAGCCAAAAAGACCATACCCCCATTTCCCCCAACCTGAACACAGACCTCCTAGTGCCACCACAGACTGTGAGACTGGCACTATTAACAGACACTACCCCCCCCCCCCCCTCCCCAACAGACAGGAGTACAAAGGAGTACAAAGGAAATCAAGCAACAACATATCTAGTGACCCTTCTAGGTTGCTTGTCCTCCAAAACACTGAGGATCAAGTGTCCAAACAGTGGTTTAGAGTGGGTAAGGGAACATTGGAAAGGGAATGCCTGCCCTGGAACTAATGTCCGTGGCAGGATTAGGAAGTTAGTAGGGGACAGATGGGTTAGTATCTGAGGGGGGGGATAAAATAAAGTTATTCATTTACACACGCAGTCAGTCGCGGGTTTGATGCGAAATATTTGTCTAGGCGGAGTTTAAATGAATCAACGGTGATGCAGTCTATAACGTTTCGGGGAAGCCCATTCCACAAGTTGACAACTCGATTGAAGAAGAAATTCTTAGATTCGTGAGAGTTCAAAGATTTACCAATAATTTTGCAACCGTTTCCCCGCGTGTAATTAGATTGGTCGATAGTGAAGTACTTACTACAGTCCATATTGTCGATGTCTTTGATGATTTTGAACACTTGAATTAAGTCACCTCTTAATCTGCGCTGGGTTAAAGGAAATATATTTAATTCTCTAAGACGCTCTTCGTATGGTTTGTTCTTTAGGCTAGGTATCATTTTGGTAACTCTACGTTGAACTCGTTCTAGCTTGTTTATATCTTTTTGGTAATAAGGGTACCAGGATTGAACGCAGTATTCCAAAAGAGGGCGGACTAAGGAATTGTAAAGGGTTAGGATAACTTCTTTGGATTTATGCTCAAATGACCTGCCTATAAAGCCAATTATTTTGTTTGCCTTCTCAACAACTTCTGAACATTGTTGACTCGGTTTTAGGTTACTCGATATTGTTACTCCCAGATCGGTTTCTCTGTTTACATTCTTAAGCTGAGTGCCATTCATCGAACACACACACACACACACACACACACACACACAGAGACACTCACACACACACAGACACAGACCTCTTAGTGCCACCACAGACTGAGAAACTGGCACTATCAACAGACACTACTTCCCACCTCACACACACAGACCAGAACACAGACCTTCTAGTGCCATCACATACTGAGAAACACTGGCACTATTAACAGACACTATCCCCCCACCCTCCCCAACAGACACAGAGACAGACCTGAACGCAGACCTCCTAGTGCCACCACAGACTGACACACACTAGCACTACCAACAGACACTACAACACACACATACATACAGACCAGAAGACAGACCTCCTAGTGCCACCACAGACTGACACACACTAGCACTACCAACAGCCACTACAACACACACACAGACACATACCTGAACATAGACCTCCAGTGCCGCCACACACTGACCCACACTAGCACTTTCAACAGACACTACAAAACACACACAGACACATACCTGAACACAGACCTCCTAGTACCACCACAGACTGACAAACACTAGCACTACCAACAGACACTACAACACACACACAGACACAGACCTGAACACAGACCTCCTAGTGCCACCACAGACTCAGACACACTGGCACTACCAACAGACACTACACTACACCCATTTAACAGTCTTTGTTTCAAGAGTCTCCATTATATACGTTTTAAATTTATATTTGCCATATCAATATTTTTTATATTAATTTTAATAAATGTTATCACTTTGTCTATTCATATATTTGTATGATAATGTATCTTTATTGTGCATTTTATGATAGTCCTAATATTCAGCAACGTGGAAATCTCATTGTGTATTGTTACGACCGGGGCTACGAATAAAACAAGGGCACTAAATGATTGGACTAGTAATAGGGCACTATGCAACAACGGTACTACGCTAGATCCAAACCCTTGAACTTATATGCCGGCTAACAAAAACACCTATACCCTCCAAAGTTAATCTGCGATAACGGGGTATCCTTAACTGGGCATAAATGTACTCTACTTCAGGCTAACCCACACTGGTATAGCCTGATAACAAACAAGATGCAAATTACGTTAAAATGCACAAAAGGGAAGCTATGGAAAGATCAATTAAATCACTGCAAGATTTAATACAATAAAAAGATGCTTCAATACAGTTACTCTAAACAACAATAAACTCTTCACTCCTATCTGAAAGAAAGTGAAGTCTAGTACTACAGCATAGACCTGGAAACTTCTGAAGAAAGTCTGATGCTCATAAGATGCTCGTATCTTAAATTATATAATGGCAGGAGGCAGGACACCACACGTGTAGACTGAATACACAAAAAGGCAGTACATACAATGTTAACTGACATGAGAATATTATAAATGCACAATGGCAGTAATGCTCGACACTAAAAGAAGTACTTCCTCACCAACGAAACAGTCTACTATGGTTGTGCAACTCAACAACAACCTAGACTAATAAATGCCGTGAATAATAATGCATACATATCATAAAAAGCTCATGTCCTAACTAGTGTCTGCTCAGCGAATAAAGTCTAGCTGGGATATCAAGGTTAGGAAACTGTGGCTGAGCAAGACTGGCTCATAGCCTAGCGTTGTCCTTAAGGCGGTGTGATTAAAGTTACGTTAATGACGGGGATGCTCTCTTGGTAGATCCAGATCTCAAGTATCTGGTTCTACCCTGGCGATCCCTATAAAGTCATGCAAAGAGGCAGCACTGTGTTCTAAGGTAGTAGGCAAATGCCCTCTTACAACACGATGCTGCACTCGCAAAAGGCACAACCAAAAGGACAACCTAGGCTACCACAAAACCGTCGAAGTCGTGTAGGTATAAGCAAACCATACACACATCGCTGACAACGAAAACAGAAGCCTTATCCCAGTCTAGCATTAAATAACCCAGCAGAGCACCAAATTAATAATGGAGACACACACCAGTTCTTAACCTCTACTAACTAAGAACCCTCAAACCTATTCTAAGTACATGTAAATATCTCAGAGGATGGCGCATGCAATACAATGGGCCGGCTATGGAAACCGTATGCAGAACCCAAGGGGATAAGTAATTGAATAAATGTGAGGAGCAATGGAAAGGAAGAAGATCAGAGAAAGAGACAGTGGTAAAGAGGGTGATCGGGAGAGAGTATGCAAAGGGATGTTAGAAGCATGCACGCCAAGCCTGTCCTGAGGAAGGTAGCTCCTCGGGACCCCCAGGATCCCACAAAGGCATGGTGGTCGGCCAATCACAGTCCAATATGTCACAAGGCAGCAGGCCTCTATGACGCACCAAGAACCACCAGCCAATCAAGAGGCGTGAGAAGGCACGCGCGCGAGCCTACGAGCGGGGGAGGCAGCACATGTATACGCAAGCACACACTACCACCTCACTGCCTATATTGTTCTCTCTCCTTAACTAAATACAATGCATGTTATATTCTATTCATAATATAAAATACTTCCCGTTGTCACAGACGAAAATAAAGACCACCACTGGACTGTCTGTAACAATGCAAGTACTATGAAAGAAAGAACAACATTCTCTGATACCTGTAGCCCATTTCACTGCCCTGGTGAGCGCTAGCGGCTAACGGGAGGCGATTCTGCCAACGCTGGTAGGCGTCACAGTATGTTTTTATACCGCCACATATTGACAATTTTAATGTCAATTTCAGATACTATGTAATATATGTTTGTCTGTTATGTATATTATGAAATAAAGTTGATTGATTGACTACAACACACACACAGACACAGACCTCCTAGTGCCACCACAGACTCAGACACACTGGCACTACCAACAGACACTACAACACACACACACAGACCTCCTAGTGCCACCACAGACTGACACACACTGGCACTACCAACAGACACTACAACACACACACACACACACACAGACCTCCTAGTGCCACCACACACTGACACTACCAACAGACACTACAACACACACACACAGACCTGAACAGAGACCTCCTAGTGCCACCACAGACTGACACACACTGGCACTACCAACAGACACTACAACACACACACACATACAGACCTGAACACAGACCTCCTAGTGGCACCACACACTGGAACACACTGGCACTATCCACAAGCACTACAACGCTCCCAGACCACAGTCACTCCGGAAGCCCGATAGTCTAAACTTCTAAACCATGTGAGTGTGGAAGGGTTGTATTCGTCTCCCTGGAGGATTATCACTATGGCTATTATTAGACAATTTAGGAAGAATCTGTGGGCATTAAAGCGGTTAGGTCTAATCGGAGAGGTCAGTATCAGAGGGGGATTAAGGGAGTCCACCTCGCTTTTTTTCTCTTTCTCTCCCTCTCTCTTTGGCTTGTATCCAATCGTCCCCATTCAGCCTACTGTTTTAAGACGTTTACCCTCATCCAGGTGTCAATATTTTCCTGGCGAGCGGTAGCGAGCCAGCATATATATATTTTTTATTTGACAGCAAGCTAAATTTGTAAATTTTTTGATAGAAAAATTTCTCCGGCGAAGCCGGATTTCTCCATACACCTGGATGGGGATAAACGTCTTAAAACAGTTGGCTGAATGGGACCGAATGGAAACAAGCCAGAGAAAGAGAGAAAAGGAGAGAAAGATAAGACAAGCAGGTTGGCCCCCTAGGTACTGTACTTACTACCTCAATAACCCTCTGACGTCTACATAACCTTTCTATTCTTAATAACATCGTCTAATGATAGCCAGAATAAACTGCTAAAACGCGTCATAATCCTAACCGAGTTAAAGTTGTATACGAGTGGTAATAAAACCCATCTTCCACGAGGAGAGCAGGATATATCACCATCAATATACCAATCATTGTGTATACCTTCATCACATCATTTTGTATACCCTTGAGTATATTGGTTTGGAGTTCTTAAAACGTTTGTTCCGTTAGTTTAGTGATTTTGAGACCTTTCGCCTCATTTATGTGTCAATATTAAGACCTTTCGTGCCATTTAGGTGGGGTGGGGGGGTACGTGACATTATGAACAGGCTAAATAAATGGTTCGTCCAAAACCTTCATGATCACTGGCGTGAAATCTAGAGAGAGAGAGAGAGAGAGAGAGAGAGAGAGAGAGAGAGAGAGAGAGAGAGAGAGAGAGAGAGAGAGAGAGAGAGAGAGATGGACAGTGACTCACAATGCACAGTGGCTCACATAAGTTATGTTCCTCGTCATGATCTTACGTATAAAAATATAATAATATAAATGAATTATTGCGGATGTGGTTTCCTTTAATTATCAGTTGTTTAATTAGATGAGTTAGCCACTGCATAAGTAACTACACTTGTAATTCATTCATGCGCATTATATTATTATGAATAAGCTCACGGAGAGGAACAGAACTTATGTGGGCAACTGTCTAGGTCACAGGTTATTAGAGGAACAGCAAGACAAAGTAATACGAACTGAATATTACACAGTTATGATAGTAATATATACAATGTGTGTGAAGGAAACAAAAGGCAAAGCAGGTTGTAACAAGTGCCCCCACTCCATACAGTTTAAAGAGTGACAATTTTGTTTGTTTTGTATGGTGTGCTTGTTAGTGTAGTTACATTAAATTCGAAACGTTGTCAACAAAGTGGTCTCTCTCATACAGTTAAGGGGGTACTGCTTGGTTTTTGGTCTATGATTTTATTCATTTATTTATTTTTGAGTTTCCTCGCTAGACCTCCATTTAGGCTTCAAATAGCACCCCCACGATAAATTTGTACATTTTTCGGTAGAAAAATTTCCCGGCCGGTTACTTCAAAAATTACAGGCTCAGTAACTCTTGCCAGGAAAAAAACAACACCTAAAGGGCACGAAAGGTCTTAACATTGACGAACACAAGGGGCGAAAGGTCATAAAATCGACAAACTAACGGCACGAACGTCTTAAAACCCCAAAAACTAAAATGCTAAACATGAGGGAGAAGGGGGTCCATAAAAAGCGAGTACTACCCCCTTAACCCCAGTAATCCGGGAATGTGTATAGTTATCGTACAAATAATAGGCATGATTTAACCCCTTCAGGACCAGGGACGTCCTTGTTGTCATATTCTGGCCACTATTAGACGATTTTTGACAGCTTAAGCCGATATCACACGAACACTTTTATAATCAACATCGATGATCAAAAAATTTCTGGCAACATTTCTGGAATATTTTATACTGGTATCGGAAACTAGACTGATGATAGATGATTTTAGGCAACCGAAATATTTTATATATTGACCTCATAAGCTGCCAGACCAGTGTTGAGGATAAATGTTGAGTGAAAAAGCGCTCGTGTTATACCGGCTTTAGGAGGACCTCTAGCAATAAATAAGGCTTCGAACTATCTCAACCAACCCTTTTAACTACCACAGATCCTTCCCAAGCTGCATACTATCGTCTTATTATAGCTAGAATAAAATATAACACACGTTGCTGGTACTCAAAGGGTTAAGGGGCGTTATCTTGTTTGTATTGGCCTTTTTTTTCATTAGTATTTATATTTCTTTAGTTTGGTCCCGAGACCTTTATCAAGCTTAAATAATTCACACCCAAGACCCGCCTTCAAGATACATTTATATATTTTTTTTTGGTAGAAACATTTCCCGGCTGAAGGCCGGTTTCTACAAAATAACAGGCTTGCTATCGCTCGCCAGGAAAAAATCGACACCTAAATGGCACGCAAGGTCTTATAATTGACAACGAATTGGAGCGAAAGATGCTAAAGTCGCCAAACTAATAGGTCGAACGTCATAAAATCTCAAAATAATGGGGCTAAACACGAGGGAGAAAAGGGTTCAGAAAAAACATATACCTTCCCATAAGAAATAACAACCATTTAGAAATTCCACTAATGACCACAAAACGATCGCAAACCTCGATAAAATACCATGGCGTAAAAATGTGAAGCCTCTACTATAGTCTATTCGCTGTAAGTAGGCGAGAAATCATGACCTCTAACCTCTGTGACTCAAAAACGACTAGAGTAATCGACCTAGTATGTTTACCATTTAGGAAGAGTCAGTCATGGAATAGATGTGGATATGTACAGCCCATATGCTCCAGCCCTTTTTGATGTACAGATGTCATAATGTCTCGCCTACCTACAGCAAATAGACTATACCACATAACCCCTATTAACCCCTTCAGTACCGGCGACGTATTCTGTATTTGATTTTAGCTGCTATTACACTACTTTATTCAGTTTAATAAGGGCCTGCAGCAATTAACAGGCTTCGAACAATCTCCCTTAACCCTTTTTAATACCACAGATCTTTCTTAGACTGTACAAAATCGTCTAAATATAGCTAGAAGAAACTTAAAAAGACATCGCCGGTACAGAAGGGGTTAATTAACTAAAGTCTCTGAAGTCCTACCTATTACCAAGGTATTGATATTTTTCACTATTCTTGTGTCATCAATTAAATTAATAGTGTATACTGTACAATCATAACCTCCAATATGTAACTAATCAAGTGCTGCATAACGGTGTCTTGGTGTGTACATGTAAGTTTTTATGTGTGTGATTATGTGGGTGTTAATTGGAGTAACCATGTACTGATAATCATATCTAATTTACACATGGTTATAACATATCTTAATAATATTCGAATCATTTATAAGGTGCCTTAAGGGGACAGTTGCTGTGTGTTGGGTCTATTAATTAATTTATTCATATATTTGTTTTTAGTTTCCTCCCTAGACCTCCATCAAGCTTAGAAAAACACCCCCTAGTGTACAAAATTAAAGATAGATTTGTAAATTTTTTGGTAAAAAAAATCCCGGCCAAAGGCCGTTTCCTCCTAAAATTACAGGCTCGCTATCGCTCGCCAGGAAAACATCGACACCTAAATGGCACGAAGGGTCCTTTTATTGACAAAGAAATGAGGTGAAACGTCATAAAATCCCCAAACTAATGGAACCAACGTCTTAAAATCTCAAAACTAGTGGGGCTAAACACTAGGGAGAAGGGGGTCCAGAAAAACGGTCTGTCTCCCCTTAAAGAGAGATCCTCTCATAAGCTCAGCCATAAATTGTGTATTTTTGTTGTAAAACCTTCGTCTAAATACTGTATATTCCTGACTAAATATACTAATTTCAATTCAATTCAAATTTAAATCAGTACATGGTCAAAATGTGTCATAATCCTCGAGGCCGGTGTCACACGAGCGCATTTTCCGGCAATTCTCGATGAGCAAGTTTTGTCTCGTACTATTCACATTGGAATCGGAAACTAGATCGAAGGTAGATTATCTTAGGTAGTTTAATTATGATGGAAGTCATACTTTCAATCTGCCATACAACAATTGCTCGTAAATATTGACGGAAAAATTACTCGTGTGACACCGCCTTTAAGTTGACCGTGTATATTGTAGAAGCTGCCACAAGAGAGTTGAGGGAAAAATAGCTCGTGTAAACCCACCTGAGGGTTTATCCCTCAATTGCATTCCCTCAATGCAATCCCTCTTGATTGCATCACCGTACATTGACTAGCCTACTGTATATCCCTAAAAGTGCATGTGTACAAGTAAATCATGTTTTTTGTTTACAACCAGTCAATGGCCAAATGAAATGTTAAGGGGATACTTATATTTATTCATATATATATATATATATATATATATATATATATATATATATATATATATATATTTATAAGGAATATGAAGACCAAAGCGAACAGGAACATATTCCTTATTCGTCTTCGATTCCCAGTAGGAGAATCAATTGCTTCCATTATATATATATATATATATATATATATATATATATATATATATATATTAATTTCATATAAATTCTTCTTCTTTTTGTTTAGTTTCCTCCCTAAACCTTCATTAAGCTTTTAAAAAATACCTACAAAATCCCTCTTCTAGAGTTTTGCATTTTGTAATACAACATTGCTACAGCCGAAGGCTGATTTCTCCTAAATTGCAGGCTCACTATCACTCGCTAGGAAAAATCGACACCTCAATGGCACGAACGGTCTTAAAATCGCCAATGAAATGTGGTCTTAATATCTTAAAACTAATGGGGCTAAGCATGAGGGAGAAGGGGGTCCATAAAATCCCCCAATGCGACTCTCTGTCTATCTCTCTCTCTCTCAACAATGCAGTACACCCAAAATCATTAGTCTGTTGAGTATCTTGCTCATTAGCCCTCCAGACTAGGTTGCCCTCAGATGAGTTCAACTTCAGTATCCGGGGACTTGACGCAATTTGTGATAGCCTTACATATCAATAGATGTTAAAAAGAGCTCCCAACAATAAACAGGTTTCGAACTATCTCCCTTTACCCTTTTTACTACGACAGATCCTTCTTAAACTGCACAAAACCGTCTAAATATAGCTAGAATAATATTAAGAAGACGTCGCCGGTGCAGAAGAGGTTCACTGTCATATAAGACAGTATCCGAGAGAGAGAGAGAGAGAGAGTGTGAGAGAGTGAAAGTTCTAATTCACGGTATTTAGTGGATTTACTCAAATATTGGCATTAATTGATTGCAAAGATGTTGTGTTTTGATCATGTCGTTTTCCATGTGTTACAAACGTAACAGATTACCACGTGATTAGAAATTCGGATCATTATGATAGTATATATAAGAATCTGATGAACAAATGTTATTTACCTGCAAACAAGTTGTCCCCCCCCCCCCCCTAACAACTCTAACCCCTCCTCTCCCCCTTCACCCTCACAACCACACACCTCACAGTGCGCCATCTGTTGACAGAAAGATGCATGTTTTGTACGGTCGCGCTAATAAGTCATACCCGGCTGTCATTACGTTTGGCTCGCTCTGTGCTGTATTAATGTCTGTCAGATGTTGAATAGGGTGGGTAAGTATAAGAACATGTTTATATATTTCACTCGATATGAAGAAATGAAGCCCCCCCTCAACCCATCCTGTATCCAAAGGCAACAATAAACAGTATATTTACTCTTAAAATGACGGTATAATTCTGCGTAGCGGGTAGACCTGTACATATATCTCAATAATTTGGTAATGTTACAATATATTATTTACATTTTACATTCATAAATAGTCCACTAATATACTAGGTTAGGTTAGGTTAGGTTAGGTTAGGTTAGGTTAAAGATATTGTTCAATGTTTCTTAGTAAATAGGCATCTGAAAAACAGCTCTACCCGCTATACAGGATCTTACCCACCTGAGAAGCGCAGGTTGTTGTGTCGGCCCTGGTCGTCAATGTAGTAATGCCGATAATGGATGTCATTTATTTTGGCTTTCAGAGCCTTATTTTCTTCAGTAAGTTGATATATCGTCGCAGCCATATTTCTCCGCTCCTTGGCAGCAGCAGAGAGGTCAGATAATGATTCATCAAGCCTGGATTGAGTAAACTCCAGACTTGTTATGACATCATTTACTCGTTTGTCTGTATCCTTCATCGAGTCCGCTAATTGTCTACTCACACAATCCATGGAGTCATTCAATCTTTTCGTTGAGTGTAAAATAAGGTGAGGATTTCTTCTAGTTGCATGATGGCAGTGAACGATAACAGCTGTAGTTGTGACGTCAAGTGGCCACTGCTCATGCGCAGATCCGGGAACATTTGATGTAGGGGGTTGAATCACTGGGTCCTCACTTTTTATCCTTAAATAATGGCAAAGTTAAAACACGTAATTCTCAATTTTCAAGAGAATGTCATTCTCCGGATCTTACTATATTGGCTTACGAAGTATGGAGTAAGTAGGGCACCGGTATTCACTTTAAATCCACAGAAGAATGTAGGAGCTTGGTTCGGGTTGTTTATACCAAGAGTTGCCAAGCATACTATTCTGTGACTATTATATTCAGCTTAGAAAATAATTGTGCAAGCCATATGGATAATTAAGATAATTAGTACCCCTTCCATTCCTGGAGATCCTTCCTAATATGCATGATAATGTGTAATGATAACCAGAATTATGTGTAAAAAACGCATCATAATTTTCAAGAGGTTAATTGACCATGGTTACGTGGGATAGTTCGAAACCTGTTAATTGTTGAAGGCCCTCTATAAACTAAATACAATCGCCAAATAGTAGCCAGAAAAAAGTTAAAAGAACGGCACGGTCATGAAAGGGTTAACTATTGGTAAAAAAGTGGGTTAATTGTGCCGAAAAAACTGAGAACTCTATCCTTTGCATCAGGCATTTGTACTTGGTTTGCCATTTTTAGCCCTTGATTTACTCTGAATGAAAGGAATCAGTCAATAATTAAGTATTGTATGAAGAAACATGGTATACATGCTTTTAACCCTTTCACGCTTTTATGACGCAGAAGTTGCCAGATTAGCAATAATAAATAGAGTTCTCTCACTCTTATAATTACCTCTCCAAAATTAGTTTTCTGCCCACAGCTAACTCAAAGACAACTGCAGAGGTTGAAGTAACTAAACTAAAGGTTTATAAATACCCCTGATGGTAACAAAGGCTTTAAAGTATCCCTAATAGGCTCAAAATCGCGTCATATGCGTGAAAGTGTTAACCCCTTCTGTACAGGCAACGTATTTTGTATTTGGTTTTAGCTGCATTTAGACGATTATATGAAGCTTAGAAAGGATATATGGTAGCCAGCCTTTTCATGGGTAGACATCCTTCCCACGCTTAATAATATCGTCTAATAGGTGCCAAAATATAATGAAAAGGAGGTCACCGGTACTGAGAGGGTTAATAGACACCACAAAATCCTCAGTAGCTTTATTCATCTTCCCGCGTTGATGTATTGGATACGCGTTGTGCTTTGTTTGAAATATTGAGCTCATTGCCACGGGAATATTGAGGGGGTATTTTGGGCTATACATTTATTTATATATTTTTTTTTGAGTTTCCTCCCTAGACATCCATTAAGCTTAGACAAACATCCCTTAGACCCCCTATCAAGATAAATTTGTACATTTTCGCTCGCCAGGAAAAAATCGACACCTAAATGGCACGAAAGGTCTTCTATCTATTGCCTGACGCCGTGATGCCCGAAGGGGTGGCCACGAACGAACAGCCCCCATGCACCTCTGTCCCCAGTCAGTCGACGCCCCTCCCCCCAACCAGCACTGCCTTCGTTCATGTAGTTCCTCACTCCATCCTTCCACATCACATTCGGTCTACCTCTCCCTCTCTGTCCCTCGACCTCGCTCTCGTACACCCTCTTAGTCATTCTCTCGCTTTCCATACGTTCCATATGGCCGAACCATCTCAAGTTGTTCCTTTTCACACTTTCCAGCACATCTACCTCCACACCACACCTCCTTCTTACTTCCTCATTAGTCTGTCTATCCCTCCATGTAACTCCGCACGCACTCCTAAAGTAATTCATTTCCACTGCTCTCACTCTTGGTCTGAGTCTCTCAACCAACGTCCATGCTTCGCTTCCGTAAGTCAGTGTCGGGATTACCACACTGTCATGCAAGGACTTCTTCACTTCCATACTGACCACCCTATTTCTTGTTACTGCTTTTAGCGTTCCTACAACCCTCTTCCCCTGTTGTACCCTCTGCCGCACTTCTTCATCCATAGTCCCATCTTTACTCAACACACTACCCAGATACTTAAAAGAGTTGACGATCTCCATAGCCTGACCGTTCAGCTTCACCTCACACTCTGTGACTTCACCCCTTTCGAAGACCATAACCTTGCTCTTCCTCGTATTTACCTTCAAATTCCGTTTTTCGCACACTGTTCCAAACTCATTTACCAGACCCTGCAACTCCCATTCATTATCACTTATCAGAACTGTATCAACCGCAAACAACAGTATAGGTAGCTTCCACTCAATTCCCTCCCTTTTCAGCGATACACCAACATCCACTGCTCTTGATAGGATTTCTTTAATGACTCCATCCATATATACAATAAACAACCACGGGGACATCACACACCCATGTTTCAAACCAACATTCAGGTCAAAGAACTCGCTCTGCTCACTCTCCACACATACTGCCGCCTTTGCACCCTCATACATGCTCTTCACTGCTTTCAGCAACTTGCCCTCTACTCCGTATATTCTAAGTACTTTCCACAAACCTTCTCTATCCACTCTGTCATAGGCCTTCTCCAAGTCCATTAAGGAAACATACACCTTTTTTTTCTTCTCCACAACACAATTCAGGGTAAAAATCTGATCTACACATCCTCTTCCCTTCCTAAAACCTCCCTGCTCGTCGCCTATCCATTTCTCCGTTCTCACTCTCACTCTCTCAATCACTACCCTACTGTATACCTTCCCTACTACGCTTAGAAGACATATTCCTCGGTGGTTACCACACACTCCTCTTTCCCCTTTGCCCTTATATAGGGGGACTATTATGCCAGTCTTCCAGTCATCGGGTGCACTCCCCTTCTCCCATGCTAGTTTGCACATTTTCCATACCCATTCTATCACTATCTCATCACCATACCTCAACATTTCCCCACACACTCCATCTGTTCCTGGTGCTTACCCCAACTTCACTCTTTTCATGGCTTCCCACACTTCTGACCTCCTGATCCCCACCTCCACTACTTCTCTTCTTCTCCCTCCCATACCATATCCAGCTATGTTTGCTGGCTCTTCATTCCTTACATTTAGCAACTCACTGAAGTACTCCCTCCATCTTTCGACTCTCTCTTGCTTCTCGGCTAGCATTCTCCCATTCTTATCTTTCACACCCTTACTGTTTCCCTTGCTACCTTCCCTAACTTTCTTGACTTCTTTCCAGAACAGTTTCTTACTCTCCCTCCATTTTACACTCAGATTCCTTCCAAATTCCTCATCTACTCTTCTCTTACTTTCCTTCACCACCCTCTTACTCTCCACGTACCTCGCTCGTTTCTGTCTCTCGGAATCTTCATTCCCTCTACTACCCAACCACTCTCTATACGCTTTCTTATACGCTATGTTATAAAAATCGCCACCTGTAAGTGGCACCGATTAGCATGTCGCCCATCAGTAATTTGTGTAGGGTTTTTCCCCTAGATAGGTTGCCCGCCAAGGCTATCGAGTCCCATCCACCCGGAAACACGCCTTTCAGATACCAAGGGGACAGCTATCACCAGAGACACCCCTATTACAGGGGGACCACACCCTTTTTAGATACCAGAGACACCCCTATTACAGGGGGACCACACCCGTTTTAGATAGCTGGGGGACAGCTATCACCAGAAACATCCCTTTTAGATACCAGGGGAGAGCTATCACCAGAGACACCCCTATTACAGGGGGACCACACCCCTTTTAGATACCAGGGGGAGAGCTATCACCAGAGACACCCCTATTACAGGGGGACCACACCCCTTTTAGATACCAGGGGGAGAGCTATCACCAGAGACACCCCTATTACAAGGGGACCACACCCCTTTTAGATACCAGGGGGACAGCTATCACCATAGACACCCCTATTACAGGGGGACCACACCCCTTTTAGATACCAGGGGGACAGCTATCACCAGAGACACCCTTATCACCGGGGGGGGGGGGGCAACACCACAGACAACCCTAACCTATAGGGGAAGAGTGGAGGAGGAGATGCACCCGAACTCTTCTGGGGAGCCCAGGGACCCTGACTCACACATCAGGGGGAAGAGGGCGTAGGCAGTGCCATTCAGGGCCGGGGACTGGTATGTGCAGGAAGAGGACCTCGAAGCCCCACACTATGAAGGGGACCGCAGTGCGCAAGAGGGCCATGGAGGACGAGGAGTTCAAGCAACTCGACTCCTCTGAGTTCCCCAGGACTCCCTCACACACCATAGCTAGGCCCTCAACCACCTACCCCTTCTCATCCTCCCCCACTCACTTGCCCTGGAATCCGAACTACTCTGTCTGTGTGTGGTGCATCAAATCGTCTAATTAAAGCTAAAATAAAATATTAATAGTGTGTGTGTGAATGTGTGTGTGTTTGCTTGATTGTGTGTGTGTGTGTGTGTTTAAATGTATGTGTGTTTGCTTGAATGCGTAAGTGTGTTTGAATGTGTGTGTGTTTGCTTGATTGTGTGTGTGTGTTTGAATGTGTGTGAATGTGTGTGTGTTTGCTTGATTGTGTGTGTGTGTGTGTGTTTAAATGTGTGTGTGTATCCGTGTGTGTGTGTGTGCTTGATTGTGTGTGTGTGTGTTTGCTTGAATGCGTAAGTGTGTTTTAAAGTGTGTGTTTGTAAATAATTATGTGCTTAAGTGTGTATTTCGAGTGATTGTGTGATTTTATGCATATGCGTGTGTTTGTATGTATGCGTGTGTGTGTGTGTGTGTGTGTTATTGAGTGTGTGTTTATGTTAATGGTTATTTTGTTTTTATTATTATTATTATTATTATTATTATTATTATTATTGTTTTTGAGTGTATTTTTGAGTGTGTGGGGGTGGGTGCGTGTGACATTCAACTACAATTGAGCAAAAATATATATAAATCGAATAGTAACTATTATTATACAGGGTGATTAAATAACGATGTCATATTATTCCAGACAAATTCGGCAGACAAAAACAAGTCCCTTAAACTAAATGACTCTCGCGGTAATTATTCACATTTGTTAAGTAATTACACATGTTCTAAGTAATTACACATGTTCTAAGTATTTGCACATTTTCTAAGTAATTACACATTTCCTAAGTAATTACAAATTTCCTAAGTAATTACATATGTTCTAAGTAATTACACTTTTCCTAAGTAATTACAAACTTTAAGTAATTACAAATGTCCTAAGTAATTACATTTTCTAAGTAATTACACATGTTCTAAGTAATTGCATTTTTTTAAAGTAATTACACATTTGCTAAGTAATTACATATTTTCTAAGTTATTACACATTTCCTAAGTAGTTACACATTTTATAAGTAATTACACATGTTCTAAGTAATTACACATTTCCTAAGTAATTACATATTTTCTAAGTAATTACACATTTTTAAGTAATTACCCATTTTCTAAGTAATTACACGTTCTAAGTACTGACACATTTTCCAAGTAATTACACATGTTCTAAGTTATTATAAATCTTCTAAGTAATTACACATTGTACAGTTATTGGTAGAATAACAAAATAAAGTCTGGGGAGTGGTATAATCAGTTGGAGGGTTCATAATGTATGGGAATTAAATATATAAATGTTAGTCAGCTCAAGGGCTAGTGTTAAGTTTATATTTTTTTTATTTATTTATTTATTTTATTTTATTTTTTGCTCCTTAGACCTCCTTCAAGCTTAAATAAAATCCACCAAGTCCCCTTTCAAGATAAAGTTGTACATTTATCGGTAGGAAAATGTCCCAGCCGACGGCCGGTTCCTCATACATTGCATGTCTGCCATCATTCGCTTGGGCAAAATCGACACCTAAATGGTATGAAAGGTAATAAGATAGACAAAATAGTGGGTGAAAGTTCTTAACCCATTCAGTACCAGGGACGTCCTTTTAGTCATATTCTGGCATCTATTAGACGGTCTTATTCAGCTTAGGAAGGACCGCTAGCAATGATAAGGCTTCAAAATATCTCGACCAAAACCTTTCACCTATCAATGATTCTTCTTAAGGGGATAGTGCTTGTTTTTTCTAGACCCCCATCTCCCTCATGTTTAGCATATTAGTATTGAAGTTTTAAGATTTTCGTTCCGTTAGTTTGTCGATTTTAAGACCTTTCGCTACATTTCTTTGTCAATGTTAAGACTTCTTGTGCCATTTAGGTGTCAATTTTTTCCTGGCGAGCGGTAGCGAGCCTGTAATTTTAGAAGGAACGGGCCTTTGGCCGGGAAATGTTTCTACCGAAAAATATACACAATTATCTTGAAAGGGGGTCTAGGGGGTGTTATTTTAAGCTTGATGGAAGTCTAGCGAAGAAACTCAAAAATAAATACATTAATAAACATATACACCAAAAACCAAGCAGTACCCCCTTAAGCTGAATAATATGGTTTAATTAATATAGCGAGACTAAGATATACAAAAAAGAACAGCACTCCCCTTAACCGGATATGTCCAAAGCCAAGACACCACATTTTCCTTCCGGTGATAATGCGATCCAGCTGCTACATTGGTTTATCCCGACCATGAAACGTACAGTTTATTTTTTCCTCGCGAGCGATAGCGAGCCTGTAATTTAAGAAGAACCGGCCTTTGTCCGGGAATTTTTTCTATCGAAAAATGTATTAAGTTATCTTGAAAGAGGGTCTTGGGGGTAATTTTTTCAGTTTGATGGAGGTCTAGAGAGGAAACTAGAAAAAAAAAATAAACATGAAAAAAAAAAAAAATCGACTAAAAACGACCTGCACATATGGGTACATTTGCTCATTTTATTTTGCTTACACAGAAGCAGCCTCATTAGGACAAGTTTAGCTGTTGCTGTTCGCTTTCCTTTGTTTGAATAATGAACCCGTCTGTACCCGTTCTGTTAAACTATATTCTAGCTATATCTAGACGATATTATGCAGTTTAGGAAGGATTAAGTTGATTGAGCTAGTGTAGTTCATATCCTTATAATTGCTAGAGATCTTTCCTAAACTAAATAAAATCGATTAGTAGTAGCCACAATTAAAAAGGATGTCGACGGTACAGAAGGGGTTAAGATCGCTCGGTCATTCACAATAGCGTTGGTCATGGTAAGAATGATTCCGTTAAGGGAACCCACCTCGCTTTTTTTTATCTTTTTCTCCCTCTCTCTTTGGCTTGTATCCATTCGGCCCTATTCAGCCTAATGTTTTAAGACGCTTACCCCCATCCAGGTGTCAATATTTTCCTAGCGAGCGGTAGAGAGCCAGCATATATATCCTTTTGTTTTGACAGCAAGATAAATTTGTACATTTTTCGACAATTTTTTTTCCGGCTAAGCCGGATTTCTCCATACAATGCTGACTCGCTATCGCTCGCCAGGAAGAAATTGACACCTGGATGGGGATAAACGTCTTAAAACAGTTGGTTGAATGGGGCCGAATGGATAAAAGCTATATTAGCCTATGCAGCTTAAGGAAGGATCTGTGTTAGCTAAAGGGGTTGATTGAGATAGTTATAAGCCTTATTATAAGGTCCTTTCTATGTTGAATAAGATCGTCTAATAGTTGCCTAAATATGATGAAAAGGACGTCCCTGGTACTGAATGGGTTAACTCATTTTAAGATCATTGGAATAACTACTATAGTCTAACGAAATTTAACCATTAACCTGTATAACTAAAAAACGACTAGAGTAATCGAACTAATATATCTACCATTTGTGAAAAGTCTACCAGGGAATAGGTGTGGAAATTTACAGCCCATTTGCTCAAGCCCTTTTCGAGTTACAGAGGTTAAGAGCCTAGATTTATGGCCTTATAATAAATGGACTATAACGGGCTGGATCACGGTATATTGTACAGTCGGCCTAGTAAGTGATGTCTTGGCACCAAGTATATGTTGCTCTATAATTGGTATCAACAATATCTGAACAGGATTTCTTAATTTCGAGTAAGATATACAAACACGATCCTACACTTACCCCCCTCCCCCCTATTCTACATCTGACAGACATTAATACAACACAGAGCGAGCCAAACATAATGACGGTTGAGACATGAATTATATTTGCTCCACAGTACACTCTAACAAATTAACCCCTTCTGTACCGGTGATGTACTCTTCATTATATTCTGGCAACTATTAGACGATTTTGTAAAGCTTTGGAAGGACCTCTACTCGTTAAAAGGCTACAAACTATCAATTCATCCTATCAGCAACCATAGATCCTTCCTTAGCTTAATAAAATCGTCTAAATGTAGCTGAAATCAAATATAAAAGACGTCTTCGGTACAGAAGGGGTTAAGGGCATATAAAGTATCCTAAACCCTTCCTGTACCGGTGACGTCTTTTTGTATACGATTTGAGCTACATGTAGACTATTCTAGGTAGCTTAGGAATGATATAGGGTAGCTAAAACGTTTAATAGAGATGGTGTGTAGCCTTTTCATTAATAGACGTCCTTCCTAAGCTGAATAAAATCATCTCATAGTTGCCAGAATATAATGAAAGGGACGTCACCGGTACAGAAAGGGTTGATAATCTACCCAATTCATGGCAAATTGGTGGTAATAAATCCATTCTCTACCAGTTAGAGAGGTAAATCGCTATCAATAAACCCAATGATCATATATACCTTTTGTATACCCTAGCCCTTTCTGTACCAGCGACGTCCGTATATTATATTTAGTATATTTAGACGATTTTATGCAGCTTAGGAAGGATCTGTGGTAAATAAAAGGGGTTGGGTGAGATAATTTGGAGCCTCATAACTGCTAGAGGTCCTTCCTGAACGGAATAAAATCGATTATTAGTAGCCAGAATAAAATACAAAGTATGTTATCCACAGAGAGAGAGAGAGAGAGAGAGAGAGAGAGAGAGAGAGAGAGAGAGAGAGAGAGAGAAGGGGGGGGGGGGGGTGGCAGCAAAACAAAACTGATGTGAACTGAACTGCTGGCGTATTCTATAATTCCCCTCAGTACAAGCCCCAACACCACAGGGGAAAACTGTGGTTGGATGGGTGTGTTTGGGAGTGACCGGGGTGCTACCTAGAAATATAAATGAGTTACGCCATTTATTTCTTTTTCTATGTTGTACGCATTTATAGAAAATGTTAAATTAAAGGTAGACAAATATATAGTTTGAGGCCAGTCAAAGCCTTCCACTCTCACTAACACACGCGCACACAGGCACATACTTGCACTCTAAATTACACATCCCTTAACACTATTCGGTTCGAAGGGGTCATTTTTTAGTCTACCTTTGTTTTGCTCTGGAGATTATAAGACGTTTCACCCCATGAATTTGTCGATAATATGACGCCTCGGTAAAATTCTAGTCTCACTTTCACAGCGATTTTAGAGTTGTTTTTTTCTTTGTTGTTCCGTTTTCTTTGATATACAGTGTTATTTTATAGCAAGGACTGGTGCAAATGAGTATTTACCCATTATCCAACAATCTAAAAACACGGCCCCCACTAGTGGGGAGGGCTATGAAGATCAGGGAAATTGCGGGGTAAAAGACGAAAATAATGGGTAATATTAGCCTAACCTAACAACCTTACCTAACCTAACCTAGTATATTGGGTGGGGGCTGCCGCCCCCACACCCCCGCTGGTTTGGTAATACCTCTACCTACCAGGTACTAGGTATTAGGTGTTGGTTGGGTCGTCAGGGTTAATAATAATAATAATAATAATAATAATAATAATAATATTTATTCAGTTAGCAATTTACAGAGTTGGTACCACATAGTATGTTACAAATATGACATGTACCAGCCTTGCATAATTCCAACTAAGGATAGCCCAATAAGGCCGTTAGGCGTATTTCCATTGGGGTCCTTGTGGGATTAGGTTAGCTGGGGAAATGGGGAGGATAAAGAAATAGATACTTTAGAGAAAGTATTTCTAGGGGGTTATTTTAAGATACCTTACATCCTATAGTAAATATCAGTAATCCATAATCAGTAATAATTTCAGTTTGGTTTGTCTATCTCTTATGTCGTATTTAGTAGTAGACATAAGACTGGGTAGGGATCGTTTCTTGTTGACGTAGTACGTGTAGTTGCAGCGCCAAAGTTTCTTGTCCTCTGTCAACTTACATTGACTACCGCAGCAAGGACAAATCACTTTTCTTGGGAGAACACCGTGGTTAGTTAAATAATTGAAGGCTTGCTTCGTTGTCCCCGAATGTTTCTTTAATGATTCTATGGTGCACTGGAGCACATCCCTCACACACGGTAGCCATGACTGGAATGATCAGAGGTGTGCGATCGGGTAGGCCTGTGATTTGCTTAAAGGTACGTGATGTATGCTTTGTGGTGGGGTTCTGTAATTGGTTATCAGGGTTGTAGGCGTGACTTAAGTAGCAATCGTGACTATATTTCCGAAAAAGACCACAAGAGGGTGTTAGTTTAGACTGAAAGGCAGGGAGAAGGAGCTCCAAAGTCTTGTGCTGTCAGTACGACAATGGCGACGGCCCCGTCTATGCGGAGGATTAACTTTTTGACAGTAGTTAATAATTTGATATAATGCATTTGCGCCGCTATGGACATATATAGGAATGCAGTTTGGTGTATGACAAATTTATATAATCGATAGAAATTGATGAGTGTGCTGTGAAAGTGAAACTAGAATTAAACCGACGCCTCACCTAATTCAGATTTCGATTTTTTCTCTGTGCGAGCGAAAGCGAGTTAGGCCACCGATCGGGACACTTTTCTCTTAAAATATGAGCAAATTTAGCTCAAAGGGAAGGCGCTTTTGTTAGCTTAGGTGGCAAATTAAAATAAACTTTTTCGAAAATTGTAAACACAAGTAAAACACTCAATAATTTAAATAAATATCTTAAACACCCTCAAGACGGGGGACCATACAGCGTTAAGCAACAACATGCCCCAGAGTGTTGGGGATTGTAATAAATGGAGAATGAAGAATATAAGAGAAAGGGTCACTAACTCACAAGCTCAACACGTTCACTCGGATGCTATATATTATCTAGCCCACTCATTAACCCTTCTGTACCGGCGACGTTTTTTTAATTGTATTCTAGCTGTATTTAGACGATTTTGTGCATTTTAAGAAGGATCTGTGGTAGTAAAAATGGTTGTGAGATAGTTCGAAACCTGTTATTTAATGGAGGCACTTTTTAAACGGAATTACATCGTCTAATAGTCGCAAGCATAAAATTAAAATTATGGAACCGGTACTGAATGGGTTAACCCTTCTGTACTGGCAACGTCTTTTTCATAATATTCAAGGTATATACTGTATAGACAGATTTTGTGCAGTTTAAAAATGATCAGTGGTAGTTAAACGGGCTAAGTGAGATAGTTCGAAGCTTGTTAATTGCTCGAGGTCCTTTATGAACTGAATAAAATCATCTCATTAGAGTTAAAAGGCTAATATTCGTGGACTTCATCTATTTCAAATTATGGAAGTATATCTCTGGAAACAAGTTTATGAATACAATTTTCTATACATCAACTACAAAACTATACATACCATCTATTGAAAAGCATGTTCTATCAATAATGCAATCCAGATAGTTATAATTGCACAAAGAAAAACATAGGGGGTCCATGAATTTTCATAGGTGGGCTAGAGACTATGGCATCCGAGTGTACAGTCACGGTTAATAATGCTGTGTTGCTGGTGTAATGGTTTACGTGTTTATGTTCGGGTTGTGGTGTCCCGAGTTCGAATCCCGGGAGGACCACATGCTTTCATTACTTTATTGCAATACATTGGGGTTTGCAATGGATGATTAATGTTAAGAACGGGGTGTTCCTTAATAAAATATAGATTTTCAAAGCTGTCTTTGATTGAATCTTAATTAATTATTTACCGGATATACTATTTCGGAAGTTCCTTTAACCCCTTCCGTACCGGGAACGTCCTTTTCAGCAAATTCTGGACACTATTAGACGATTGTATTCATCTTAGCAAGGATCTGTGGTAGCTCAAAGGATTAAATACGATAGTGTGTAGCTTTGCAATGGGCAAACGTCCTTCCAAAGCTGAATAAAATGGTCTACTAGTTATCAGAATATATTGATAATGATGTCACCGGTACTGAATGGATTAAGGCCGGATCACCACGTTTGGTTCAAATGGTCTGTGTATCTATCTAACTCTACTGTTCCTAATATTACATCCCCTCTAGGCTAGCAGGGGAGAGCATAATACGCGTCCTAGAGACCCTATAGTAACAGAGATCGGCCAACCTCCGCCATCTTGGTGCCACTGGGGACATTTTCCTCTTTTTACAATCAACTATATCGATACCCATAATAAACAATCGGCAATACTGGTACAGGATATGTAGTTTGATCTTTGGGTATGCATTGTACAGTCGCGCTAATAAGTCATGTCCCAGCTGTCATTACGTTTGGCTTGCTCTGTGCTGTATTAATGTCTGTCAGATGTTGACTAGGGTGAGTATGTGTAGGAACATGTTTGTATATTTCACTCGATATGACGAAATGAAGCTTAGATATTGCCGTTACCAATTATTGATCAAAACATACTTGGTGCCCTGACATCACTTATTAGCGCGATTCTACATGGCAAAGAATAAAATAAATCCTCGTTCTTTGATATAATACGGCACCAACATGGCACCCAAAGGAAAAGCTGGCCACTCTCCCTTACTACAGGATCCTTAAGGGAGCCCACCTCGCTTTTTTTTCTTCTCTTTCTCTCCCCCTTTCTTTGACTTGTATCCATTCGGCCCAATTCAACCAACTGTTTTAAGACGTTTACCCCCATCCAGGTGTCAATATTTTCCTGGCGAGCGGTAGCGAGCCAGCATATATATATTTTTGTTTTGACAGCAAGCTAAATTTGTAAATTTTTCGATAGAAAAATGTCTTAGGCGAAGCCGGATTTCTCCATATAATGCTGGCTCGCTATCGCTCGCCAGGAAGAAATCGACACCTGGATGGGGATAAACGTCTTAAAACAGTTGGCTGAATGGGGCCGAATGGATACAAGCCAGGGAAAGAGAGAAAAGGAGAAAAAGATAAAAAAACGGTGACCCCCCTTAACTGCATAAAACCGTCTAATGTTAGCCGAAGTAAATGGTAACAAATGGTACTGAAGGGGTTAACTCCTATTCCGCGTTATGTTCTATTATGTACGGTCGCGCTAATAAGTCATGTCTCAGCTGTCATTACGTTTGGCTCGCTCTGTGCTGTAATAATGTCTGCCAGATGTTGAATAGGGTGGGTAAGTGTAGGAATAGGTTTGTATATCCCCCTCGAAATTAATAAATTAAGCTTAGATATTGCTGAAACCAATTATGGATCAAAATATACTTAGTGCCGAGACATCACTTAACTTATTAGGCCGATTGTACATGACCCCTTTCCTCAAGTTGGAAGGAGGTTATGTTTTCGCCAACGTTTGTCTGTCTGTCTTTAAACAAAATATCTCACAAAGTTTTGAAGCGATTGTCACGAAATGTAATAGGCAGCTATGACATGCGCCAAGTATGGCGGGATTCCGTTTAGGAGCCGATCAGGTACATACTCAGTTTCTTAGTTTATGTCAAACTGGTGTCATTGTTGGGCTTTTAAGTGGACACTGACTGCTTTTTTGGCTTATAAATTTATTCATTCACAAATTCTTAGTTTCCTCGCTGGACATCCCTCAAACTTAGAAAAACATCCCCTAGACCCCCCCCCCCCCCCTCAAGATAAATGTTTATATTTTTCGGTAGACAAATATCCCGGCCGAAGGCCGGTTCCTCTTACAATTACAGGCTCGTTATAGCTCACCAGTAAAACATCGACACCTAAATGGCATGATAGATCTTAAAATTTATAACGAAATGGGACACCGAAAAAATTACAAATTTATCTTGAAGGGGGTCTAGGAGGTGTTTTTCAAAGATTGATGAAGGTCTAGGGAGGAAACTAAACAAATATATGAATACATGATAACCAAACAACCGGCCAGTCTCCCCTTAACTGCATAACATGTTTATACAGTCGGAAAACAAATTATGGAAATACTGTTTGACAATATGAGGGGCGGGGAAGGTCCTTTGTTTTCATATGCTGTACCGTATATATATGAGGGGCGGGGAAGGTCCTTTGTTTTCATATGCTGTACCGTATATATATGAGGGGCGGGGAAGGTCCTTTGTTTTCATATGCTGTACCGTATATATATTATGTACGGTCGCGCTAATAAGTAGTGTCTCAGGTGTCATTACGGTTTGCTCGCTGTATGTTGTATTAATGTCTGCCAGATGTTGAATACGGTGTGTAAAGATAGGAACATGGTTGTATATCTCACTCAAAAGGAAGAAATCATGTGTAAGGTGACCGGTCAACTCAACCGGTAGACCATTTCAACCAGTAGCTCTCAACCAGTACCAAATCAACCAATACGGTTAGGTTAGGTTAGTACTATATTTTGGCACTGGTTTGGTTGGTCTAGGTTAATTTGGCTCTGGTTGAGAGCTACTGGTAGTTCCCTAATTAATGAACAGTGTAATAGTGAAACATCTTGAAATGAGGAGACGTTAAGTGAGAAGTGTCTATATTATAATTACCATTTCTTTATCCTCCCCATTTCCCCAGCTAACCTAATCCCACAAGGACCCCAATGGAAATACGCCGAACGGCCTTATTGGGCTATCCGTAGTTGGAATTATGCAAGGCTGGTACATGTCATATTTGTAACATACTATGTGGTACCAACTCTGTAAATTGCTAACTGAATAAATATTATTATTATTATTATTATTATTATTATTATTATTATTACCATACTGTACCTGTTGTTACCAAAATGTCTTCCGAGGTAATATTAGGAAACTTGGTCCTGTTGTCGTTGTAGTACTTGGAAAAGTGAGGGTTGGGGTCCACCACCACTAGATGGCAGCTGTCTGGGTAGTGGGAAAAGTTGACGCCTGAAAGAATAAGTATATTTTAGCATAATGAATTCCTCAATAAATTTACCATATTGAACAAATAGGGATGTAGGGAAGAAGGGGTCTGCCTCGTATGGCCCAATAGGCCTTCTGCAGATATCCATTTGTCTTATGTTCTATCAGTAACTTCATCGATGAAAAATACAGTTGCCCACATGAATATCCACCCACTCTGTGATTTTATATATGGAAAACATAAATAACAATAATACAGTATGACTTAATTAGGGTTGTAGTATATAATGCAGTAGCTACAGTAGTTAATTCATGTGATTAAATAACAGTTTTATAAAAAATTATACTGGTAAGTTTTTGACACTATTTTTACTGTACCATACATAAACTCATGGAGTGGGAATAATTTCATGAGGGGAAATATGCAGTTATGGTCAGGAATTTAATGGAACATGTGATACAAAAATATAAAAACCGAGTGGCCCATACGAGACTGCGCTTTTAATCGCACGTCCTAATGATGGCGTTCCAGGCAGCCCTACTCAGAGTTGCCTCACTTGTCTATGTATCTATCTATTGCCTGACGCCGTGATCCCCGAAGGGGTGGCCACGAACGAACCGCCCCCATGCACCTCCGTCACGTCTGCACGTCAGTCGACGCCCCTCCCCCCAACCAGCACCGCCTTCGTTCATGTACTTCCTCACTCCATCCTTCCACCTCTCATTCGGTCTACCTCTCCCTCTCTGTCCCTCCACCTCACTCTCGTCAGGTTCATAAATTCAAGATCAAAGCATAAGGCCTGATTCCACGTATTTCTAGGTCTACCTCTAATTGCAGCTCCCTACACGTGCATGGACTTACATCCTTTTACTCAGTTTAGTTCATCCATCCTCTCTACATGCCCAAACAATCCAAGCCTGCTTGTACGTATCCCATCGTTGATACTCAACTGTTTCCTCAACTCCTCATTAGCATAAGTTACTTGTGTGCGACATGAGCTTATACAGAGATCCTAAGCGCAAGAAGGTATACATGCCCAAAAGGAGAGTGTGGCAGCTGAAGAACAAGGAAGTTAGGGATAGGTTTCATAGTGAACTGGAGGAAATTAATAGAAATAAGGAAGCTAGGCCTAGCTATGTAAATAGTCAATGTAATTTTCTTAAGCATAGCCTTCTCGCTGCCACTGACAAAGTCTGTGGGAAAACAAAGGGTCACCCCAGGAATAAGACCTCCTGGTGGTGGAACGATGAGGTAGAACATGCTGTGAAAGAGAAAATAGATGCTTCAAAGCATGGAAGAAGGGAGGCAGCAAGGAGGAATACCAGGCAGCTAAACGAACTGCCAACAAGAGTGATTTACAATGCTAAAAAAGGCATTAAGGACCTGGTCCTCGAACAAGTGTGTAACACTGACAATCCCAATGGGATCTTCAACCTAGCTAGGCGAGTTAAAAATGGCAGTAGGGATATTATAGGTAAACAGTGTGTTAGAAACGATAATGGGAAGATTGTGTATGCAGAACATTTATTTAGAGAAGCATGGAAGGCATACTATGAACGATTGATAATGTGGAGTTTGAAGGGGATAAGGAACAGCTTAGAATCGAAAAACCAATATCTGGACCCCCTCCTTTGATAGCTTCAGCTATAGTGCACGACGCAATTAATAAAATGACGGACGGTAAAGCTCCAGGGTGGTCTGACATTGTCGCTGAGATGATAAAAGCCTCCAGGGAGACTGGTGTCAGCTTAGTCACCGAGTTGATAAACACCATTATTAAAGATGAGAAAATCTCCGAAGATTGGCACAAAAGTGTAATAGTAAATATATACAAAGGAAAAGGGGATGCGCTAGATAGAGGCAATTATAGTGGCCTGAAAATGCTTGATCAAATCATGAAGGTCTGAGAGTCTCTGAGGGTTTGATCAGGCAAAGTATCTCCATTGATGATATGCAGTTTGGTTTTATGCCAGGACATGGTACAACCGATGGCGGGTGCTCAACCCCGAAAGGGGTTGAAATAGGGGAGCTATCCCCCCGCCAAAGGCGGCTTTCTAGGGCCTTTCCTAGCTGACGCTGAGAGGATTGGGTTCTAGTCATGTGGTGATGGGCTGGTCTATCAGAGTGAGAACTGAGCAATCTCTGCCATACCCATAGCTTACTCTGACTGTTCCTTTTACTTATATATTTTCTAGATCTCGAGTGACGGCGTCTCTTCCGTGGATTGACCTCCCAATCTACCAAGATTGTAAGCCAAAGCGTCACATCTTTCCCTTGCCCCTCAACTTTCTCTTCATAATTACTGAGGGGCATAGGGCCCTGGGTGGGGCTTTGGTTTTCCGGGCGTTTCCGCACCCTCCTCAGCTCCCCGCCATGGAGTAGCTTCGGTCACCCAGGCTTTATTGTGGTCGGCAGGGACGGTTCTGTGGGGGCGCTCGGTTATGGCCTTGGCCATGCTCAGGTCCTTGGGGCTGTTCGGCCAGGCAGCTTGGGGAACAACAACAACAACAACCACCGATGCTATCTTCATAGTCAGGCAGATACAGGAAGATACAGTACTTATTAAAAGGCAGGGATCTTTACTTTGTGTTTGTAGACCTGGAGAAGGCCTTTGACAGGGTACCTAGAGATGTTGTGCAGTGGGCTATGAGGAAACTTGGTGTGGAAGAGTGGCTGGTGCATGTGATAATGAAGATGTATGAGGATTTGCGAACTGCGGTGAGGGTGAAAGGTGTACTGAGTGAGGAGTTCACAGTCCGTGTTGTAGTTCATCAGGGTTCAGTGTTAAGCCCCCTCCTCTTTATTATGGTCCTGGAAGCACTGTCTAGAGTTTTTGGATCCGGACTCCAGTGGGAACTGTTTTATGCAGACGATTTAGTCCTTATAGCTGACAATGTGCAAGATATTGAGGCCGAATTCAGAAAATGGAGAGAGGGCATGGCGAGCAGGGTTTAAGAGTCAATATTAACAAAACCCAGGTTATGCATTGTAGATTGAAACGAGGCAATGTGGAAAAAAACGGTGCCTACCCATGTGCAGTGTGTGGAAAGTGAGTGGGCGCTAACTCGATTCGATGTAGCATCTGTCGATGTTGGGTGCACCATGGGAGTAAGCGCTGTAGTAGAATAAAAAGACCCCTGCCGAAGGATAAGTCAGAAATAGAGAAATTTGAGTGCGTAGTGTGCAAAGGCGACCTTGTGTTAAATGATGATCCTGTGGCTGTGAATTTTGGAAATGAGTTATTGGAGCTGGTGGACAAGTTTTGCTACCTAGGAGATACCATCTCTGCAGGTGGTGGGGCCGAGGCTGCCACTGTCGCTAGTTCAGAGAACTGCTGCCAATTCTGACCATGAAAAGAATGCCTCTCCCCCTGAAGGGAAAGGTGTATGTCTCATGTGTTAGAAGTGCAATGACGTATGCCTCAGAAACATGGGCCGTTAAAGTAGAGGATGTCAACAGAATGGAACGTAATGAGATGAGAATGGTGAGATGGATGTGTGGGGCCAGGCTGCAGGATAGAATAACAAATGATGAGCTGAGGAGACGTTTAGGTATAAAGAGTATTAGCGAGGAGATGCGTACAAGTAGACTGGGATGGTATGGACATGTGGAGAGAATGGATGAACAAAATTGGGTGAAAAGATGCAGGTCTGTGAACTGGAGGGAGCTGCACCAAGGGGTGGACCGAGGAAGACCTGGGATCGGACTATACGTGCCAATCTCAAATCCAAAACTTGACAAGTGAACAGGGTTGCCTGGAACGCCGCCATTAGGACAAGAGACTGAAACTGCACGTATGTGTAGAGCAGTCAGTCTTAAAATTTTATATATGTGTGTTAGTATATCTTATCTTAAAGTTTGGCCCCACACATCCATCTTACCTTATTTGGTGCAACATTTCTTATACACTAACGAAGCATTTTGAAAACTTGATAAGAGCCACAGTCATTTTATTATAGGTTTTCAGTAGTTAAGCTCTGTCTTGTTGTTGTCGTTCCCTAAGTTGCCTGGCCGAACAGCCCTGAGTCCCTAAGGAAGGCCATGGCTACGGTTGGGCTTTCCCACAGGGCTCTAAAGGAGTGTAGATTATGTTTTGGTCTTGATTTTATTGGTTGTGTTGTCCAGGAAACACTGTGAACGGTTACCTTACCTAGCCTAATTAAAAACAGTTGTAAGAACAATGATTTAGAAATGAATACCGGTATGGTAGTAGTTATATACAGTACTGTATACATTATAATACTGAAGAATAGAGAAAGTGGTACCAGAGATGCCAACCAATAGCAGATACCGGGTAATGTGTAAGCAGTCACCATTTTTGGCATTTTATAGTCATCCATTTATACAATAGGCCAAACCATTACATTTGCATTTTATAGTCATCCTCTTAGTCATTCACTAAGTCTAACCTTCTACAGTAGTTCTCTAAAATGCCATGTACTATACCATATTTTCTTGTTATTATTCTATGAGGCCTTAAGATAAAAATGAAAGGAAGTTATCTACTGACCATTTGGTGTGGGGTGTCCTGAGGCGCATTGGTTAGTGTACTAAACTCCCAACCGAAAGAACTTGAGTTCCATTCCCGACCAGGACGAGATGGATAGATTATACAAGAAGATTTTAACAACAAGAGATGAATTAGGCCTACTGAAGATGCGTGGCAAGAGATTAACTAGCAACAATATGAGGTGAATGACAAGAGATGAAATAAAAAGAGACAAACAATAAGAGATGATCATGAACTACAAGAGATAGATGACAAGATAAACAATAAGAAATTAATGATCAGAGATGAACTACAGTGGAGCCCCTACTTTGGCGATTTGTATAGACTGTCAAAACCACGCCAAAGTGGGGGCAAACTTTAAATGGGAAAAAATAAAAATTGTCTGGGCTGACCCGGAAGTTAATTTTTTTGAGCCATTTTCGTATTTCAAAACCACATTTTCTTATCAATTACTAAACAAAATAACCAACTTTGTAACAAAATGCTCCACCACAACCATCACTTGATTTTTATGTATTTTCTGAAGTTACCCTAGGTGCCACAGCCCTGCCTGTCCCAAAATACCTCTCAGCTACCTTCAAATTTTCTTTAATTGTCTCTTTATTCTTGCGAAGATTCTTCTCAGTCGATTCTGGCACACACTGCCACATGCTTTATACCCCTGGTCTATTAAGTCAATTATTTTCTTCTTGTCTTCAGCTGTACATATCTTCTTGGTGACGCCTTTCCAATAATCTCTTTTTTTTTTTACTCCGTTTGGCTTCCATGGCGGCCCACCACTAGCTGCTCCCGAAGCTTGCATCGTCCCAGGTAATGGCTGAAAGTTGCTAAACTGCCAAGGCCACAGAGAAGCAGGTGTATAACAATTGCATCCTGCACAAGATGGCCGACGGGTGAATGTCGAGATGCGCACGGTTTGTTTTGCCAGGCGGTCAATCGCCAAAGTGAGTGCATTGTAGCCAAAGTGGGTTCAGTGGAAATTTAGGACCTAGTCGCCAATGTGGAAATCTCCAGACTAAATGTCGCCAAAGTGGGTGCTCCACTGTACAGTGCACCCCCAGTAAATGCGCCTATATGGGCTGCAAAATGTGCCTCATTTACGGAATCCGCATATTGTGGAGTTAATAATCAATGGGAATAAATGCTTATGGTCAGACAGCCCCTCCGAACTAACCCCTTTTTAGCCTACCATACACCCGATAACCCACCCAATAACCATTTCTGAAAGAAAGATACACTTTACATTAGAAATATCAAATAAAACAACAAATATAACACCATTTACCTTAGATAGAGGACTGCTGGTCAAGTGGCTGCACCAAAGATGTAGTGTTTGGGGGCAAAAACATGACCTTGACATTGGGATGAATGCGTTACCGCTCCCAACCCGCCATCTATCGGCCGCATTTTCGGTAGACGACACTCGGTAATATGGCGGGAAGTACGTATTTCCTCTCGAATCAAAACGGCAAAACCGCATATACAGAATATCGAGATGCATTTACAGAGTCCTTAAAATATACTATTTCTGATTATCCACCGCATATAGGGAATCCTATGGTGTTGAAGGGAAATTAGGCTAGAGAAATTCAATGGTCCTCTGGGGAATCACTAGGGCCTAGGCTACCTTATTTTCGTCAATTGAGAATGTCCTAAATACAGAATAATAAGATTAATGCAATAAACTGGGTAAATAATACACCAGGGACCAGCACTTTATTACGATTCGATTCGGTCTGTATCACGTGAGGCTGCCTGAGGCAGTAATTTGTAAACAAAACGTTCCTCAGGTATACCAACTGTAAGAAATGCACCGCGGCGAGTTTGACAGGCTTACCAACCATACATCCGACGGTATCGCACGAGAGATTCGCACAAGGAAGCAACTGGCGGTATCACCTTCACGTGCGAATCCGACGTGAGAGTCCTTCGTCGAAGATCGCGCGATTATCTGGTACTGCGGGCTCTAGATCTTGATCAGGTCATTTTGGAGAAGGCGTACGTCCTCTTCATTGGTCACAACACAGGGTTATACTTATCGTAAATACGATAGGCTATGACTCTTTTGTGATCCCGTATGTCTCTGTGACGTCACGGTCGCTCCTACAGCACGACGTAGGACGAGTAGATCGTATATTATAAGATTGTAAATAAGTTAAGTTATAAAAGGCCTAATATGCTATTAAGTAATATTGCCATGGTCTTATGTAGTATATATGAATTTATCGTATATATTAATATAATTTATCGTATAGAGCAACCTAGATGCGGTACGATAATTTGGGCTCCTGGCGTTTGCCAAGGCAGCAAGGTGTGCCTTTGAGAAGGTGCACAGAGCCTTCACGAACACCAACCAGTTAACATCTATTTTCCGCCCTCAGTTGATCGTGCTTTTGAGCCTCTTAATCACAATACACTGTCAGCAATACAAACAGCTACACCATCACGATGCTCTCATCGACGCCATGACTGACTGACAGATAAGCATAATATTCATGTCCATTCCCATGTATTCATTTATTCTTTCTTTAACTTGACTCGTGTCTCGGGACCGAAGTCTCGTTCCCCATTGTCCACCACCATATTGGGTAAACGTTCTCCCTTGCCTCATTGCCACATGGAACTATTGGTGAGTTAATTCCTGGCTAATATTAACCCTTATAACCTTACCCTATATATAAATTTATGATGTGAGACCTTTGGATATAAATTAGCTTGTTTCAGATTGAATTAAATTTAGATATGGAGTAGTTTTCATTTAGATTGATTTATTTGATTCGTTATAGCTTAGTAATATTTAAGTTCCATTGATAGTTTACCACATTGGTGCCCAGACCTGGGAATTAGCTACCAGTAAGGGATTTTAAGGCAATGAACAAGGGGACATATAACAGGATGCAGGAACAACTCTATGATAAACTGGCAAGGCTAGCCAAGCGATGGTTAGAGCCGGAATGCAGGGTCACATCTTTGGAATGCAGGGTCACATCGTTGCGCCTGCCTAAGTCCTGCATCCCACCCATCATCTTTCCCCAATAAATGTTCTTTTCCATTTCAGACTTCCTGTGACATAATATGACCTGACCTAACATTTGTTCTTGTTCAATATGACCCTTTAGTAGGTATTGCTATTTTGTGTACTATTTTTTCTCCATAACGTAGAAGTCCGCCGGTCGGCGCCTCTTAACTAGACTACTATTTTGCCGTTGTTTTTGTAACATTTAGATACATAGCCTATAGGTTTAATGCAAAATGAATAAAGACAATAAAGAGACACCGTCTAGTGGGGTGCTGATCAAGGCCCCTAGAAATCAAAGGGCGGGGCTTCGGAGAGTATTAAATAGGCTAATTGTGGACGTCAACACTTTCATCACTACTGCTGAACTAGAGGAATTGGAAGCTAGATTAGAAAACGTCCAGGCTACCCACGGTCGTATTATGGCTCTGAGTGAGGTGATTGTGGCAGACATGACAGGGGAGGAAGAGATAGTTACAGAGTGTGATAATCGCGCCCTCTATGATGAACCTGTCTTTAGAGCGAAGCACAAATTACAGCGTGCTGTCGCAAGTAAGAAGGGAGGCGATAATGAGGCCCAAAGAAGGGCTGACCCAAAATACACTGTACACCTCCCAAAGCTCAATCTTCCTACATTTGGGAAATTGACTGAGTGGTTAGCTTTTTGGGACGTATTTCGGTCTACAGTTCATGAATCCTCTTTGGATAATGTCCGCAAGTTTCACTATCTGAAGGGACAAATGGAAGGAGAGGCCTTACATTTGGTAGAGGGTTTTGCGGTAGTGGGTGGTAGTTATGTAGAAGCAGTACAATTATTAAAGTCCACATACGGGGATCAAGAGCAGTTGAAGATGGCCCATGTCGTTGCCTTGTTAAGGCTAGCAGAACCACAGTATAAGGTTGAGGAGTTAACAAATTTCAGGGCAAATATGGAGTGCCATACTCGATCGCTAGACACCCTAGGGCTTACCACACAGGAAATGATAGTCATTATCTTGCGTCAGAAGCTTCCTATGGCAGTACTTGACAGGGTTAGATCGTTTGATCTGGGGGAGTTCAAAACTCAGTTCAGTAAGGAAATCAATAATCTACAGTTGAACAAAGGGAGAATGTATGAGTCGGGAGGGAGTGAGAATGTGGAGAAGAGGGGAACAGTAAGCATGACAGTGGGGACTAAAGAAAAGAAAGAGGGTACGTATAAGAAACCTGCTCAGATTCTATGTAAGCTATGTAACAACAAACATAAATGGAGTTTCTGTGTAAAGTACCCTACAAATGAGACAAAACTAGCACAGGCGAAAAGATTGAAGCTATATGTAGGTTGTCTAAGTAAGGAACATGGTAAGCAGGGACAATGTACTGCTACATACTTAAGGCCCTGTCGCCACTGCAAAGGACATCACTTTGATAAGTTGTGTCCTACAGCAGATAAAGTCAAAGACGTCAAACCAGAGGGTACTACAACTGTGACACTAGGTAGCACGCAAGACACCAGTATATTGCCCACAATCAAATCAACCAAGCTACAGACCAACATGGTGAAACACATACAATAGCACTGGATATATCAAAGGCATTTGATAGAGTCTGGCATCAATCCTTATTGTCGAAGATGTCACACTACGGCCTTGCATCATTAGTTCCACTAATTTCTTCTTATCTTCATAACAGAAAAATACGTGTAATGGTAGATGGCCTTTATTCTCAATTTCACTCAATAAATGCTGGTGTTCCCCAGGGATCAGTTTTGGCCCCAACTCTGTTTCTCATTCATATCAATGATCTCATATCTACCACTCATAATCCAATACATTCCTACGCAGATGACTCAACACTCCACAGTTCCTTCACATTTACCAATTCTTTCACCCAACCCGATCTTATAAATTCAAAAATAAACACTGCAATTTCTCTGAACCAGGACCTTTCTAGAATTAATGAATGGGGACAAGAGAATCTAGTTTCCTTTAATGCACAGAAAACCAAGTACATTCAATTTTCTAACCGACAGAATCTCACTGACTCCCATATATTTTTTAATGATGTAAATATTCCCACTTCCCTAGTATTGACATTCTCGGTGTAACATTAACTACTAACTTGAGCTGGACACATTATGTTAGAAGCATTGCTAAGAATGCCTCTAAAAAACTGGGACTCCTGTACAGAGTTCGAGAATTCTTCACTGACGAGCAGTTGGCCGTAATATATAAAAGTCATGTGCGCTCTCAGATGGATTACTGTCACCTCTGTGGGGTGGAAGTGGAGTGGTTGCATTGAGGCAGTTGGACAAAATTCAAAATAAAGCTATTAGATTAATCAATAACCCTGCAATCACACAGGACCTTCCTACATTAGCCATACGAAGAAACGTTGCATCCCTTGCATTATTCTACAGATATTTTCACAGCAATTGTTCCGAGGAACTTGCTTCAATTGTGCCGCCTCTCCACATCTTTCCCCGTAGAACTAGGGCAGCTGAGAGTGCCCATGAATTTACACTTTCTCCTCCACAATGCAGAACTTCTGCTTATCAGAATTCATTTATCCCCAGAGCTACTACTCTTTGGAATTCACTTCCCTCGAATTGCTTTCCACAAACTTACAATCAACAAATGTTTAAATCCAGTTGTTACAAACATTTTATGAATGGAGGATGCCTTTAGGCACATGGACCTTTTTGTTTTATCTGTGTTTTTCCTTCCTCCGTTCATTGTCTCTTAAAAAAAAAAAAAAAAAAAAAATACAGATTCCCATGGAAGGTAATGACAGTAACAAAGTTTGTCGGGTACTTCTAGATCAAGGGTCTCAACGTTCCTTTATAAAGAGGTCCGTACTAGTGGGACTGAAGCACCGAATCGTAGGGGCTGAGACTCTTCGATTACAGGGCTTCACAGGGGTTACTGATTATCAAGACTACGAAATAGCGGAGATTTCATATTTCTACCGTAAAAACCGGTACTTTATGACTTGTATCGTAGTCGACACCCTACCAGAATATGTATCTGTAGGAGTGAAGAAGGTGGAACACGCATTACGTAGCAAGGGGGTTAACTTGTCAGATCCCATGGGAAATCAGAGTGAGGTGCATGTTCTACTTGATGTGGATCATTATTATGAAGTAGTATACCCTGGATTTAAAAAGATGTGTGGTGTAATTTTAATCCCCACTAAATTTGGATATTGCATGAGCGGATAGGTGCATACTACACAGTCAAAGGTCCTGGTCGACACGGTCTCAATATATAGAGTCAATGTAACCGCGGCAGAGGAGTTGGGAAGGGAGGATTCCCAACCTAGTGACCCTAAGATGGCTGCCGAGTTCGACCTGGAACGACTGTGGAGATTGGATCACATAGGCATTAATCCTATGGAGACTGATTATGACTCGGAAGTTGCGCTAGGTTTGACGAGTCTGTGAGCTACTGTGCTTCAGACAAGCAATATAAAGTTAGTTTACCCTGGAAGAACAGTGAGATAAGCCTGCCTACCAACTATGGTTTGGCATTAGGTCGCTTGCGCGCATTGCAGCGGAAATTGTCTAACGAACCGAGCACGCGCCAGGCGTATGACGATGTATTTCGGAGTTATGAAGATAGGGCTTTATTGAGAGAGTCGATGTCAGAGAACCGATTAAGAAGGGTAGGGTTCACTATCTGGCCCATCATGGGGTAAGAAAAGACAGCGTCACCACACCAATACGGGTGGTGTATGACTGCTCTGCCCATCAAGGTCAACAACCCAGTCTGAATGACTGCCTGTTGACAGGTCCGTCCATGGTGTCGGACCTGTCCCAACATCTATTGCGGTTTAGGCTGGGGAAGTACGCCTATACCAGTGACATCGAGAAAGCATTCTTGATGGTCAAGCTAAAGGAGGAAAATAGAGATGTTACCCGCTTTCTTTGGTTCAGTGACATTAGCGACTCTGAAAGTCCGGTCATAATATACCGTTTTCGGGTTGTACGCTTTGGGGCCACATGTTCACAGTTTTTGTTAAATGCCACAATCAGAAAACATCTAGCTAACACTCATGAGGACACAAGTAAACTATCTCGCGGATTATATATAGACAATTTGCAGGGTTCTAGCGATAGTCAGGATGATTTGTTATATACATACTGGCAAGCACGCAGATTGTTTGCGGATGCACATCTATTTCTCTGCGAGTGGGTTACTAATAGTGAAGATCTTCAGAGTTTGATACAGGTGGACGGTACGGCGTCTCTTAACCAGGAAAGTCCAGAAATTTGGGGATGATCTGGCAACCTAAACATGACATACTAACTTTACAAACAAGGTCTTTTGCTCAGCAGACAGGAGCGCACACAAAAAGAAGTCTGTTGAGCAAAGTTGCGCAATTTTTTTATCCTTTGGGTCTAGCATTACCCGTTACCATAAGAGCTAGGATTCTAATGCAGGAAGTTTGGAGACGTAAAATAGGATGGGATGACAGTTTGCCCGAGGACCGGAATGACCAAGGGACATTGTTGTTGAATGAGTATGCCATCCTATGTACTAAACCTATACCTCGTAAAGTGGCGGCGTACGGTGACGTTACGTTACACACGTTTTGCGATGCTAGCGCCACGGCATACGGGGTAGCCATATATGTCGTTATTTCATTTGGGGCACATTTAGTTACAGCCCGGGCCAAGGTAGCCCCGGTTAAAAAGGTAACTATCCCTAAAATGGAATTGACTACCATGCTGCTATTAGCACGTCTGGTGCAACATGTACGCGCAGCATACGAGAGCGAATTAAATATTGAAATCGTTCACGTATGGTGCGATAGTCAGGTCGCACTCAACTGGATACATAGCAAGAAGTCTCTGCCAGTTTATGTGCGGAATAGGGTAAATGAGATTAGAGCCCTTTTGCCAGACGTTGCTTATCATTATGTAAATACAAAAGAAAACCCTAGTGATCTCATAACTAGGGGTATAACGGCTAGCCAGCTAGTGAAGTCCGAATTGTGGTGGCATGGTCCAAAGTGGCTGCTCCATGAAAGTGAATGGACGATTTGGCATGCTGTTGGTGAGGGACTTCTGCCACTGGAAACAGTGGCAGTTACAGCCCAACCAAATGAGCCACCGGGTCCAATCATAGAGTGGGCAAGATTCAGTGTCTATAATAAACTAGTCAGAGTTGTAGCTTGGGTATTGCGATATGTATCCAATCTCAAGCTTAAAGTAACGGGCCAACTCTGCAACAGGGGTCACAACATTGATGCTCGTGAATTTAAAGTAGCTGAAGTAACTTTGATCAAATGGGTTCAAGTAGAAACCTTTTCCAATGAATTAGAATCCTTGAAAAGCTCGAATAAGACATTAATGCCTAATATAGTGCGTCAACTAATGTTGCACCTAGACAATGGCCTCATCAGGTGTGAGGGTCGCCTGAAGTGGTCGGGTGCACCAGACAGCACAAACCGCCAACAAGATATCACGTTACTGATCTATTGATCATACGTGCACATGGGGAAGTAAAACACTACGGGGTATGTCATATTATATCAAATTTACGTCTCTCATGGTGGATACCCAGAGTTCGACAAGTAGCTCGACGCGTAATAAGAAAGTGTGTATTATGCCAGAGACTAAAAGGTAAACCATATGCAACTGGACCAGCTCCACCTCTACCTGAATGCCATGTAAAGCACGTAGAACCTTTCCAAGCGGTAGGATTAGATTACACAGGGGCATTGAAGACGAGGGAGCATGAGAAGGTTTATATATTATTGTTTACCTGTGCAACGTCTCGAGCGGTACACCTAGAACTATGTGATAATATGTCTAGTGAAGAATTTATGCTGGCGTTTAGACGGATTTGTGCCCGCCGTTCATTCCCTCAACTCATTCTTAGCGACAATGCTCCCACTTATGTCCAAGCATCAAAATATCTAAAGGATATGAGTAGTGATCCTACTATCATCACTTTTTTGGGAGAGAAGAAGTGCGAATGGAGGTTCATTCCAGTTAAGTCACCTTGGTTTGGTGGAATGTGGGAACGATGTGTCGGCACAATAAAGTCAGGACTCCCTTCAATCAAAATATCTACAAAACCTTTCCTTGCTATGTTGGTTTATAAATAAATAAAATATTTAATTAAAATTATTAAGTCAGCCATAACCCTATAGTCGTTTTCTAAAAGGCGGGTTCAAAGAAAATATTGTTTAAATGGATAACTAAAGTAGTAAGAGTGATCAGATTATGGGTTCTATCTGTATATGCTTATAATTGTTACAAGAATGCTTGCGGCTTTAACGTTTACGTTGATAGCCCGCAGAGGGCTTCTCTCGGGCAACAAAATGTTCAGAAGATCCTTCCTAAGCTGAATAAAGTTTTCTAATAGTTGCCAGGATATAATTAAAGGTACGTCGCTTGTACTGAATGGGTTCAAGCATTTACCTAAACGTGCTAGGTTTTTTTTTTATTTTTTTTATTTTTTTTCTATATTCCAACTACTCCCTCTCGGGCATAGGCCGAGAGCCTGTACATTCCACCGCTCAACACGGTGAAGCCCGTGAGGTCTCGTTCCAGTCTGGGGAGTGAGACATGTGAAGCATCCAGTCATGGCTCGAAGCAGTTCCATCTCTGAAGCGGCTGGTTGCTTCGTTCAAGTACTTCACTGTCTCACCCTCCAGACTCAGACCCTCACTCTCAGAATGCCACCTATTGAGTAGTGAACTACTTAACCCTTGCAAAATACGATTACGTATTTCTTTTCTGTTTTCTGGCTATCATTAGACGATTCCATTCAGATTAGGAAGGGTATATGGAAGTCATAGGTTTAACTGAGATAGTCTTTACCCTTATATTTCCAACAGATCCATCCTAAATTGCATAAAATCGTCTAATGATAGCCAGAATAAGCAATCAACATGCGTCATAATCTTCAAAGGATAAAATAAAAAGTTGGTTGACTGATTTAGTGTATCTTTCACAAATATTTTTAATTGCATTATGCAAGTGACGCTTCAGCCCATTTAGGTGTATATATATTTCCGGGCGGGCGATAGTGAGCCTGTAACTTAGAAGGCTTGTGTGACCTATTAACCCTTTCAGTATTATGACTTATGTGTCCGTTTTTAAGGGGGTAGTGCTTGTTTTTTGTCTATGTATTCATTATATTATTTATTTTTGTGTTTCCTCGCTAAACCTCCATCAAGCTTAAAAAAACACCCCCTAGATCCCCTGTCAAGAAAAATGTGTACATTTTTCGGTAAAAAAAATTCCCGGCCAAAGGCCGGTTTCCTCTAAAATTTCAGGCTTGCTATAGATCGCCAGGAAAAGATCGACACCTAAATGGCACGATGTCTTAGTATTGACAAAGAAATGGGGCGTAAGGTCTCAAAATCGCAAAACTAATGGCATGAACGTCTTAAAAGCCCAAAACTAATATGATAAACATGAGGGAGGAGGGGGTCCGAATCCTACTAAATTGCAGGCTTGCTTTCGCTCGCCAGGGAAAAATCGACACTTGAATAGCAAGAAAGGTCTGACAATCGCCAAACTAATAGCTAGGGCAAATGTCTTATAATATCAAAACTAACGGGGCTAAACATGAGGCAGAACAGGGTCCAAAAGAAATCCCCCCTCCCTCACCTCCCCCTTTGCAAACGTATTTAGTGACCGAACTACGTTTATTGCATTACATGTATGTATTTTTGTTTTCTATGAGGATGAGGGAGAAAAAAGGCAAAACTGCCTGTGACGAGGACCTCCCCCAGAGTTGAAAGAGTGATAGGGCCAAAATCAAGGAATGCTCGAGCCAAAATGATTGGACACACAGAGTTTGTAGCAATTTTAATAATAGAATGAGGGAAAGTTGGATTCAGGGAGAGAGTTCCAGAGCTCATCTGTTGAATAGAAAAAAGATTAAGAGTATCGTTTAACTCTTGGGTTGGAGAGTTGCACAGAGAAGGGGTGGGACTGTATTGCAAGACAGGTATTACGTACCCTACACAGAGGAGGTGGTATACACTGAGAGAGCTCTGAGGAACACTGATTATTGTAATCGCGAATAGTGAGAGGGTTAACATTGCAACATTGCGGTAAAGAGAGAGAGATTGTTGAGAATTGGTGAGTGGACGGGAGTTAAATAGAGGAAAGGCTTTATTTTCTACTTTGTCTGGAAGTGCAGTGTGAGAGGATCCTCCCCACACATGAGAACAATTCTCAATACAAGGATGCACTCTGTCCCTGTACAGAGCAAGAAGCTGCGCAGGAGTAAAGAACCCCTTGAGGCGGTTGAGCACACCCAGCTTCTGGGAATCCGTTTTTAGCAAGAGTGGAAATAATTGTCTATCCAGTAGATATCAGAAGAAAAAGAGACACCGAGAATATTGAGAGAAGATATTCAGGGTTTATATTAGTAGTGCTGATTTATAAGGAATAGTCCTCTGGGAGTTCTTGACGGGTAGATAAATGGAGAAATTGGGTTTGAAAGCATTGAAAGCAACAAGGTTTTCTCTGCCCCAATTGGAAATGGTAGTTAGATCAGAAAAATTAGTGTTCTACGGCTTCATTACATTTTTTTTGAGGGATTGCTTGCTGGGGCATTCTGGAAAACTAGTTGAATAGTGTAAGGTAGAGTCGTCAGCATATGAGTGGATAGGACGAGGTACAGTTGAGAAGATCATTTATATATTTTAGAAAGAGAATTGGACATAGGACAAAACCCTAAGGAACGCCGAACACCGGAGTTGATAGGATGAGGAAGTGAACAATGGCCATCCACAACCGCAGCTATGGAACGGCCAGAAAGGAAATTAGAGACAAAGGCACAGATGGAGGGATAGAAACTGAAGGAAGGTAGTTTGGAAATCAGAGATTTGTGCCAGACTATTGTCTAGTACAATAGAAAAGGTCTCACCCGAAGTCCCGAAAGGAGGATGACCAAGAGTTAGTAAGATATGAAAGAAGATCACCAATAGAAAGACCCCTAAGGAAGCCATACTGGTGATCTGAGAGTAGATTATGAGAAGAGAAATGCTCAAGAAACTTTGACATAAGGATAGTTTAAAAAACTTTAGAGATGCAAGAAATGAGATCAATTGGACAATAGTTGGAGGGTTGAGATCGGTCACCCTTCTTTGGGACAGGTTGAATGAGAGCAAATTTCCAGCAAGAAGGAAAGACGGTAGAGGAGATGTTGATATAGGTTAAGTGCACACACAACATATATACAGAGTGTACACATGCCTTAATCATATTGCAACATACACACATGTACTTTCAGGGCAATACTATCATTGTTTAATATCCCATGATAATATACCGTACTCTGTAGTATCGGCAGCGTTGCACCAAATATATCCGGCACCGCTGCACATGTTTTCATCAGTAACATCCGGTCGGCACTCAGCATAGCAGTGCCACCCCCAGCTCTGTATATCTTTGGCTAATAAGAACCTATAAACTTATCTCTGGACTTTTATTCTACATCCTTGTGCAAGAAAGGATTATCAAGGTTGTTGTAGCTTCACATGACAACCATACAGGAGAGACAGAGACGGAGGAGTTTGCCTAGGCAGGGAGTCAGCACGGAAGCACAGTTTTTGAGTACAACAGGGTGAACACTGTGCGGTCTGTACGCCTTCTTAGTATTAAGCCAAAGACAGGGTGGAAAGTACTTCCTTGGAAGAGATTGTGATGTTAGGTATAAGTAGGAGAGGGAGAATAGCACCGGAATCATCCAAAGTGGAGTTTTTAGCGAAAGTTTTAGCGAAGAGTTCAGCTTTGTCAAAGGAAGAAGTGTTGGTGGTGACATCAGAGTGGAAAAGAGGAGGGAAAGACAAAGAAGAAAAATTGTTGGAGAGGTTTTTGGATAGATGCCATAAGGCTTTGGAAGAGATAGAGTTGGATAGTTCAGTGCATTTATTATTGATGAAAGAATGTTTGGCGAGGCGAAGAACAGATTTGGCTTTATTCCGGGCAGAAACATAAGAAGTATGAGATTCTTGAGTTTGAAGGCAACAGTACCGTTTGAATGCTTCCTCCTTATTGCAGATAGCAGTAGAGCAAGCATAAGTTAACCAAGATTATTTTGCATTAGACTGAGAGTAAGAAAATGGAATGTATGCTTCCATGCCCGAAAGGATTACCTCGGTAATGAGTTCAGCACGCTTCGAGGGTCCCCGGCCACGGAAGCAAAAGTCATTACATGGGAAATCAAAGAAGTCCTGCCGAAAAGCCTCCCAGTAAGCAGCGCCAAAGTGCCACAAGCACCGCCGGCTGGGAGGATCGGGTGGCCATACCTGAGAGATAGGACAGGACTGGTGACAGAGATAAGTTTATGGTCGCAGGAGTTCAAAGGAAAGAGAAGATTTACAGTATAAGCAGAAGGGTTAGACCGTTAGATGTTAGAAATAAGTCAAGAATGTTGGGCCGATCTCCGAAGTGATCCGGGATATGGGTGGGTTGCTGGAATAACTGTTCTAGGTCATTTAGGATAGAAAAGATGTAGGCTTGTTCACCAAGTTGGTCAGTAACAGAGGAGAGCCATTGGCGGTGGTGAACGTTGAAATCTCCTAAGATGGAGATTTCTGCGAAAGGAGAGATGGATATAATGTGTTCCACTTTAGAAGTTAGATAGTAAAATCATTTTGGATATTCAGTAGAATTAGGGGAGACATAAGCAGCGCATAAATATTTAGTTTGTGAGTGACAAGAAAGCTCTAGTCAGAGAGTAGAGAATTCAGAAGAATCAAAGTTGGGAACATGAGAGAAAGCAAGATTGTTGCGTACATAGACGCAACATCCACCCTTGGCTTGAAACTGAGGATACAGAAAAGGGGTTGCTGTCAATAGTCCCAGACAACTGTGTCTCAGTGAGAAAGAGAAAATCAGGGTTGGCAGAGGAGAGGTGGTGTTCCACAGAGTGGAAGTTAGTGGAAAGGCCACAATGTGGGCGAAATTAGTAGTAAGAGTAGAAGGAAGTGGTCCAGAGCACTTTGATGTCAGGGGTCGGACAAATGGGGGCATTTCTGGTCCCCCCCATTGGAGACTCCAAGGCGGGTCGTGGTTTTGTCATCTTAGCTTTGAAAAAAGGTAGTGTAGAATGTAAGGTGTTTGTAGTATAATGTATTGATAGGAGGAGAAGGTGGAGGGCACGTTGGGGTTGCCCTCAATATTGATGAGGCACAGAAAGGATCAGCTAGGGAGGCCAGATGGTGAAACAGGAGTTCAAGCTGTCCTTATCAACCACCTAGCACTCCCCGGGAGTACCGAACTGTTCGGCTGGTGCCTACAGCCTCCTAAAGATTCTGGAGGTGGGATTCCCAGTCCCATCCTCCAGGGGCTATCTGCGCCACAAAGTGATGAGGGGTGGGGTTGCCACATCCTTTTCCCTATCTCACACCCACACACCACCATCAGTCTCACCTGAACCTTCCTTCTCTCACACCCACACCCACACATCACCATCAGTCTCACCTGAACCTTCCCTCTCTCACACCCACACCCACACACCACCATCAGTCTCACCTGTACCTTCCCTCTCTCACACCCACACACCACCATCAGTCTCACCTGAACCTTCCCTCTCTCACACCCACACACCAACATCAGTCTCACCTGAACCTTCCCTCTCTCACACCCACACCCACACACCACCATCAGTCTCACCTGAACCTTCCCTCTCTCACACCCACACACCAACATCAGTCTTACCTGAACCTTCCCTCTCTCACACCCACACCCACACACCACCATCAGTCTCACCTGAACCTTCCCTCTCTCACACCCACACCCACACACCATCATCAGTCTCACCTGAACCTTTTCTCTCTCACACCCACACCCACACACCACCATCATTCTCACCTGTACCTTCCCTCTCTCACACCCACACACCACCATCAGTCTCACCTGTACCTTCCCTCTCTCACACCCACACCCACACACCACCATCAGTCTCACCTGAACCTTCCCTCTCTCACACCCACACCCACACACCACCATCAGTCTCACCTGAACCTTCCCTCTCTCACACCCACACCCACACACCACCATCAGTCTCACCTGTTCCATCCCTCTCTCACACCCACACCAACACACCACCATCAGTCTCACCTGAACCTTCCCTCTCTCACACCCACACCCACACACCACCATCAGTCTCACCTGTACCATCCCTCTCTCACACCCCACACCACCATCAGTCTCACCTGTACCTTCCCTCTCTCACACCCACACCCACACACCACCATCAGTCTCACCTGTACCATCCCTCTCTCACACCCACACACCACCATCAGTCTCACCTGTACCATCCCTCTCTCACACCCACACCAACACACCACCATCAGTCTCACCTGAACCTTCCCTCTCTCACACCCACACCCACACACCACCATCAATCTCACCTGTACCTTCCCTCTCTTACACCCACACACCACCATCAGTCTCACCTGAACCTTCCCTCTCTCACACCCACACCCACACACCACCATCAGTCTCACCTGAACCTTCCCTCTCTCACACCCACACACCACCATCAGTCTCACCTGTACCTTCCCTCTCTCACACCCACACACCACCATCAGTCTCACCTGTACCTCCCCTTTCTCACACCCACACACCACCATTAGTCTCACCTGTACCTTCCCTCTCTCACACCCACACCCACACACCACCATCAGTCTCACCTGAACCTTCCCCCTCTCACACCCACACACCACCATCAGTCTCACCTGTACCTTCCCTCTCTCACACCCACACCCACACACCACCATCAGTCTCACCTGAACCTTCCCCCTCTCACACCCACACACCACCATGAGTCTCACCTGTACCTTCCCTCTCTCACACCACCATCAGTCTCACCTGAACCTTCCCTCTCTCACACCCACACCCACCATCAGTCTCACCTGAACCTTCCCTCTCCCACACCCACACACCACCATCAGTCTCACCTGTACCTTCCCTCTCTCACACCCACACACCCCCATTAGTCTCACCTGTACCTTCTCCCTCAATCCTATTAACCCATTTCTCTTCCTTCCCACCTCCGTTATTCAGATCCTCGGCAGCTCATATTTCACTCTTAATGAATTTTCTATTTTCTGCTCGTGAATCTGCTCTGAGATATGGACTGGAGCCTCTTCATTAAACACTATGACTGGACACCCACCAAAATCTGTACATTGGCTACTATAAAATACAACTTAGTAAACAATTGTCTAACCAATTTAGCAAGTTAATAGCATTGTATATTTGTATTTATATACATATTTCAACGAACGTTTGCTACCGTGTAAGAGATCTCTATAGTCCCTTAAACATAATATAATAATTTCAATGTTTAAAGACCAAACACATTCCTTGGGATTCATCCGAGTACACACACACACACACAGAAAAACAAACATATACCCCCCCCCCCCCCCCCCCCCCCCCCCCCCCCCCCACACACACTGACACACTCTCTCTCTCTCTCTCACACACACACACACACACACCTGAATCCAATCAACCCTTGTAAGTGTAGGGAGCGTGATGAGGAAATGGTTTTGGAGGAGGGGAACGGAGGTGAGGGTGTTTAAGGGGAAGCCAGCTGGAAGAAATGAAAGGAGGAGGGGGGTAATAAATGATGTACACGGGAAAGGGTACGAGAGAGAGAGAGAGAGAGAGAGAGAGAGAGAGAGAGAGAGAGAGAGAGAGAGAGAGAGAGAGTGATTTTGTGTTTTGCTTTGTTTTGTTTTTCTGATGTGTTGTGATGTCCCTGTTCGGGCTCTGTCTCGAGTCGACCCCCCCCCCCCAAAAAAAAAAAAAAAAAAAAAAGGAAAACTGGGGTAAGTTCCAGATTATATACATACATACATACTGTACATACAATAATCCGCATTTCAGGTTCCACATAAAATGGACCACAAGTATGTTTACGTGGTTGTTCCTGATAATGAATGGGAAGTGAATGGAAATACGTTAAGCCGCGAGAGAGGGTGACGCAAGAGTTATATGTAGCCGTCATTTACCACAGCCAAACAGTCTATTTATATGTAGCCGTCATTTACCACAGCCAAACAGTCTATTTATATGTAGCCGTCATTTACCACAGCCAAACAGTCTATTTATATGTAGCCGTCATTTACCACAGCCAAACAGTCTATTTATATGTAGCCGTCATTTACCACAGCCAAACAGTCTATTTATATGTAGCCGTCATTTACCACAGCCAAACAGTCTATTTATTTAGCCGTCATTTACCACAGCCAAACAGTCTATTTATATGTAGCCGTCATTTACCACAGCCAAACAGTCTATTTATATGTAGCCGTCATTTACCACAGCCAAACAGTCTATTTATATGTAGCCGTCATTTACCACAGCCAAACAGTCTATTTATATGTAGCCGTCATTTACCACAGCCAAACAGTCTATTTATATGTAGCCGTCATTTACCACAGCCAAACAGTCTATTTATATGTAGCCGTCATTTACCACAGCCAAACAGTCTATTTATATGTAGCCGTCATTTACACAGCCAAACAGTCTATTTATATGTAGCCGTCATTTACCACAGCCAAACAGTCTATTTATATGTAGCCGTCATTTACCACAGCCAAACAGTCTATTTATATGTAGCCGTCATTTACCACAGCCAAACAGTCTATTTATATGTAGCCGTCATTTACCACAGCCAAACAGTCTATTTATATGTAGCCGTCATTTACCACAGCCAAACAGTCTATTTATATGTAGCCGTCATTTACCACAGCCAAACAGTCTATTTATATGTAGCCGTCATTTACCACAGCCAAACAGTCTATTTATATGGTAATATTGTTCGTCTCAGGGGATTTCTTCCTTCTTTACCGAATTCCATTTTGTACATATATATTGGTTAATTTACATATTTTTCCCACCGTATTCCTGCCATTATGGGGTATTGATTAACCCACACAGTACCGGTGACGCCCTTTTCATTATATTTTGGCAACTATTACATTATTTTATTCAGCTTCAGAAGGATGTATACTCATTAAAAGGCTTACAGCCTATCCCAATTAATCCATTTTGTTACCATATATCTTTCCTAAGCTTCATATAATCGTCTAAATGTATCTAACATTAAAACAAACAAATGTCACCGGTACTGTACGGGTTTTAGAATGACTATATACAGTACAAGGAAAATTAGTACACGTTTTGCTTAATTCTATCCCCCAGTAGCATAATGTATTTGAGTACACGTTTAGAATGACTATATACAGTACAAGGAAAATGAGTACACGTTTAGAATGACTATATACAGTACAAGGAAAATGAGTACACGTTTAGAATGACTATATACAGTACAAGGAAAATGAGTACACGTTTAGAATGACTATATACAGTACAAGGAAAATGAGTACACGTTTAGAATGACTATATACAGTACAAGGAAAATGAGTACACGTTTAGAATGACTATATACAGTACAAGCAAAATGAGTACACGTTTAGAATGACTATATACAGTACAAGCAAAATGAGTACACGTTTAGAATGACTATATACATAAGAACATAAGAACATAAGAAAATGGGAGTCTGCAGAAAGCCGATTGGCCTAAGCAAGGCAGATCCCTGTCCCACACAACCCCAAATCAATTACAAAGCCCAATTATAGGCTCAACACTCTAATACCCTGAGGATCATCTTACCAAAACGGTTATAGATTAACGCAGGATTATGGGGGTCTGCAGAGCGCTGATTGGCCCAACCCGGCTGATCCCCCTTCACACCCAACCCTTCTCGTCCATATGCTTATCCAATTTTATCTTAAAGCTCCCTACAGTTTTAGATCCCACTATAGCACTTGGTAGTCCATTCCACCCATCTACAACTCTGTTACCAAACCAATATTTGCCTATATCTTTTCTGAAACGAAATTTATCTAATTTGAAACCATTGGTACGAGTTCTTTCGCTATCACTGAGCTTTAGTACATTTGTCATGTCCCCTTTGTTAATCCCACTAACCCACTTGAACACCTCTATCATATCCCCTCTAACTCTGCGTCTCTCTAACGAATGTAAACCTAATTTCTTCAACCTTTCTTCATACGGAAGATTTCTAATATTATGGATCATTTTTGTCATTCTACTCTGTACTCTCTCCAATGAATCTATGTCCATTCTGTAATAAGGACACCAAAATTGGACAGCATAATCCATAAGGGGTCTCACTAATGACAAGTAAAGTTTTAAGATAACATCAGCAGTTCTGTTACTCACACTCCTAGAGATGAACCCGAGAATCCTGTTTGCCTTATTACGAACGCCTATACACTGTTTTCTAGGCTTCAAATCATTGCTAACAAACACACCTAGATCTTTCTCGCAGTCTGAATTTTCTAATTCTAAATTAGCTAGTTTATATTTAACATTTGTTTGCATCTTCCCTATCTTTAATACCTTGCATTTGTCAATGTTAAACTTCATCTGCCAATTTACTGACCATTTATGTAAGGTATCTAGATCCCTTTGGAGGCACTCTATATCGCTATCTGAATCAATTGATCTCCCCATTTTAGTATCGTCTGCGAATTTACTTATCCTACTAGTTATACCTAAATCTAGGTCATTTATGTATATAAGAAACAACAGGGGACCTAATACCGATCCCTGGGGGACACCACTTTTGACTGCTCCCCACTCTGACTTGGTACCATTTATGCTGACTCTCTGTTTCCTACCAATTAGCCATGACCTAATCCATCCCAACAACGCCCCACCTATTCCATGTGCCTCAACCTTTCTCATCAATCTCTCATGAGGGACTCTGTCGAAAGCTTTACTGAAATCTAAATATATAATATCGTATGCCTTGTCATTATCTACTGCTTCATATACCTCTGAGAAAAAACTAAGCAAATTAGTAAGGCAAGAACGTCCCTGAGTGAATCCATGCTGAGAAGAATTGATTAAGTTAAATGTTTCTAAGTGGTTTCTCATTTTTCTAGCAATAATTGACTCTAGTAGCTTTCCTATGATTGAAGTGAGACTAATGGGACGGTAATTGGATGCTATTGATTTATCACCTTTTTTGAAAATCGGAACTACATTTGCAAGTTTCCAAGCTTCTGGAACTATACCTGTTTCTAATGAATTGTTAAAAAGAAATGTTAATGGGTAACTTAACTCATCTCTGCATTCTTTTAATACTCTGGCATATACCTCATCGGGGCCAGGCGATTTCTGAGGTTTCAGTCTGTCAATTTCCTTAAGCACATCATTTCTACTTATAGTAACCGTACTTAACCTATTTTCTATACTATCGCTATATACCTTACGGACTTCTGGAATCTGTTCCAAATTTTCATTAGTGAAAACGGATAGAAACTGACTATTTAATGTACTGCACATTTCTAAATAATTTTCTGTCATTTCTCCTATCGAAGTTTTAAGGGGGCCTATTTTATCTCTAACTTTAGATTTATATAGCTGGTAAAAAGCCTTAGGGTTATTTTTTGAGTCATTGGCTATCCTGATTTCATAATTTCTTTTGTCTGTCCTTATACATTTTTTAACCTCTCTTGATAGATTCTGATAGTAAGCAAGTAGGTGAATTTCGCCTTTCCTAATTTTTCGATATATTCCTCTCTTTTTTCCTAGAAGGTCTAAGAGTCTATTATTCATCCATTTGGGTTGGTTCTGTGTTGATCTAAATTTTCTTTTGGGGATATATTTATTTTGCGCATTGTGGAGTGAAGAAATAAAATTATTATATGTAGCTGTCAAATTATCCTGAGTTAAGACAGGTATCTGAGAGAGAGTATGTTCATTAGCGCACCTGGGTCCACTTAATAGTTTAACCATAGGATCGACTCTTAAGGCTCGTCTTAATCCACCATAATTGGCTTTTCTGAAATCTGGGATAAGTGTCGTATTCTCTTTAGCCTTTCCTGTCCATTGTATGTTAAAATAAATTGATTTATGATCACTATTTCCTAGTTGGTCTCCTATCTCTACATTATTTATCAATACAGTACAAGGAAAATGAGTACACGTTTAGAATGACTATATACAGTACAAGGAAAATGAGTACACGTTTAGAATGACTATATACAGTACAAGGCAAATGAGTACACGTTTAGAATGACTATATACAGTACAAGGAAAATGAGTACACGTTTAGAATGACTATATACAGTACAAGGAAAATGAGTACACGTTTAGAATGACTATATACAGTACAAGGAAAATGAGTACACGTTTAGAATGACTATATACAGTACAAGCAAAATGAGTACACGTTTAGAATGACTATATACAGTACAAGGAAAATGAGTACACGTTTAGAATGACTATATACAGTACAAGGAAAATGAGTACACGTTTAGAATGACTATATACAGTACAAGGAAAATGAGTACACGTTTAGAATGACTATATACAGTACAAGGAAAATGAGTACACGTTTAGAATGACTATATACAGTACAAGGAAAATGAGTACACGTTTAGAATGACTATATACAGTACAAGGAAAATGAGTACACGTTTAGAATGACTATATACAGTACAAGGAAAATGAGTACACGTTTAGAATGACTATATACAGTACAAGGAAAATGAGTACACGTTTAGAATGACTATATACAGTACAAGGAAAATGAGTACACGTTTAGAATGACTATATACAGTACAAGCAAAATTAGTACACGTTTAGAATGACTATATACAGTACAAGCAAAATGAGTACACGTTTTGCTTAATTCTATCCCCCAGTAGCATAATGTATTTGAAATCCTAGTGTGGTGTACGGTTGGCCAAATAAGTCGTGTCGCCACTGTCATTACGTCTTGCTCGATGTGTGCTGTATTAATGTCTGTCAGATGTTGAATAGCGTGGGTAAAGATAGGAACTTATTTGTATATCTCACTCGCAACGATGAATTGGTGCTTAGATAGTGCTGATACCAATTATTGATCGAAATATACTTGGTGCCGCGACATGACTTACTTGGCCGACTGTACACTCCGTGCCACCTTCATAAATCCATCCCAAGCCGCGACCATTATTGCATTACAGTGTTCCATTACACACTCACTCACTCTTATTCTCACACTCACTCACTCTCTTTTTTTCTCTCTCACACACACACTTTTGATTTTTCTCTCTCTCACACACTTACTCTCTCACACACACACACTCTCTATCTCACACACACAAACTCTCTCTCTCTCTCACACACACACACTCTCCCTCTCTCTCACACACACACACACTCTCTAAAGCTCTCTCTCTTTCACACACACACACAAACACTCTCTCTCTCTCACATACAAACTCTCTCTCTCTTTTTCTCTCTCTCACACACACACACACTCAAACAATAACTAGCACACACACACACTCTCAAACCATAAATAGATCTGCTCCTCGTCGTGATCTTATGGATGAAAGTAAAATTAGTACGGATGAATTGCGGGTGTGATTTATATTAATTATTAGTTGACCAATTAGATGAGTTAACCGTTGCATAAGAAATTACACTCGTAATTCAACCATGCGCATTTTTGTTTCTATGTATAATATCACGGAGAGGAACATAACTTACTGTACCTGTATGTGGGAAACTGTACTGTACCTGTATGTGGGAAACTGTACATTGTATATGTAAACGGGGAGTAGAGGTAGACAACGGGGAGTAGAGGTAGACAACGGGGAGTAGAGGTAGACAACGGGGAGTAGAGGTAGACAACGGGGAGTAGAGGTAGACAACGGGGAGTAGAGGTAGACAACGGGGAGTAGAGGTAGACAACGGGCTGTATTTCACTCATAGACAAAGTAGAAAGGAAAGCCTTTCGTATCATTAACTCCCGTCCACTCACCAACTCTCTGCAATCTCTCTCTCTTCGCCGCAATGTTGCATCTCTATCGCTATTTTATCGCTACTACAATAATCAGTGTTCCCCAGAGCTCTCCCAGTGTATACCTCCTCCTCTACGTAGGGTACGTAGTACCTGTCTTGCAACACAACCCCTCCCCTACTCTGTGCAACTCTCCAACCCAAGAAGTGAAGCGTTATTCTCAGTCTTTATTCTATTCAACAGCTGAGCTCTTGAAATCTCTCCCAGAATTAGTCTTTCCCTCTTCCTATGGCTTAAATTGCTTCAAACTCCGTGTGTCCAGGCATTTTAGCTCGAACGTCCCTTGATTTTAGCCCTGTCACTCTTCAATTCTGGGAGAGGCACTCGCTACAGGAAGTTCTGCCTTTTGTCTCCCTCACTCGCATATACACACATAATAATAACTAAATTTTAGTACCATGTGCAATAACAATGTTTGGATTATGCATTACAAATTCAATAATACATACCTATTTGAACATCCGTGAATAATGACCACATTTCAGACTGTCCATATCATGATCATACCTGGTGGGATTATTTACATAAGAACATAAGAACATAAGAAAATGGGAGTCTGCAGAAAGCTGATTGGCCTAAGCAAGGCAGATCCCTGTCCCACACAACCCCAATTCAATTAAAAAGCCCAATTATAGGCTTCACACTCTAATACCCTGAGGATCATCTTACCAAAACGGTTAGAGATTAACGCAGGATTATGGGGGTCTGCAGAGCGCTGATTGGCCCAACCCGGCTGATCCTCCTTCACACCCAACCCTTCTCGTCCATATGCTTATCCAATTTTATCTTAAAGCTCCCTACAGTTTTAGATCCCACTATAGCACTTGGTAGTCCATTCCACCCATCTACAACTCTGTTACCAAACCAATACTTGCCTATATCTTTTCTGAAACGAAATTTATCTAATTTGAAACCATTGGTACGAGTTCTTTCGCTATCACTGAGCTTTAGTACATTTGCCATGTCCCCTTTGTTAATCCCACTAACCCACTTGAACACCTCTATCATATCCCCTCTAACTCTGCGTCTCTCTAACGAATGTAAACCTAATTTCTTCAACCTTTCTTCATACGAAAGATTTCTAATATTATGGATCATTTTTGTCATTCTACGCTGTACTCTCTCCAATGAATCTATGTCCATTCTGTAATAAGGACACCAAAATTGGACAGCATAATCCATATGGGGTCTCACTAATGACAAGTAAAGTTTTAAGATAACATGAGCAGTTCTGTTACTCACACTCCTAGAGATGAACCCGAGAATCCTGTTTGCCTTATTACGAACGCTTATACACTGTTTTCTAGGCTTCAAATCATTGCTAACAAACACACCTAGATCTTTCTCGCAGTCTGAATTTTCTAATTCTAAATTAGCTAGTTTATATTTAACATTTGTTTGCATCTTCCCTATCTTTAATACCTTGCATTTGTCAATGTTAAACTTCATCTGCCAATTTACTGACCATTCATGTAAGGTATCTAGATCCCTTTGGAGGCACTCTATATCGCTATCTGAATCAATTGATCTCCCTATTTTAGTATCGTCTGCGAATTTACTTATCCTACTAGTTATACCTAAATCTAGGTCATTTATGTATATAAGAAACAACAGGGGACCTAATACCGATCCCTGGGGGACACCACTTTTGACTGCTCCCCATTCTGACTTGGTACCATTTTTGCTGACTCTCTGCTTCCTACCAATTAGCCATGACCTAATCCATCCTAACAACGCCCCACCTATTCCATGTGCCTCAACCTTTCTCATCAATCTCTCATGAGGGACTCTGTCGAAAGCTTTACTGAAATCTAAATATATAATATCATATGACTTGTCATTATCTACTGCTTCATATACCTCTGAGAAAAAACTAAGCAAATTAGTAAGGCAAGACCGTCCCTGAGTGAATCCATGCTGAGAAGAATTGATTAAGTTAAATGTTTCTAAGTGGTTTCTCATTTTCCTAGCAATAATTGACTCTAGTAGCTTTCCTATGATTGAAGTGAGACTAATGGGACGGTAATTGGATGCTATTGATTTATCACCTTTTTTGAAGATCGGAACTACATTTGCAAGCTTCCAAGCTTCTGGAACTATACCTGTTTCTAATGACTTGTTAAATAGAAATGTTAATGGGTAACTTAACTCATCTCTGCATTATTTTAATACTCTAGCATATACCTCATCAGGACCAGGCTAGTATTAATAAGATGTGCTTGAACCAAATAAGTCTTATTTTTGTTCCTATGTATATGAAGGAAATATAAGCCAGGTTGCCTGTACGAGTGTCTCCCCCCAAAAAACCAAAAGAGTGACAGAGAGCCAAATCAAGGGACGTTGGGATCAAAATGCCTGGACACACTAAGTGTAAAGCAGTTTAAGTTATAGGATGAAGGAAAGATTGATTGAAGGAGAGAGTTCTAGAGTACATTGTTGAGTAGAAGAAAGACTGAAAAAATTTGCAAATTTTGGGTTGGAGAGCTGGACAGAATAGGAGTGGGACTGTGTTGATAGGCGGATTCCTTGCACTCATCGAAAGGGAGGGAGGGGGTATACACTGTGAAAGCTCTGAAGAACACTGATTGCTGTAATAGCGATAGAAGAGTGAAAGAGATGCAACATTGCGGCGTGTAGAAATATATTGTAGGGAACTAATAAGAGGAAGTGAGTTGATGAGGCGAAATGTTTTTGATTCTACTCGTTCGAGAAGTGCAGTATGAGTGGAGCCTCTCAACACATGCGAACAATACTCAATACAGGGGCGCACTGCGCCCTGATACAGAGCAGAAGCTGTGCAGGGGGTGAGGAACCCGCGGAGATGGTTTAGCACATCTAACTTTTGGGAAGCAAGATTGGTAATATGATGTTTCCAATACATATTATTCTGTAAGTTGACTCTACATTTTTTTTTTTTGTGGTGGGTGTGTACGTGCAAGATATACTGTACAATATAGTGTTACTATAGCTATTTGTAAATATATATGGCACACGAAAAAAATCAAGGTTTACAAGAAGATCGTTAAAAAATAGTTAAATATAACTATATAGTGTGCACAAAACACTAACAACAATACCCAGGGAGGTAGCAAGGACGAGTCTACACGAGGAAGAGGCTGAGCAAAGGGTGGAAAAGGTAGAAGAAAATCCCCTTATTTTTTTTTTTTTTTTTTTTTTTTTTCTATGTGATTGAGGGAGGCAAAAGGCATAACTGCCTATAGCGAGTGCCTCCCCCATAGTTGAAAGAGTGACAGGGCCAAAATCAAGGGACGTTCGAGCCAAAATGCCTGGACACACGGAGTTTGAAGCAATTTAAGTCATAGGAAGAGGGAAAGACTGATTCTGGGAGAGAGTTCCAGAGCTCAGCTGTTGAGTAGAAGAAAGTTTGAGAGTAACGTTTCACTCTTGGGTTGGAGAGTTGCACAGAGTAGGGGTGGGATTGAGTTGCAAGACGGGTACCACGTGCCCTACGTAAAGGAGGTGGTATGCACTGGGATAGCTCTGAGGAACACTGATTATTATAGTAGCGATAGAATAGCGAGAGAGATGCAACATTGCGGCGGAGAGAGAGAGATTGCAGAGAGTTGGTGAGTGGACGGGAGTTAATGATACGAAAGGCCTTCCTTTCAACTTTGTCTAGGAGAGCGGTGTGAGAGGAACCTCCCCACACATGTGAACAATACTCAATACAAGGGCGCACTATGCCCCTGTACACAGCAAGAAGCTGTGCAGGGGAAAAGAACCCCTAAGGCGGTTGAGCACACCCAGCTTCTGGGAGGCTGCCTTAGCAAGACTGGTAATATGGTCCTTCCAAATGAGAGCAGAAGAAAAAGAGACACCAAGAATATTGAGAGAAGATGAAGGGTTGATTTTTGTATTGTTGAAGAATAAGGGATAGTCCGCTGGGAGATCCTGACGGGTAGATAGATGGAGAAATTGGGTTTTGGAAGCATTAAAGTTAACAAGGTTTTCTCTGCCCCAATTGGAAATAGTATTTAGATCAGAATTTAAGAGTTCTATGGCTTCATTACGTTTGTCGTTGAGGGATTGCTGGCTGGGGCGTTCTGAAAAACTAATGGAGTAGTGTAAGGTTGAGTCGTCTGCGTATGAATGGATGGGAATTAAGGTACAGTTAAGGAGATCATTTATAAAAATTAGAAAGAGAATAGGAGATAGGACAGAGCCCTGAGGAACACCGGAGTTTATAGGGTGAGGAAGTGAACAATGGCAGTCCACAACCGCGGCTATGGAACGGCCGGAAAGGAAATTAGAGACAAAGGCACAGATGGAGGGATAGAAACCGAAGGAGGGTAGTTTAGAAATTAAAGATTTATGCCAGACTCTATCGAAGGCTTTCGATATGTCTAGTGCAATAGAAAAAGTCTCACCGAAGTCCCGGAAGGAGGATGACCAAGAGTTAGTAAGATATGAAAGAAGATCACCAGTAGAGCGACCCTTAAGGAAGCCATACTGGCGATCTGAGAGCAGATTATGAGAAGAGAAATGCTTAAGAAATTTGGAAGCAAGAATAGTTTCAAAAACTTTAGAAAGACAAGAGATAAGAGCAATTGGACGATAGTTGGAGAGTTGAGAGCGGTCACCCTTCTTTGGGACAGGTTGAATGTGAGCAATGATAATAATGTTACAAGATAATGGACAGCTGGAGGGTGGAGCTGGAGATCAAAGGTGGGAGGATGATGGTGGTGGAGAGCAGGCAGCAGGGGAGGGGAGGGAGAACAAATGAAAAGAAAAGAAAAACAAACCGTAATATAATGTTCCCAGAGTGTTGTGATGAATGAGATATGAACGGATAAATCGGCAATGTAAGTAATTATTAATTATAAAATGAACAAGAGTACATATGAACAATAAGAATGTTTACCTATTAAGGGGGTAGTGCTTGTAATTTGGTCTATATATTTATTTATTTAATATTTTTTAGTTTCCTCGCTATACCTCCATCAAGCTTAAAAAACACCCCCTAGACCACCTTTCAAGATAAATTTGTAATTTTTTCGGTAGAACAATGAACCGGGCGAAGGCCGGTTCCTTCTAAAATTTGAGGCTCGCTATCGCTCGCCAAGAAAAAATCGACACCTAAAGGGCAGGAAAGCCCTAAATATTGACAATAAAATGAAGCGAAAGGTCTCAAAATCGCCAAACTAACGGAACGAACGTCTTATAATCTCAAAACTAATATGCTAAACATGGGGGAGAAGAGGGTTCAGAAAAAGCGAGTGGTACCCCTTTAAATGCACTAATACTATTAATGTTCTGATTAATATTAGTATCAGTCGGTGTATACTATGAAATGAAGGAACTGTTATTATAGATTCACATTAACTGAACACTACACTGAATACTACACTGAATACTACACTGCATACTACACTGAATACTACACTGAATACTACACTGAATACTACACTGCATACTACACTGCATACTACACTGAATACTACACTGAATACTACACTGCATACTACACTGAATACTACACTGAATACTACACTGCATACTACACTGAATACTACACTGCATACTACACTGAATACTACACTGCATACTACACTGAATACTACACTGCATACTACACTGAATACTACACTGCATACTACACTGAATACTACACTGAATACTACACTGAATACTACACTGCATACTACACTGAATACTACACTGCATACTACACTGAATACTACACTGAATACTACACTGAATACTACACTGAATACTACACTGCATACTACACTGAATACTACACTGAATACTACACTGAATACTACACTGCATACTACACTGCATACTACACTGAATACTACACTGAATACTACACTGCATACTACACTGAATACTACACTGAATACTACACTGCATACTACACTGAATACTACACTGCATACTACACTGAATACTACACTGCATACTACACTGAATACTACACTGCATACTACACTGAATACTACACTGCATACTACACTGAATACTACACTGAATACTACACTGCATACTACACTGCATACTACACTGAATACTACACTGAATACTACACTGCATACTACACTGAATACTACACTGAATACTACACTGAATACTACACTGAATACTACACTGCATACTACACTGAATACTACACTGCATACTACACTGAATACTACACTGCATACTACACTGAATACTACACTGCATACTACACTGAATACTACACTGAATACTACACTGAATACTACACTGAATACTACACTGAATACTACACTGCATACTACACTGAATACTACACTGAATACTACACTGAATACTACACTGAATACTACACTGAATACTACACTGAATACTACACTGAATACTACACTGCATACTACACTGAATACTACACTGCATACTACACTGAATACTACACTGAATACTACACTGAATACTACACTGAATACTCACTCACCCATGACTTGCAATCTTCATTGGACCAGGGACATGAGTCTCGTGTCGTGGCTATTGACTTTAGTTCTGCTTTTGATTTAGTCAACCATAAAGCACTTCTGTATAAGTTACAGCTCATCGGTATTGGTGGCAATTTTTTAAGGATCTTTGAAGATTTTTTGACGAAAAGATCTCAGTCTGTGGTCATTGATGGGTGTCATTCCCCTTCTGTTACTGTTGTTTCTGGTGTTCCACAAGGCAGTGTCCTTGGGCCTTTTCTTTTTATTATTTTTACTGCTGACCTGTGTTCAGAGCTTGAAAATAAACTAATCTCCTATGCTGGTGATACAACTTTATATGCGTCAATTCCATGACCAATAGATCGACACGTAATTGCTACTGCTCTGAATAGGGATTTAGCCAAAATTACATCATGGTGTGAACTTTGGGGCATGAAACTTAATGCTAGTAAAACACTCCATTATCATCAGCAGATCTCGTACCTTGGATCGTCCCCATCCTTATCTACAAGTTTCTGGCGAGCAAATTGAGAATGTGGATACTCTGCGTTTGTTAGGAGTTACTCTTGATCCCAAACTTACTTTTGAAAAGCATATTCGTTCTTTCTCCTCTTCCATTTCCCAAAACAATTGGTCTGCTTCGCAAGGTTTATAACACATTTGCTTGTGACGCCACAGTTATCAAGTCTTTTTATGCTTTTATTTTGCCACATTTCGAGTACTGCTCACCTGTCTGGTTGTCAGCAGCTGACTGCCATCTCAAGTTGCTTGATAGGTCGCTAAATTCCATCAGTTTTATTCTACCTCATTTGTCTCTTGATCTGTGTCATCGACGTAAAGTTGGTGCCCTTAGTCTTTTATTTAAAGTTTTTAACAACCCTCAGCATCCCTTACATGAGGTTCTGCCTGGGCCCTATGTCCGGGCTCGTGCAACTAGATTCACAAGCAATCTTAATGATCTTGCCAGGAGCCGTGTTCATTTTTCTACTACACAGTTTTCACGGTGTTTTGTGCCGGCCATGGTTGACTTGTGGAATAAGTTGCCAAATGAGCTAGTCAATTCAGCTCATATCTCCATTTTTAAGTCTAGAGTTAATGCTTTTTTGCAGCATTAATTATAATTTTTAAACTTATTTTATTCTATTTTATTGTATTATATTTATACTTGATATCCTCCACTGCATAATATGTTATCTGTGTTTAATATGTGTATATGTACAGTACAGTATACAGTATATGTTTTTATTTTTTCCTAAGTTGCCGTAGTCTCTCTCCAGTGCCTCTGGGTGTTTTGTGTGGATTCATCTTGATGGTGTTTCTGCACCCTGGTTGGAGACTTCGGCATCTCATATAATAATAATAATAATAATAATACACTGAATACTACACTGCATACTACACTGCATACTACACTGAATACTATACTGAATACTACACTGAATACTACATTGAATACTACACTGAATACTACACTGAATACTACACTGCATACTACACTGAATACTACACTGAATACTACACTGCATACTACACTGAATACTACACTGAATACTACACTGAATACTACACTGCATACTACACTGAATACTACACTGAATACTACACTGCATACTACACTGAATACTACACTGAATACTACACTGCATACTACACTGAATACTACACTGAATACTACACTGAATACTACACTGAATACTACACTGAATACTACACTGCATACTACACTGAATACTACACTGCATATTACACTGAATACTACACTGCATACTACACTGAATACTACACTGAATACTACACTGCATACTACACTGAATACAACACAGAATACTACACTGAATACTACACTGAATACTACACTGAATACTACACTGAATACTACACTGCATACTACACTGAATACAACACAGAATACTACACTGAATACTACACTGAATACTACACTGAATACTACACTGCATACTACACTGAATACTACACTGCATACTACACTGAATACTACACTGAATACTACACTGAATACAACACTGAATACTACACTGAATACTACACTGAATACTACACTGAATACTACACTGAATACTACACTGAATACTACACTGAATACTACACTACATACTACACTGAATACTACACTGAATACTACACTGAATACTACACTGAATACTACACTGAATACTACACTGAATACTACACTGAATACTACACTGAATACTACACTGAATACTACACTGAATACTACACTGAATACTACACTACATACTACACTGAATACTACACTGAATACTACACTACATACTACACTGAATACTACACTGAATACTACACTGAATACTACACTACATACTACACTGAATACTACACTACATACTACACTGAATACTACACTGAATACTACACTGAATACTACACTGAATACTACACTGAATACTACACTGAATACTACACTGAATACTACACTACATACTACACTGAATACTACACTGAATACTACACTACATACTACACTGAATACTACACTGAATACTACACTGAATACTACACTGAATACTACACTGAATACTACACTGAATACTACACTGAATACTACACTGCATACTACACTGAATACTACACTGAATACTACACTGAATACTACACTGAATACTACACTGAATACTACACTGAATACTACACTGAATACTACACTGAATACTACACTACGCTCCCATGACTTGAGGGGATGTTTATTGTGTCCATACAATGCATAAGGGGTTAGGGGATATTTTATTGGTCGATTTTTATTATTATTATTATTATTATTATTATTATTATTATTTCCTTGCTAGACTTCCATCAAGCTTTAAAAAAAAAAAAAAAAAAAAAAAAAAAAACCTAGACCCCGCCTTTGAGATAAATATGTAATATTTTTCAGCAGAAAAATATCCCGGCCAAAGGTCGGTTCTTTCTATAATTACAGGCTCGCTATCGTTCACCAGACAAAAATAGACACCTAAACGACACGAAAGTTCCTAATATTGACAAAGAAATGGGGTGAAAGATCTTCAAATCGCCAAACTAATGGAACGAACGTCTTAATTTATCAAAACTAATAGAACTGAATATGAGGGAGAAAGGGGACCAGCAAATCCAACATATCCCTTTAATACTGCAAGTTAAAGGTTGCATACAACCGTTCAATGACTCCGGCACCATTCATAGTCTTTAAGGGAGCCCACCTCGCTTTTTTTCTCTTTCTCTCCCTCTCTCTTTGGCTTGTATCCTTTCGGCCCCATTCAGCCTACTGTTTTAAGACGTTTACCCCCATCCAGGTGTCAATATTTTCCTAGCGAGTGGTAGCGAGCCAGCATATATATATTTTTGTTTTGACAGCAAGCTAAATTTATAAATTTTTCGATAAAAAATGTCTCCGGTGAAGCCTGATTTCTCCATACAATGCTATCGCGGCGTCAAGTATATTTCGGTCAATAATTGGTATCAGCACTATATAAACATTAATTCATCGTTTAGAGTGATATATACAGGCATGTTCCTATCTTTACACACCCTATTCAACAGCTGAAAGACATTAATACAGCACACAGCGAGTAAAATGTAATGACAGCGGCGAAACGACTTATTAGGCCAACCGTACAGTACCTTTGTCAATACTCACGGATTCTCATATTCTGATTCACTTGGTAAGGATGAGGATTTAAAAGAACAATTAATTTCCCTCTAAATACACTAACATTTTTCAACATCAACCATCATACAAATTATTCATCGATACCATAATTGAGTTACAAGAAAGTTTCAAAGTTTAAAGAAATTCAATATTCAAACAATGATATTTAACAGGATTATGAAATATTAGTGGGCTTATGATGTAAGAAAAATATGATGAATGTAAGTGAATGTACACACACACACACACACACACACACACACAATCATATATCCACACACACACCTTTCGACACACACACACACCTATCCACAGACACACAACAACTCAAACACACAGACACACGCACACACGTACCCACACACAATTTTTTTTTTGTTTTTTTTTTTTTAAGAGACAATGAACGGAGGAAGGAAAAACACAGATAAAACAAAAAGGTCCATGTGCCTAAAGGCATCCTCCATTCATAATTTTTTTGTAACAACTGGATTTAAACATTTGTAGATTGTAAGTTTGTGGAAAGCAATTCGAGGGAAGTGAATTCCAAAGAGTAGTAGCTCTGGGGATAAATGAATTCTGATAAGCAGAAGTTCTGCATTGTGGAGGAGAAAGTGTAAATTCATGGGCGCTCTCAGCTGCCCTACTTCTACGGGGAAAGATGTGGAGAGGCGGCACAATTGAAGAAAGTTCCTCGGAACAATTGCTGTGAAAATATCTGTAGAATAATGCAAGGGATGCAACGTTTCTTCGTATGGATAATGTAGGAAGGTCCTGTGTGATTGCAGGGTTATTTATTAATCTAACAGCTCTATTTTGACACATCACACATACCCACACACACAGACACACACACGTACACAGACACAGACACACAAACGTACCAACCCACACACACAGACACACCTACCCGCTCCCCCTCACACACACACACACACACACACACACACCAGAATCCAATCAATCCTTGTAAGTGTATCAAGCGTGATGAGGAAACAGGCTTTGGAGGAAGGGAGTGGAGGTGATGGTGGAGGTAGAGGTAGACAGTGAGGTAAGGGACATACAAGGTGAACAGAGAGAGAGAGAGAGAGAGGAAGTATGTTGAAGCAAGACTCTATTTAATAATAATACTTCCCAGTCTTTTATATGTATTACTGTATCTGTCACAATGTATGTAGATTTATGTATTATTAAATATTATGTGAAATAAATTATATGACTATGAATTCTGGCGTCCATTTAAATACATGTAAAATTGTTCGATGGATGTTCCCAAGGGTATTTATTTGCATGTTGTTTGGAATTCAAAATATTTAAAACTGTGGGATTGTAACAATACCTATGAATATTTCTATCTATCTATATGTTGTTTGACGCCGTGATCCCCGAAGGGGTGGCCACGAACGAAACGCCCCCTTGCACCTCTGTCCCCAGCCAGTCGACGCCCCTCCTCCCAAACAGCACAGCCTTCATCCATAATTTCCATATATTTCTATATTTTGTATAAAGCTATATATTTGGGTTAATTTTAATATAATTTCTAAACCACTTTCCTGTGCATAGAACACCGATATCATATCATGTATGTGTAAGGTTAGCATGCCGATAAGGGATCTACTGTAATAAGTAACACCCCGTTCTTAACATTAATCATCAATTACAAACCCCAATGTACTTGAATACACTAATGAAAGCATATAGTTCTCCCGGGATTCGAACTCGGGACACCACACCCAGAACATAAACATCTAAACCATTACACCACCAACACAGTTAAAGGTTGAGTACACGATCACGATTAATATCCATGTTTGAATTTTGGATATCAATCTAATCATGTACTCAGACCCAACTGCATTATGGAAAGCGTAATGTTTTAGTGAGAGGAAAAAACATTGAATGGGGCCAAAATCACCAAGGACATATCGTACACATGTGAAGCGAGTGACCAGACGTAAGACTGAATAACTGTCCAATCAACGTCATTAACTGTACAATCAACGTCATTAACTGTCCAATCAACGTCATTAAAAGTAGTTATTATATTTTGGTAACACAGTTGTCCTAGTTAATGATTGTCAGTCAGTCAGTAGCCAGCCCTTACTCCCAAAAAATGGGAGGGAGGATCAGCAAGAGACACAAGCAAGGATAAAGAGGTGACCGAGGAAGAACACATATACAGTTCGCCCACAAAAAACAAGCACACAAGCATTCAGAAGCACCAATCACTCATCAGCCCCCGGAATCAATGACTTCACCTCAGGTGTTTTACTTCCGGACAAGGTCTCTTAACATCAACATCTGGGATAAAGAACTTTCAGGTTAGTAATTTAACCCTTTCACTACCGAACCGTCCTTTTAATTTTATTCTGGCTATTATTAGACGATTTTATTGAGCTTAAAAATGGCCTCAAGCAATCAACAGGCTTCGAATTATCTCACTTAACCCTTTTCACTACCACATATCCTTCTTAAGCTGCACAAAATCGTCTAAATGTAGCTATAATAAAATTAAAATGACGTCATCGGTACAGAAGGGGTTAAAAGGGTCCAGAGACCTTCATGTACTCTTAACAAACTTCCTCCATTCATTCTTGTCATTTGCTAATTCTTTTGCTTCAACCCTTAATTCCCTGTTCACTCTTTGTCACACGTTCTGGCACCATATCATACCATCTTATTCCTCTCACGTCACTGGCATAGGTCCTTTTAACTCCTTCTGTACCGGTGACGTCTTTTCCATTTTATTCTAGTTATATTTAGAGGAATTTTGCAGTTTAAGAAGGATATGTGGTAGATAGGAGTGTGAGTAACAGAACTGCTGATGTTATCTTAAAACTTTACTTGTCATTAGTGAGACCCCATATGGATTATGCTGTCCAATTTTGGTGTCCTTATTACAGAACGGACATAGATTCATTGGAGAGAGTTCAGCGTAGAATGACAAAAATGATCCATAATATTAGAAATCTTCCGTATGAAGAAAGGTTGAAGAAATTAGGTTTACATTCGTTAGAGAGACGCAGAGTTAGAGGGGATATGATAGAGGTGTTCAAGTGAGTTAGTGGGATTAACAAAGGGGACATGACAAATGTACTAAAGCTCAGTGATAGCGAAAGAACTCGTACCAATGGTTTCAAATTAGATAAATTTCGTTTCAGAAAATATATAGGCAAATATTGGTTTGGTAACAGAGTTGTAGATGGGTGGAATGGACTACCAAGTGCTATAGTGGGATTACACACGGTAGGGAGCTTTAAGATAAAATTAGATAAGCATATGGACGAGAAGGGTTGGGTGTGAAGGGGGATCAGCCGGGTTGGGCCAATCAGCGCTCTGCAGACCCCCGTAATCCTGCGTTAATCTCTAACCGTTTTGGTAAGATGATCCTCAGGGTATTAGAGTGTTGAGCCTATAATTGGGCTTTGTAATTGGGGTTGTGTGGGACAGGGATCTGCCTTGCTTGGGCCAATCGGCTTTCTGCAGACTCCCATTTTCTTATGTTCGTATGTTCTTAAAAAGGGTTGATTGAGATAGTTCGAAGCCTTGTTAATTGCTGGATACAGAATAAAATCGTCTAATAGTAGCCAGAATAAATTTAAAAGGACGTCCTCGGTAAAGAAGGGGTTAACTATTCTTAATGATTGATAACCAAATAGTCTTCAATGGTGTAGACAAAGAAACACTTCTGAAAGAAAGAACACGTATATACTTATTGAGAAAAGCAAAACAAGGGGAGATAAATTATATATTATATATTATATTATACAGTATAATATCCATCTTAATAGCACATACATAATCACAGCCAAACACCGTCACACACACAGAAAAAAAAAAAAAAAAAAAAAAAAAAAAAAAATAATAAAAAATGAAATAAAATAATAATAAAACTAAACATAAACACAATAACAATAAAGAAAACACACTTGTACTTATTGAGAAGGGCGAAACAAGGGGAGATAAATTACGTGAGTTACATTATAATTTATATATCCATCTTAATATCACATACATAATTTATATATCCATCTTAATATCACATACATAATTTATATATCCATCTTTATATCACATACATAATTTATATATCCATCTTTATATCACATACATAATTTATATATCCATCTTAATATCACATACATAATTTATATATCCATCTTAATATCACATACATAATTTATATATCCATCTTAATATCACATACATAATTTATATATCCATCTTTATATCACATACATAATTTATATATCCATCTTAAGATCACATACATAATTTATATATCCATCTTAATATCACATACATAATTTATATATATCCATCTTAATATCACATACATAATCACAGCCAAACACTGTCAGACAGACCCACATATAGTCAGGACCCCCCCCCCCCCACCACACGAAATGAGTCTGTTTGTGCGTTTCTTCCAATTCTCCTACGCTGCTCACATCTAAAGCTGATATTGAAAAGACAGACGTGACAGGAGAGAGAGAGAGAGAGAGAGAGAGAGAGAGAGAGAGAGAGAGAGAGAGAGAGAGAGAGAGAGAGTTTCTGCCTCCCAACATCACACTCCTATTACACTCCTATTACACTCCTATTACACTCCTATTACACTCCTATTACACTCCTATTACACTCCTATTACACTCCTATTACACTCCTATTACACTCCTATCACACTCCTATTACACTACTATTTCATCAACAAGCATTAAGGGGATTAGTACTCGCTTTTTCTGGACTCCCTTCTCCCTCATGTTTAGCATATTAGTTTTTGAGAATCTAAGACTTTCGTTCAGTTAGTTTGGCGATTTTGAGATCTTTCGCCTCATTTTGTTGTCAAAAGACCTTTCGTGCCCTTTAGGTGTCGATTTTTTCCTGGCGAGCGAAAGCGAGCCTCTAATTTTAGAAGGAACCTGCCTTCGGCCGGGACATTTTTCTACCGAAAAATGTACAAATTTATATTGACAGGGGGTCTAGGGGGTGTTTTTCTAAGCTTGATGGAGGTCTAGCGAGGAAACTCAAAACAAAATAAATAAATAAATAAATAAATACATAAATATATAGACCAAAATCCAAGCACTACTTCGGCCTTAGCTTCACGCCAAATAGGTATACATGTTTACATTCATCAGTATCTGAACATTCAAACATTACAACTTTTTTCCAATGTTATTCACATGTAATACTATAATTGGACTCATTAACCCCTTCTGTATCAGCGACGTCCTTTTCATTTTTGTTCTGGTTTCTATTAGACGATATTATTCAGTTTAGAAAAGGCCTACAACAATCAACAGGCTTCTAATTATCCCTCCTAACCCTTTTTACCACCTCAGATCCTTCTTAAGTCGTACAAAATCGTGTAAGTATAGCTAGAAAAATATTAAAAAGACGCCGCCGGTACAAAAGGGGTTAATTATCGTGTTATGAATCTGCGTAAATATTCGTTGGACACTCCACATATAATTGCCGACTTGCGAGTTTCGTTCTATAAGGAAGTTGAAGCTGTAGACATCGAAATTAAGCAGAATTACCAGCTAAAATACGGCTGTAGTACATCTATACATGCATAAAACCCAATTCAACATACCATTTATCCATCAGAAACCTACATTATTATTGCATTTCTGTTTAATTTCGATGTTCACGGCTCCAACTTCCTTATAGCCTGAAACTTGCAAGTGGTGAATTGTTGCTACTGGATGACTAAAATATATATGGCTTTAGTAATAAGCCAAGTGTGTGTGTGTGTGTGTGTGTGTGTGTGTGTGTGTGTGTGTGTGTGTGTGTGTGTGTGTGTGTGTTATTTTTGTGTGTGTTGATTTTTGTTGCGTTATGTTTTTTCTTGGTGTGTGTGTTTTGTTGTTGTGTGGTGTTGTCCCTATTCGGGCTCTGTCTCAAGTCGGCTACCCCCAGCTAAAAACATGTTACTTCTACCGAACAATGTACACATTTATGTAGAAGGGGGATCTTGGGGATGTTTGTTTATGCTTGATGAAGGTCTAGAAAAGGAAAAAAAAAAAAATAGAGAATAAAAAAAAATAAAAAAAATAAAAAAATCCCCCGTTAATTTGACCACCCACTGTTACCTCAGGTCTATTACCTCTGGTACTTAATTACTTTGTCAATTCATAATAGTGCGATGCCATAAACAACAACAACAACAGTACCTTTAGGAATTAACATCTCCATTCACCACGGAAGTTCCCCTCTTTCCAAAACCAAATCAATCTTGGAACTAAATCCCCTCGAGTTTCACATTTACATATAAAAAGTCTTCACCCAACTTTGTCCAGAGAAGTACATGGATGTTCGGGAGTCCTTTATAATATTGTGTTTGTGTTTAATCCATTCAGTACCGGGAACATCCTTTTCATTATATTCTGGCAACCATTAGACGATTTCATTCAGCCCAGGAAGTACGTTTATCAATTAAAAGACTACAGACTATCTCAATAAATCCTTTTAGCTTTCACATATCCTTCCTAAGCTTCATAAAATCCTGCAAACGTATCTGATATCAAATAAATAATACGTCACCGGTACTGTAAGGGTTAAAGTGGTCCGAGGGCCTAGTCTTTCTTGTAATACATATATTTATTTCAATTGCCCTTTCACAATAACCAGGTGTGACGATACCTGCCTCACTATCAATGATTATAATTACAACCACACGTATAACAAACACTCACCCCTACCCCCCCCCCAGCTCTCACATACAGTACTACCACATAGTTACAGTTTTCACAATGTTCTGTAATATTTGACAGTGTTTACGTTATAAGTAATATTTTGTTTACCGCCGAGCTACATACAGTACTTCACCATTTTGCTCACCTTCTCTTGTTTTCCTCCTCCCCTCTCTTCTCTCATTACCCTCCCCCCACTTTTCTCTCCCCTTCCCTTATTCCCCCCCATTCTTTCTCCCCTTCTCTTGTTTTCCTCCTCCCCCTCCACTCTTCTCCCCCCACCCCTTCTTTTCCTTCTCCCCCCCCCCTTCTCTCCCCTTTTATTATTTTCCTTTCCCTCACCCACTCTTCTCTTCCGTTCTCTTTGTTTCCTCCTCTCCCTCTCCTCTTAGTTCCCTCCTCTCCTATATTATTCCACCATTCACCTTCCTCACGCTATCCACTCTTTCACTATTTTTATGACATGCTCTTCACTGCTTTCTGCAACTTGCCGTATAGTCTAAGTACTTTCCACATACCTTCTCTATCCACTCTGTCATAGGCCTTCTCCAAGTCCATAAAGGCAACATACACCTTTTGTTGCTTCTCCAGATATTTCTCCACAACACAATTCAGGGTAAACATCAGTCTGATCCACACATCCTCTTCCCTTCCTAAAACCTCCATGCTCGTCGCCTAATAATAATAATAATAATAATAATAATAATAATAATAATAATAATAATAATAATAATAATAATAATAATAATACAAATAATAATACAACTAATAATAATAATAAACTGGCACTTTCATCTCCTTTCAAAGCAGCCCTCTTAGCACATGAGGGAGAAGGGGGTCCTGCAAAATCAACTACCTCCCCCTTAATAGCTTCGGGAGAGTCAGTGAGGGTAAAAACAGCGTAGTATGCCCATTCACGTTATTTTATGCTTAACAGCTTAATTACAAATAATTACTTTAATTATATAGCATGGCTGCCGAACATAATAAGAAATCATGCGTAGATAGTGCAGGCCTATAATACTATATGTCACGAACTGGGTTAAGGGGGGTGACCTGCTTTTTTCTCTTTCTTTGTAGTATCCATTCGGTCCCATTCAGCCTACTGTTTTAAGACATTTATCCCCATCCAGTTGTCGATTTTTTCATGACGAGCGATAGCGAGCCAGCATTTTATGGAGAAATCCGGCTTCGCCGGAGAAATTTTTCTATCGAAAAATGTACAAATTTAGACAGCTATCTAACTCATCCAAAACATGGTGGCTCGCTATCGCTCGCCAGGTATGAATCAACACCTGGATGGGGATAAACGTCTTAAAACAGTATGCTAAATGGGGCCGAATGGATACAACCCAGAGAAAGTGAAAAGTAAAGCAGGTCACCCCCCTTAAGGAATGCATGATAATACGAACTTTGTTGGAGGTTTGTGCAGTGTAATGATTAGGCATGGTTATTAGTGTAGTGTTCAATTGCCAACTTGCGATTTTCAGTCTATAAGGAAGTTGGAGCTGTAGACAACGATAGTTTACAGAATTACCAGCTAAAATACGGTTGTAGCACATATATAAATACATAAAACCCAATTCAACATAACATTTATCCATCAGGAACCTACATTATTATTGCATTTCTGTTTAGTATCGATGTTCACGGCTCCAACTTCCTTATAGCCTGAAAGTTGCAAGTGGTCAATTATCTTTATATACAATTCAGGTGTGTTTATATTAATAGTGATGTGATCACTTGTTATATGTTAGATTAGGGTGATTTTTGAACTGCAATGTGAAGAAGAGGTGAGACCAAGTGTGTGTGTGTGTTTCTACCGAGAAATGTACAAATAAATCTTGAAAGGGGGTGTCTAGGGGGTGTTTTTTGTTTAACCTTGATTGAGGTCTAGCGAAGAAACTAACAATTATAATTATGAATAACTGAATAAAAAAAAAAAAAAAAAAAAAACCCAGCCACTAGCCCCTTAAGTATTGTATTATTGGTTAAAAACAACAACAACAACAACAACAACAACACAACAACAGCTTTACCATCATCAAACATAATAATCAATAACACTGGGCTTTGCGGACTCTCTAAATCCGGTATCACACGAGCACTTTTTCCTTCAACATTTATCCTCAACACTCCTCTGGCAGCTAATGAGGTGGACTTTATAATTATATCATTCTTATTCCCAAATTACTCTACATTCAATCTAGTTTCCGCTACCTATCTATCTATCTACCTATCTATCTATCTATCTATCTACCTATCTATCTATCTATCTATTTACTCAGGCCCAATCCCCACTTTTCCTATTTTTTCTTTTCTTTTTCCCTCTTTTTTTCCTTTTTTTTTTTTTTGGGTGGCCGACTCAAGACAGAGCTAGAACAGGGAAAACCCAAAACAGTACACCATATCCCAGAAATGTTGCCAGAAACATGTTGACCATCGAATGTTGACTATAAAAGCACTCGTGTGATACCAGCTCAACATGAACGTCGAGATAACAGCACACAGTATTAACCAAGCTTAGTTTCAACCCATTAAGGGGGAGGTAGTCGCTTTTTCTGGCCCCCCTTCTCCCTCTTGTTTATCATATTAGTTTGAGATTTTAAGACATTCGTTCCATTAGTTTGGCGATTTTGAGAACTTTTGCCCCCTTTCTAAGTCAATATTAAGACCTTTCGTGCCATTAAGGTGTCGATTAATTCCTGGCGAGCGATAGCGAGCCCGTCATTTAAGAAGGAACAGGCCTTCGGCCGGGACATTTTTCTACCGAAAAATGTACACATTTAGTTTAAAGGGGGGTCTGAGGGGTGTATTTTTGTTTAGCTTACTAGAGGTCTAGCGAGGAAACTCTAAAATAAATAAATAAATAAATATATACATAGACCAAAAAACAAGCAGTAGGTGGAGTTACACCAACCCTGGAATCAGACATATTCCGGCGAAAATTTGTTCCATTAGTTACAAAAGAGAAATATTACATGGAATCATTTCACAGTATGAGCGAGCTTTCTACACTGCCTCACTAGAATACATAAGGCATAATCTGGTGTGGGAGTTTGACCGGCTGACCCAAAATGTGAGGTAATGCCACGGGTTATTCCAGGTCGCGCTTTGTCTGAAGTAACCAATCGAACAAATTTTACCCGAATTTTGTCTGGTTCCGGAGTTGGTGTGACTGGATCCTTAGTCTTAATTCGTCATCTTTGTTTATACATTTTGGAGAACAAAAGAACAACAAAATAAAGGAACTTGGACTACAACCAAACTAAACAAAATCACTGACGAGGAAATTATATGGTCGTAATCTGGTGATAAAGCTAGAGATTACGACAAGGGGGTTCCGTTTGGAAGGATTTACCCCCGAAATCATCACATCACATCACATCACATGTCTCCCAAAATTGTACGTGCTCTTCCATGGTTTTTAATATTTTTGTGACATGGCCCAGTCAGGGCTCGAACTCAGGTCAATTGTGCAACACTTCAACACGGCATATTACATCACAAGAATACGAACATCCTAACTGATAATTACTGTTCGGAAAGAATAATGGTTTATAACCCAAGGTGAACTATAACATGGCACCACTGTAAGTAGGTTGATGTAAGCTTCTTAATATTATGCATGGAACAGCGAGGTAACAGCCCTAGCATTTATAAGCAGACATCCCCTCGTATATTCTGGCTTTATGTGGCACTGTTTATGTATGTCTGGCACCACCGACTTCAGTATCTCCTTAACCCCTTCTTTACCGGCGACGTCTTTTTAATTTTATGCCAGGTATGTTTATACGATTTTGAGTAATTTAAGAAGGATCTGTGGTTGTGAAAAGAGTTAAGGGAGATCTTTCGAAGCCTGTTAATTGTCGGAGGCCCTTTTAATACTGAATAAAAGCGTCTAATAGTAGCCAAAATACAGTTAATAAGACGTCGCCGGTACAGAAGGGGTTAACATTTATAAGCAGACATTCCCTCGTATATTCTGGCTTTATGTGGCACTGTGTATTTCTGGCACCACCAACCTCAGTATCTTCGACAATTATTTTACTGAACTGAAATTATAAGTTATGGGAAAGTACACCATAGAGGTTAATATATAATTAACAATTATGCTGATAATTAGTTTTTGTTGTTTTTGTTAATTAGATGAAAGAGACATTCATATATTGGATAATCATTGCAGCGTCACTGGAATTGAAATAGTACAGGAAATTAAGGGGGGATGAGCCGGTTTTCTGGACCACTTTCTCCCTCATGTTTAGCCCCATTAGTTTTCAGATGCTAAGATGTTTGCCCCATTAGTTAGTCGATTTTAAGACCTTTCGCCCCATTTCTTCGTCAATATTTAGACCTTTGGTGCTATTTAGGTGTCGATTTTTTCCCTGGCGAACAATAGTGAGCCTGTAATGTTGGAAGAACCGGCCTTCGGCCGGGAAATTTTTCTACCGAAAAATGTACAAATTAATCTAGAAGGGGGATCTAATGGATGATTTTTTTAAAATTTGATGGAGGTCTAGGGAGGAAACTAGAAAAATAATGAATACATGCAAAAATCGCCCAAAAAGTGAACCATATCCCCTTAAGGAATTTGTTTGCGATTCATCACAAATGTTCATTATTCAATAAACCGATAATTGTTCATACTTATGTCATACTTCACATCACATGATACATGGATATTCGATGATTAATTATTATGTAATATGACTTACTGTACAACTATAGCGGAGCCATCTGTTATTGAGAAGTCGCGGGTGTTTGGTGAAATTAATGAGAGTATAACATCTGTATATTACGGGTTGGATTGGCGATGTAAGGGGAATTAATGAGAGTATAATATCTGTATATTACGGGTTGGATTGGCGATGTAAGGGGAATTGGCTACTTTCGTGAATATGGGGCCAATACAAAATTATTCAAATATTTATACTCAACACAGCGAGACAAATTTCTTAGAGAATATCCTTAAGATTGATCTAGCATTCTCTATAATTATAACCTTAATTGAAATATTTAGGATTATTCCACGCAAATCAAAGAGCAATTTAAATGTCAGTCAGTCAGTAGGTCAATAGCCAGCCCTTACTCCCACAAGGGGTAGGGAGGATCAGCAAAAGACTCGAAAAAGAAAGATATAGGTGACAGGAGAGGAACACATAACAGTTCGCCCACAAAAAGCAAGCACACAAGCATTCAGAAGCACCAGTCACTCATCAGCTCAATAAATCAATGGCTTTATCTCAGATGTTCTTATATTTATATAAAATGTATGTAGCACAATATATTATACCGCGCCAGGAACGAATTTCAGTTGCTTGTTATTTTGCGTTTTCAGTGGGTAAAAGTGTGTAAATATTTGGAGAGATAAAATAGTGTTTAGGAGCGAAAGCAGTTACATAGAAATAAAATAGTGAAAACACTTAAGGGGGTACTACTCGCTTTTTCTGGACCTCCTTTTTCCTAAAGTTTAGCATATTAGTTTTGAGGTTCAAGACGTTCGTTCCGTTAATTTGGCGATTTTTAGACCTTTCTCCTCATTTAGTGTCAATATTAAGACCTTTTGTGCCCTTTAGGAGTCGATTTTTTTCTTGGCAAGCGATAGCGATCCTCTAAACTGAGAAGGAACCGGCCTTCAGCCAGGAAACTTTTCTCCCGAAAAATATACAAATGTATCCTGAAAGGGGGTCTAGGGGGTGTTTTTCTAAGCTTGATGGAGGTCTAGCGAGGAAACTGAAAAATAAATAAAATATATAGATATATAGACTAAAAACCAAGCACTACCCCCTTAAAAAAAGAAAAGAAAAATGAACTGAGACCAAAGAGCCAGACGGTCATAAAGATAGTGAAAGAGAGGATAGCGTGAGGAAGGTGAATGGTGGAATAATATAGGAGAGGAGGAGGAAAATATGAGAAGGAGAGAGAAGAATGGAGGCAGGAGGATGATAAGAGAAGAGTGGAGGGGGGAGGAAACTATGAGAAGGGGAGAGAATAAATGGAGAATAAGAGAAGGGGAGAGAAGAATGGGGGAGGTGGAAAATAGGAGAAGGGAAGAGAAGAGTGGAGGGAGGAGGAAACTATGAGAAGGAGAGAGAAGAGTGGAGGGAGGAGGAAACTATGAGAAGGGAAGAGAAGAGTGGAGGGAGGAGGAAACTATGAGAAGGAGAGAGAAGAGTGGAGGGAGGAGGAAACTATGAGAAGGAGAGAGAAGAGTGGAGGGAGGAGGAAACTATGAGAAGGAGAGAGAAGAGGGTGTGAGGAGGGAACTAAGAGAAGGCGAGACAAGAGGGGGTGGAGAGGGGAGAATGAGAGAAGGGCAGAGAAGAGGGGGTGGAGGAGGAAAATAAGAGAAGGGGAGAGAAGAGGGGGTG
>CM064525.1:54139477-54339639 GCA_032716605.1 Paralithodes platypus
TGGGGATGATGGTGGTGGTGGTGGTGGTGATGGTTGTGGTGGTGGTGGTGGTGGGGATGATGGTGGTGGTGGTGGTGGTGGTGGTGGTTGTGGTGGTGGTGGTGATGGTTGTGGTGGTGTTGATGTTGTTGTTGGTAGTGGTGATGTTGGTGGTGGTGGTGGTGGTGGTGGTGGTGGTGGTGGTGATGGTTGTGGTGGTGTTGATGTTGTTGTTGGTAGTGGTGATGTTGGTGGTGGTGGTGTTGGTGGTGGTGGTGGTGGTGGTGGTGGGGATGATGGTGGTGGTGGTGGTGGTGGTGGTACCAACACCACCACCACCACTACCACCATGTATATGTATATACAGTATAAAGTATATATATATATTTATACAAGGGGAGTTAGAGGGGTATGAAGACCTCCATTGAGATGGAGAGCCTGTGTAGGACAAGCGTTGGAAGATAGAGGAAAGGCTATGGAACAGGCAAGAGAAGTGGTAATAAATAGGAATGAATGGAGAATGCTAGTGAATAGATGAGTGTAAACGCGGTCGTTTGGGAGAGAGGTTCATTCGCCAGTTGGACTAGATAATTGTCCGTCAGGTGGCTGGCCCGGGGAGGGACTAATAATGAAGGGTACAGCTGGAAGCATGGTGGGCGGGCTTGTGGTGGCGGCTCCGCTGTGGGTCTGCCTGCGGAAATCAGAGCCTCTCCGGGAGATCTGGGACCTGGGAATCTAGCTGGGGAGCCCAAATGGGCCTGGGTCTCTGGATATTTCTCCTGGATGACATAGATGTGTGTGATTTTGTCTTTTGTTTTGTTTTTCTGCTGTGTTGTGATGTCCATGTTCGGGCTCTGTTTCGATTCGCCCCCCCCCCCCCAAAAAAAAAAAAAAGGAAACATGGGGTAAGTGCCAGAGAACATATATTAATTTACAGCAGGAACTCCAAACCTCACGTAAGGAGGCCATAGAGCACCTATCTTCTGATCTCTCTACTATATCTAACTGGGGAAGAGAAAACCTTGTTACTTTCAATGCTTCCAAAACTCAATTTCTCCATCTGTTTACTCGTTGACCCCTTCCAGAAAAATATGACCTACTCTTCAACAACATACACATTTATCCTATATCTTCTCGTAACATTCGCGGTGTCTCTTTTTCTTCTGATCTCTCTCGGAAATATAATATTATTATACATATATACTGTATATGCAGTATATATTTTATTTTTACAGGAATATGACTATATTATACTTGTGAATTGATATATTCTAGCCCCACATTAAATTCATAAAAAATACTCAGTTCTATTTTTGCTGTGTGTATTCCTCCCTCAGTCATAACTCAGCCTCCAGCTCTTCTCGTTCTCTCTGGTCCAGCTCATGAATTCACATTATACTTTCATTCAGCCCCTCGGCAATATACTGGGTCCAAGAGGCTCTCCACATGCCATTTATTTATTGTACATATTTTGATTGTATACGATTCACTTAGTGTGCGCATGCATTGTTTGATTACATAGGTTAGTCTAGTATAGTATATTAGTAAAAGGAGATTGGAGGTTTTGTTAACTTTTGAAGTTATTACTAACATTTGAATTTATGAAAAATAACATATTATATATATATATATATATATATATATATATATATATATATAATATATATATTAAAAATGGGAGTTGTATCAATATATTCGGTCAATAGACGGCCATTAGTGAGGCTAAAGTTTTGTTTCCTTCCATCAAGACCCTCATACTTTCTTTCATAGCCATACGCCTTTCATCTTAAAGGCCAATAGGCTGTGAGAGAACAACTATTGGAGTATTGTTTTGTTCAGAGGGAGACAAAGACAGTACACCAAGGATGGAAGAGTATCATGTATTGTCATGTGAAAATGAACAAATTAACATCGCGACCAAACAGTCGTCCAGACAACCTCACTAAATATCTTAGTGTAAAAAATTACCATATTATTCCCCCAAACAATCAGAGACAGTCAGAACTTTTCAGCCTCTTCATTTGCACCAGGAAATGTCCACCGAAACAGGCAGATAAAGATATAAAATGTGAAAGTATTTGTCATGTTAGAAGAAGGCGAATGGACATTATAATATTCAGGTATATTGTGCATCAACAGGTTGAACTAATTGATGCTATTGAAGCACTATTTATAATTACTTGCACGTATTACTTGCAGCATAATTGTATACTTAAAAATATTTGTTCAATCAAAACTTGTTCAAATCCTGTTGAAACACGATTTTGATGTATTAAAAGAACGCATGCACTATGAATGATAAATGCAAAAGTTACATCATGGTTGTTCTTCTGACACCCGTCTGTAATTATATTCATGGTTACATTTGTATTGCTCATTGAGTTTGTTGCCTATATTTGAGGTAAACCTTGAATTATAACTATTGTATATAGATGCCCTCATTCAAGAATGGTACCCATCTGATTTTAAAATGGACTCTTAGCTGATTTTGTTAACGTTCCCTTGCTGTCATAAACACCAGGAGTTCTCATCTCCAAATATGGCCTCCTTCATAGCCTGAAAAAGTCCACATTCCAATATGCACGAAATAGTGAGTCTCCCACACCCTCCATTGATAGTATATATACAGTACTATATATATATATATATAAAAAAGCGTACTGTATATACTGTATATATATATATATATATATATACATATATATATATATATATATATATATTGGTGTAGACATGTAGTAACCACCTCAGACAAAGCCCTCAATTGATAGTATATTTATATATATTAATTGGTGTATGAATGAAATAATAACCTTAGACTAAGACAGTGACAAAAACAATACTCCCAGGTAAGGCCATAAAAGACATTAGAGAACCAATCACATACGTCTATGACATGGAAATTGAAAACCTGATTGCACACCCATCATTTTGTTTGCTTTTATTGTGAAGAGGATACTATAAATTAGAGGTAAAGGAGATGAGAACACATACACATGGGATGCTGCTTTGTTAAGGGGGAGTAGTTGCTTTTTCTCCCTCATGTCTAGTCCCATTACCTTTGAGATTTTAAGACGTTTGAGTCATTAGTTTGGATATTTAAAGACCTTTTGCCATACATTTTTTGGCAATAAAAAGACCTTTCGTGCCATATAGGTGTCGAGTTTTTCTGGCAAGCGCTAGCGAGTCTGTAATTCTAGGAAGAATCGGCCTTCGGCCGGGAATTGTGTTTGCCTAAAAAAGTACAAATTTATCTTGAAGGGGGGGGGGGGGGGGGGTAGGGTTATTTTTGTAAAGCTTGATAGAGGTCTAGCGGGCTTAATTACTCTAACATATATACATAACTAAATAAATAGACCCAAAACTAAGCACTGCCCCCTTAACCCATGGCCATTGTTGACATCAATCCAAATGTCCCGAAACTCTCGGACCTTATTGATAAAAACTTTGGAGTGACTGAACCTATTGTCTTCAGTTCCCAAACCACTGCTATGGTGCAATCAAGGAGTTTATATATATAGGTCAATGTAAGTTTGTTTTTAGTATCAATGTATTTATATCCCGTCACCAGTACGCACCCAATTCACCTCTCTCTCTCTCTCTCTCTCTCTCTCTCTCTCTCTCTCTCTCTCTCTCTCTCTCTCTCTCTCTCTCTCTTTATCTCTCTCAATTCAGTATTTACTCACCTATTGTAAACCCTGTCCCTCCTCTCCATCCTTGAGAGAGAGAGAGAGAGAGAGAGAGAGAGAGAGAGAGAGAGAGAGAGAGAGAGAGAGAGAGAGAGAAGGGTAGAGACAGAGTATGTAATGCAGGGATTCTCTCTGTCTGGCTCTCTCTCTCCGCATTTCCTCTCCAGAAAGAGAGAGTGTGTGTGTGTGTGTGTGTGAGAGAGAGAGATGGGTAGAGGCTGAGGTAATGTAGTGCAGTGATTCTGTTAATGGCTTCGCTGTTGAAGGAATGAGGAGCTCTTCGTGTACTATAGTCTTGTATATTTCCAGCTGAGGGTAAATTGCCATGCCATTATCTTGATTACTCAGCTATTATAAAAATATTTGAGCGATATATGTGGGGAATATCATAATGTGAATTAATATGACATGGAGACATACACGTTTCATATTGGGAAGGAGGTATCCTGACTCGTATTTTTCCATTAAGTATCGAACCTCAGCTGCTAAGAGACTAAATTTACCATCAGCTGGAAAAAATACACAAACTATAGTAGGATGAATGAAGGAATAACTTGCTATATACTGGTAGGAAGGAATAGCTTGATATATACTAGTAGGAAGGAATAGCTTGATATATACTAGTAGGAAGGAATAGCTTGATATATACTGGTAGGAAGGAATAGCTTGATATATACTAGTAGGAAGGAATAGCTTGATATATACTAGTAGGAAGGAATAGCTTGCTTGATATATACTGGTAGGAAGGAATAGCTGATATATACTAGTAGGAAGGAATAGCTTGATATATACTAGTAGGAAGGAATAGCTTGATATATACTGGTAGGAAGGAATAGCTTGATATATACTAGTAACATAAGAACATAACATAAGAAAATGGGAGTCTGCAGAAAGCCGATTGGCCTAAGCAAGGCAGATCCCTGTCCCACACAACCCCAAATCAATTACAAAGCCCAATTATAGGCTCAACACTCTAATACCCTGAGGATCATCTTACCAAAAACGGTTAGAGATTAACGCAGGATTATGGGGGTCTGCAGAGCGCTGATTGGCCCAACCCGGCTGATCCCCCTTCACACCCAACCCTTCTCGTCCATATGCTTATCCAATTTTATCTTAAAGCTCCCTACAGTTTTAGATCCCACTATAGCACTTGGTAGTCCATTCCACCCATCTACAACTCTGTTACCAAACCAATATTTGCCTATATCTTTTCTGAAACGAAATTTATCTAATTTGAAATCATTGGTACGAGTTTTTTCGCTATCACTGAGCTTTAGTACATTTGTCATGTCCCCTTTGTTAATCCCACTAACCCACTTGAACACCTCTATCATATCCCCTCTAACTCTGCGTCTCTCTAACGAATGTAAACCTAATTTCTTCAACCTTTCTTCATACGGAAGATTTCTAATATTATGGATCATTTTTGTCATTCTACGCTGTACTCTCTCCAATGAATCTATGTCCATTCTGTAATAAGGACACCAAAATTGGACAGCATAATCCATATGGGGTCTCACTAATGACAAGTAAAGTTTTAAGATAACATCAGCAGTTCTGTTACTCACACTCCTAGAGATGAACCCAAGAATCCTGTTTGCCTTATTACGAACGCCTATACACTGTTTTCTAGGCTTCAAATCATTGCTAACAAACACACCTAGATCTTTCTCGCAGTCTGAATTTTCTAATTCTAAATTAGCTAGTTTATATTTAACATTTGTTGGCATCTTCCCTATCTTTAATACCTTGCATTTGTCAATGTTAAACTTCATCTGCCAATTTACTGACCATTCATGTAAGGTATCTAGATCCCTTTGGAGGCACTCTATATCGCTATCTGAATCAATTGATCTCCCCATTTTAGTATCGTCTGCGAATTTACTTATCCTACTAGTTATACCTAAATCTAGGTCATTTATGTATATAAGAAACAACAGGGGACCTAATACCGATCCCTGGGGGACACCACTTTGGACTGCTCCCCACTCTGACTTGGTACCATTTATGCTGACTCTCTGTTTCCTACCAATTAGCCATGACCTAATCCATCCCAACAACGCCCCACCTATTCCATGTGCCTCAACCTTTCTCATCAATCTCTCATGAGGGACTCTGTCGAAAGCTTTACTGAAATCTAAATATATAATATCGTATGCCTTGTCATTATCTACTGCTTCATATACCTCTGAGAAAAACTAAGCAAATTAGTAAGGCAAGAACGTCCCTGTGTGAATCCATGCTGAGAAGAATTGATTAAGTTAAATGTTTCTAAGTGGTTTCTCATTTTCCTAGCAATAATTGACTCTAGTAGCTTTCCTATGATTGAAGTGAGACTAATGGGACGGTAATTGGATGCTATTGATTTATCACCTTTTTTGAAAATCGGAACTACATTTGCAAGCTTCCAAGCTTCTGGAACTATACCAGTTTCTAATGAATTGTTAAAAAGAAATGTTAATGGGTAACTTAACTCATCTCTGCATTCTTTTAATACTCTGGCATATACCTCATCGGGACCAGGCGATTTCTGAGGTTTCAGTCTGTCAATTTCCTTAAGCACATCATTTCTACTTATAGTAACCGTACTTAACCTATTTTCTATACTATCTCTATATACCTTACGGACTTCTGGAATCTGTGCCAAATTTTCATTAGTGAAAACGGATAGAAACTGACTATTTAATGTACTGCACATTTCTAAATCATTTTCTGTCATTTCTCCTATCGAAGTTTTAAGGGGGCCTATTTTATCTCTAACTTTAGATTTATATAGCTGGTAAAAAGCCTTAGGGTTATTTTTTGAGTCATTGGCTATCCTGATTTCATAATTTCTTTTGTCTGTCCTTATACATTTTTTAACCTCTCTTGATAGATTCTGATAGTAAGCAAGTAGGTGAATTTCGCCTTTCTTAATTTTTCGATATATTCCTCTGTTTTCCTAGAAGGTCTAATAGTCTATTATTCATCCATTTGGGTTGGTTCTGTGTTGATCTAAATTTTCTTTTGGGGATATATTTATTTTGCGCATTGTGGAGTGAAGAAATAAAATGATTATATGTAGCTGTCAAATTATCCTGAGTTAAGACAGGTATCTGAGAGAGAGTATGTTCATTAGCGCACCTGGGTCCACTTAATAGTTTAACCATAGGATCGACTCTTAAGGCTCTTCTTAATCCACCATAATTGGCTTTTCTGAAATCTGGGATAAGTGTCGCATTCTCTTTAGCCTTTCCTGTCCATTGTATGTTAAAGTAAATTGATTTATGATCACTATTTCCTAGTTGGTCTCCTATCTCTACATTATTTATCATTTGTTCATTATTACTGAGAACTAAATCGAGGATATTATTACCTCTAGTAGGCGAGTCTATGAATTGAAATAAAAAACTATCCTGTACCGCCTCAATAAACTCGTTTGAATCTGAGTCGCCGATTTGATGCTGCCAATCAATATTCGGAAAATTAAAATCCCCTATAATACACACATTGCTAAACCTTGATGCTATTTTCACTTCCTGCCATAAAGCTGTACCTTCGTTTCTACTCATATTTGGTGGTCTATAAATAACTCCAATAATTATGGTCTCACTACCTTCGCTAACCTCATAGGAAGGAATAGCTTGATATATACTAGTAGGAAGGAATAGCTTGATATATACTAGTAGGAAGGAATAGCTTGATATATACTGGTAGGAAGGAATAGCTTGATATATACTAGTAGGAAGAATAGCTTGATATATACTAGTAGGAAGGAATAGCTTGATATATACTAGTAGGAAGGAATAGCTTGATATATACTAGTAGGAAGGAATAGCTTGATATATACTGGTAGGAAGGAATAGCTTGATAATCTAGTAGGAAGAATAGCTTGATATACTAGTAGGAAGGAATAGCTTGATATATACTAGTAGGAAGGAATAGCTTGATATATACTAGTAGGAAGGAATAGCTTGATATATGGTAGGAAGGAATAGCTTATATACTCGTAGGAAGGAATAGCTTGATATATACTAGTAGGAAGGAATAGCTTGATATATACTAGTAGGAAGGAATAGCTTGATATATACTGGTAGGAAGGAATAGCTTGATATACTAGTAGGAAGGAATAGCTTGATATATACTAGTAGGAAGGAATAGCTTGATATATACTAGTAGGAAGGAATAGCTGATATATACTGGTAGGAAGGAATAGCTTGATATACTAGTAGGAAGGAATAGCTTGATATATAGTAGGAAGGAATAGCTTGATATATACTGGTAGGAAGGAATAGCTTGATATATACTAGTAGGAAGGAATAGCTTGATATATACTAGTAGGAAGGAATAGCTTGATATATACTAGTAGGAAGGAATAGCTTGATATATACTGGTAGGAAGGAATAGCTTGATATATACTAGTAGGAAGGAATAGCTTGATATATACTAGTAGGAAGGAATAGCTTGATATATACTAGTAGGAAGGAATAGCTTGATATATACTGGTAGGAAGGAATAGCTTATATACTAGTAGGAAGGAATAGCTTGATATATAGAGTAGGAAAGAATAGCTTGATATATACTAGTAGGAAGGAATAGCTTGATATATACTGGTAGGAAGGAATAGCTTGATATATACTAGTAGGAAGGAATAGCTTGATATATACTAGTAGGAAGGAATAGCTTGATATATACTAGTAGAACGGAATAGCTTGATATATACTAGTAGGAAGGAATAGCTTGATATATACTGGTAGGAAGGAATAGCTTGATATATACTAGTAGGAAGGAATAGCTTGATATATACTAGTAGGAAGGAATAGCTTGATATATCCTAGTAGGAAGGAATAGCTTGATATATACTAGTAGGAAGGAATAGCTTGATATATACTGGTAGGAAGGAATAGCTTGATATATACTAGTAGGAAGGAATAGCTTGATATATACTAGTAGGAAGGAATAGCTTGATATATACTAGTAGGAAGGAATAGCTTGATATACTGGTAGGAAGGAATAGCTTGATATATACTAGTAGGAAGGAATAGCTTGATATATACTAGTAGGAAGGAATAGCTTGATATATACTGGTAGGAAGGAATAGCTTGATATATACCAGTAGGAAGGAATAGCTTGATATATACTAGTAGGAAGGAATAGCTTGATATATACTAGTAGGAAGGAATAGCTTGATATATACTGGTAGGAAGGAATAGCTTGAATATACTAGTAGGAAGGAATAGCTTGATATATACTAGTAGGAAGGAATAGCTTGATATATACTAGTAGGAAGGAATAGCTTGATATATACTGGTAGGAAGGAATAGCTTGATATATACTAGTAGGAAGGAATAGCTTGATATATACTAGTAGGAAGGAATAGCTTGATATATACTAGTAGGAAGGAATAGCTTGATATATACTAGTAGGAAGGAATAGCTTGATATATACTAGTAGGAAGGAATAGCTTGATATATACTGGTAGGAAGGAATAGCTTGATATATACTAGTAGGAAGGAATAGCTTGATATATACTAGTAGGAAGGAATAGCTTGATATATACTGGTAGGAAGGAATAGCTTGATATATACTAGTAGGAAGGAATAGCTTGATATATACTAGTAGGAAGGAATAGCTTGATATATACTAGTAGGAAGGAATAGCTTGATATATACTAGTAGGAAGGAATAGCTTGATATATACTGGTAGGAAGGAATAGCTTGATATATATACTAGTAGGAAGGAATAGCTTGATATATACTAGTAGGAAGGAATAGCTTGATATATACCAGTAGGAAGGAATACCTTGATATATACCAGTAGGAAGGAATAGCTTGATATATACCAGTACATAAGAACATAAGAAAATGGGAGTCTGCAGAAAGCCGATTGGCCTAAGCAAGGCAGATCCCTGTCCCACACAACCCCAATTACAAAGCCCAATTATAGGCTCAACACTCTAATACCCTGAGGATCATCTTACCAAAACGGTTAGAGATTAACGCAGGATTACGGGGGTCTGCAGAGCGCTGATTGGCCCAACCCGGCTGATCCCCCTTCACACCCAACCCTTCTCGTCCATATGCTTATCCAATTTTTTCTTAAAGCTCCCTATCGTTCTTGATCCCACTATATCACTTGGTAGCCTATTCCACCCATCTACAACTCTGTTACCAAACCAATATTTGCCTATATCTTTTCTGAAACGAAATTTATCTAATTTGAAACCATTGGTACGAGTTCTTTCGCTATCACTGAGCTTTAGTACATTTGTCATGTCCCCTTTGTTAATCCCACTAACCCACTTGAACACCTCTATCATATCCCCTCTAACTCTGCGTCTCTCTAACGAATGTAAACCTAATTTCTTCAACCTTTCTTCATACGGAAAATTTCTAATATTATGGATCATTTTTGTCATTCTACGCTGAATTCTCTCCAATGAATCAATGTCCATTCTGTAATAAGGACACCAAAATTGGACAGCATAATCCATATGGGGTCTCACTAATGACAAGTAAAGTTTTAAGACACATCAGCAGTTCTGTTACTCACACTCCTAGAGATGAACCCGAGAATCCTGTTTGCCTTATTACGAACGCTTATACACTGTTTTCTAGGCTTCAAATCATTGCTAACAAACACACCTAGATCTTTCTCGCAGTCTGAATTTTCTAATTCTAAATTAGCTAGTTTATATTTAACATTTGTTTGCATCTTCCCTATCTTTAATACCTTGCATTTGTCAATGTTAAACTTCATCTGCCAATTTACTGACCATTCATGTAAGGTATCTAGATCCCTTTGGAGGCACTCTATATCGCTATCTGAATCAATTGATCTCCCCATTTTAGTATCGTCTGCGAATTTACTTATCCTACTAGTTATACCTAAATCTAGGTCATTTATGTATATAAGAAACAACAGGGGACCTAATACCGATCCCTGGGGGACACCACTTTTGACTGCTCCCCACTCTGACTTGGTACCATTTATGCTGACTCTCTGTTTCCTACCAATTAGCCATGACCTAATCCATCCCAACAACGACCCTCCTATTCCATGTGCCTCAACCTTTCTCTTCAATCTCTCATGAGGGACTCTGTCGAAAGCTTTACTGAAATCTAAATATAATATCATATGACTTGTCACTATCTACTGCTTCATATACCTCTGAGAAAAAGCTAAGCAAATTAGTAAGGCACGAACGTCCCTGAGTGAATCCATGCTGAGAAGAATTTATTAAGTTAAATTTTACTAAGTGGCTTCTAATTTTCCTAGCAATAATAGACTCTAGCAACTTTCCTATGATTGATGTGAGACTAATGGGACGGTAATTGGATGCTATCGATTTATCACCTTTTTTGAAGATCGGAACTACATTTGCAAGCTTCCAAGCTTCTGGAACTAAACCTGTTTCTACTGACTTGTTAAATATAAATGCTAATGGACTACTTAACTCATCTCTGCATTCTTTTAATACTCTAGCATATACCTCGTCAGGACCAGGCGATTTTTGAGGTTCAGTCTGTCAATTTCCTTAAGCACATCATTTCTACTTATACTAACTGTACTTAACATATTTTCTATACTATCACTATATACCATATTGACTTCTGGAACCTGTGCCAAATTTTCATTAGTGAAAACGGAAAGAAACTGACTATTTAATGTACTGCACATTTCTAAATCATTTTCTGTTATTTCTCCTATTGAAGTTTTTAGGGGGCCTATTACATCTCTAACTTTAGATTTATATAGTTGGTAAAAAGCTTTAGGGTTATTTTTTGAGTCGCTGGCTATCCTTATTTCATAATTTCTTTTTGCTTTCCTGATTTCCTTTTTGACCTGTGTTGATAGAGTCTGATAGTATATATGTAAATGATTTTCACCTTTCTTTATTTTTCGATATATTCCTTTCTTTTTTCCTATAAGATCTATTAGCTTATTAGTCATCCATTTTGGTTGGTTCTGCGTCGATCTAAATCTTCTTTTAGGGATATATTTATTTTGAGCATTGTGGAGTGAAGCAATAAACTGGTTATATGTAGGTGGCAAGTTTAACTCTGGCATATCCTGACTTAATCGCTTAACAATAGGGTCCACCCTTAAGTCTCTTCTTAGCCCACCATAATCGGCTTTTCTGAAATCTGGGATAAGTGTCGTATTCTCTTTAGCATTCCCTGTCCATTGTATATTAAAATAAATAGATTTATGATCGCTATTTCCTAGGTGGTCACCAATCTCTACATTATTTATCATATGTTCATTGTTACTGAAAACTAAATCAAGAATATTAATACCTCTAGTCGGCGTATCTATGAATTGAAATAAAAAAACTATCTTGTACTACCTCTATAAACTCTACTGAATCGGAGTCGCCTATTTGGTGCTGCCAATCAATGTTCGGAAAATTAAAATCCCCCATAATGCACACATTGCTAAACCTTGATGCTATTTTAATTTCCTCCCATAACGATTTTCCGCCATTTCTACTCATATTAGGCGGTCTATATATAACTCCAATAACTATGGTCTCACTACCTTCGTTAACCTCTACCCAAACACTTTCATTATCATTATTTAGTCTAATACCTGATTTAATACAGCTTTTTAATGTACTCCTGACAAACCATAAACTTATCTCTGTCACCTGTCCTATCTCTCCAGTACAGCCACCCGATCCTCCTAGCCGGCGGCGCTTGTGGCACTTTGGCGCTGCCGACTGGGAGGCTCTTCGGCAGTACTTCTTTGATTTCCCATGGAATGATTTCTGCTTCCATGGCCGGGGACCCTCGGAGAGTGCTGAACGCATTACCGAGGTAATCCTATCGGGCATGGAAGCATACATTCCATTCTCTTTCTCTCAGACTAATGCTAAAAAATCTTGGTTTACTCACGCCTGTTCTACTGCTGTCCGCAATAAGGAGGAAGCATTCAAACGGTACCGACGCCTTAAAACTCAAGACTCTCATTCTTCATATGTTTCTGCCCGGAATCAAGCCAAATCTGTTCTTCGACTTGCCAAACACTCTTTCATCAATAATAAATGCACTGAACTATCCAATTCTAGCTCTTCCCAAGCTTTCTGGCATCTAGCCAAAAACCTCTCCAACAATTTCTCTTCCTCGTCTTTCCCTCCCCTTTCCCACTCTGATGGCACAACCATCACTTCTTCCTCTGACAAAGCTAAACTCTTCGCTCAAACTTTTGCTAGAAACTCCACCTTGGATGATTCCGGTGCTATTCCTCCCTCTCCGCCCTCCTCTCTCTTACTTATGCCTAATATCCTAATCTCTTCTAAAGATGTACTTTCTACCCTCTCTAGGCTTAACACTAATAAGGCGTACGGTCCGGACGGTGTTCCTCCTGTTGTTCTCAAAAACTGTGCTTCCGTGCTGACTCCCTGCCTAGGCAAACTCTTTCGTCTCTGTCTATCCTCTAACGTCTTCCCTTCATGCTGGAAGTTTGCTCACATTCAACCTGTCCCAAAGAAGGGTGACCGCTCTCAACCCTCCAACTATCGTCCAATTGCTCTTATCTCCTGTCTTTCTAAAGTTTTTGAAACTATTCTTGCTTCCAAATTTCTTAAGCATTTCTCTTCTCATAATCTGCTCTCAGATCGCCAGTATGGCTTCCTTAAGGGTCGCTCTACTGGTGATCTTCTTTCATATCTTACTAACTCTTGGTCATCCTCCTTTCGGGACTTCGGTGAGACTTTTTCTATTGCACTAGACATATCGAAAGCCTTCGATAGAGTCTGGCATAAATCTTTAATTTCTAAACTACCCTCCTTCGGTTTCTATCCCTCCATCTGTGCCTTTGTCTCTAATTTCCTTTCCGGCCGTTCCATAGCTGCGGTTGTGGACGGCCATTGTTCACTTCCTCACCCTATAAACTCCGGTGTTCCTCAGGGCTCTGTCCTATCTCCTATTCTCTTTCTAATTTTTATAAATGATCTCCTTAACTGTACCTTAATTCCCATCCATTCATACGCAGACGACTCAACCTTACACTACTCCATTAGTTTTTCAGAACGCCCCAGCCAGCAATCCCTCAACGACAAACGTAATGAAGCCATAGAACTCTTAAATTCTGATCTAAATACTATTTCCAATTGGGCAGAGAAAACCTTGTTAACTTTAATGCTTCCAAAACCCAATTTCTCCATCTATCTACCCGTCAGGATCTCCCAGCGGACTATCCCTTATTCTTCAACAATACAAAAATCACCCTTCCATCTTCTCTCATTATTCTTGGTGTCTCTTTTTCTTCTGCTCTCATTGGAAGGACCATATTACCAGTCTTGCTAAGGCAGCCTCCCAGAAGCTGGGTGTGCTCAACCGCTTTAGGGGGTTCTTTTCCCCTGCACAGCTTCTTGCTCTGTACAGGGGCATAGTGCGCCCTTGTATTGAGTATTGTTCACATGTGTGGGGAGGTTCCTCTCACACCGCTCTCCTAGACAAAGTTGAAAGGAAGGCCTTTCGTATCATTAACTCCCGTCCACTCACCAACTCTCTGCAATCTCTCTCTCTCCGCCGCAATGTTGCATCTCTCTCGCTATTCTATCGCTACTATAATAATCAGTGTTCCTCAGAGCTATCCCAGTGCATACCACCTCCTTTACGTAGGGCACGTGGTACCCGTCTTGCAACTCAATCCCACCCCTACTCTGTGCAACTCTCCAACCCAAGAGTGAAACGTTACTCTCAAACTTTCTTCTACTCAACATCTGAGCTCTGGAACTCTCTCCCAGAATCAGTCTTTCCCTCTTCCTATGACTTAAATTGCTTCAAACTCCGTGTGTCCAGGCATTTTGGCTCGAACGTCCCTTGATTTTGGCCCTGTCACTCTTTCAACTATGGGGGAGGCACTCGCTATAGGCAGTTATGCCTTTTGCCTCCCTCAATCACATAGAAAAAAAAAAAAAAAAAAAACACTGCTATACCCCCGCCCCTCCTACTTGTTCGGTCATATTTAAACAAACTATATCCTGGAATATCAAATTCTGCTAAAAAAATGCCTAGATTCTGTATTAATCCACGTTTCAGTTAGCGCTATTATGTCTATATTTTCTGTGCTAACGAGTGCTCTAAGTTCGTTCATTTTGTTACATAAACTCCTACAATTTGTATAATATACCCTCAACCTATTACTTTTATTTGCAACTAACTAGGACGGAATAGCTTGATATATACCAGTAGGACGGAATAGCTTGATATGTATTGCGTCAAAAACATTCTGATGATAAATACAATTTACAAATGCCCACATAAGTTCTGTTCCTCTCCATAAGTTCTGTTCCTCTCCGTAAGTTCTGTTCCTCTCCGTAAGTTCTGTTCCTCTCCATAAGTTCTGTTCCTCTCCGTAATCTTATACATGGAAATATAATACGCATGATTGAATTACGAGTGACTTTCTTATACAGTGGTTAACTCATCTGACTTGTTAACTGATAATTTAAAGAAACCACACTCGCAATATTAATTTATACTATTTTACTTTCGTACATAAGATCACGACGAGGAAGAGAACTTATGTGGGTAACTGTACATCGTATACCATTAGACCTTCACGTCAGCGCGCGATTAGTTTTTTAGTTTGGCAAATATGTTTTTAAAAATTCATTTGATTAAATGTTCATATTTGTTTATATTAATGTGGTAGATGAAATAGGCTTAGTTTCGAATAGACCACTTGCGAGTTTCAGGTTATAAGGAAGTTAGAGCCGTAAACATCGATATTAAACAGAAATGCTATAATAATGTGAGTTTCTGATGGATAACATGTATGATGAAATTGGTTTTATATATTTATAAATGTATTATGACCTTATGTTAGCTGATAATTCTGCTAAATATTGATGGCCACAGCTCCATCTTCCTTATAGACCCAAACTCGCAACTGGTCAATTATGCTACACAGTAATGTAAGCACACACACGAACACCATCTACTAATATGTTATTCCAGCAACATTTTCCCTTTTAAACTAGTATATAAGTGGCATGTTAGGTTTAAGGGGGCCCACCTCGCTTTTTTTCTCTTTCTTTCCCTCTCTCTTTGGCTTGTATCCATTCGACACCATTCAGGCTACTGGTTTAAGACGTTTACCCCCATCCAGGTGTCAATATTTTCCTGGCGAGCGGTAGCGAGCCATCATATATATATTTTTGTTTTGACAGCAAGCTAAATTTGTACATTTTTCGATAGAAAAATGTCTCCGGCGAAGCCAGTCTTCTCCATACAATGCTGACTCGCTATCGCTCGCCAGGAAGAAATCGACACCTAGATGGGGAGAAACGTCTTAAAACAGTTGGCTGAATGGGGCCGAATGGATACAAACCAGGGAAAGAGAGAAAAGGAGAGAAAGATAAAAAAAAAACCGGTGACTCCCATAATATGAGGGCTGTGCTGGACTGTCCCACCACAACAATTACAATTACAATTACATTCCATCACTGGGGGGGGGGGGGGGGGGGGGTGTTATGCACGTCCTGGTTTTACTGTAATATAATAATTTTATGTCCACCATGAGTTTAAGCCATTCAGTACCAGTGCTGTCCTTTTAACATTATTCTGGCTACTGTTAAGCTAATCTATTCGGTTTCAAAAGGGTCTCCGGCAATTAACAAGCTTCGAGCTATCTCACTTAACCCCTTTTATTACCACAGACCCTTTTTTAACTGCACACAATCCTCTCGATATATATTTATTAAATTTGGCTTTATTCCATATAAAGTAAGGTCCGTGTTCCATATTTCATCTCGTGATGTACTAAAGGTAAGCATTATTTAAACAATTAACGTTCAAATTACCGTTAATATGAATTAATCCACAACAGATAATAGTGCAATTTAGATGAGATTAGCAGGACACATTAAATAAAGTATGTGAAGTATTTTGCGACTTCACTTTTCGATCGAAGGCTATGAAATTCGCTAACCTCTGCTGCTGGTGATATTATTGGCCTCAGCACTGAAGGATAGCTTTAAGGGGAGATAGGTCGTTTCTCTGCCCCCCCCCCCCCCCCCCCCCCTTCTACCTCATGTTTGGCCCATTGGTTTTCAGGTTTTAAGACGTTCGGTCCATTAGTTTGGCTATTTTAAGACCTTTCGTCCCATTTCTGTGTCAATATTAAGACTTTTCGCGCCATTTAGGTGTCGATTTTTATCCTGGCGAGCGACAGCGACCCTGTAATTTATGAGGAACCGGCCTTGGGCCGGGACACTTTTCTATCGAAAAATGTACAAATCTATCTTGAAGGAGGGTCTTGGGCAGGTATTTTTATAACCTTGATGAAGGTCTAGGGAGGAAACTAAAAAAATAATGAAAAAATACATAAATGAGCAAATTATACGTCCATCCCCCCTTAATACCGTAGCAATAACAGAGCTCCATAAACTGCCGGTACCTGCTGAGTGATGACAGGAAAACCATGGCAATCGTCTAATTAACCATACCATACTGTCACCTGCACGGGAGAGAGGCTCGTTGTTTGAAGGTATATAGTGAAGATTAAATAGCGAGGAATATTACGGGGATAGAGGCAGCAACGAAGGAGAAATTAGTTTTATGTTGCCACTGTTTACATTCTAATCGGAAGAGAGAGAGAGAGAGAGAGAGAGAGAGAGAGAGAGAGAGAGAAAGAGAGAGAGAGAGAGAGAGAGAGAGAGAGAGAGAGAGAGAGAAAGAGAGAGAGAGAGAGAGAGAGAGAGAGAGAGAGAGAGAGCACTGCATAATAATTCATGTTAGCAAAATGGTTGCTTGCTGATTTATTAGTTATCTACTTCATGAACTAATGATCAGAGTGACAATCCCACGTGTAAGAAGTTCCACGACTGATTCCCGGTCACATGCTAGTTCTATGACATGTATAATTGTATATGCCCACACAAAATGTTCCTTGTCGTGATCTTATATATGAAAGTAAAATAGTATGAATTAATTGCGAGTGTGGTTTCTTTTATTTATCAGCTAACTAATGAGATGCATAAGAAATTACCCTCGTAAAACATACATGGGCATTATATTTATATGTATAAGATCATGGAGAGGAACAAAACTGATGTGGGCAACTGTACATGCCCGTTGTGGTGGTGTTGGTAATCTGAGTCGTATTGATTCTAGCCCCCATCAATCCTCAAAAGAACAAGTTGACGATATGCAACACAATCTAGATAAATTGTCATGTTGGGCCCAAATTTGGCAAATGAGTTTCAATGCGGATAAATGTTAAGTACTACATATCGGATACCTAAATGAGAAAGCAAACTATTCGATGAATGGCACTCAGCTTAAGAATGTAAACAGAGAAACCGATCTGGGAGTAACAATATCGAGTAACCTAAAACCGAGTCAACAATGTTCAGAAGTTGTTAAGAAGGCAAACAAAATAATTGGCTTTATAGGCAGGTCATTTGAGCATAAATCCAAAGAAGTTATCCTAACCCTTTACAATTCCTTAGTCCGCCCTCTGGAATACTGCGTTCAATCCTGGTGCCCTTATTACCAAAAAGATATAAACAAGCTAGAACGAGTTCAACGTAGAGTTACCAAAATGATACCTAGCCTAAAGAACAAACCATACGAAGAGCGTCTTAAAGAATTAAATCTATTTCCTTTAACCCAGCGCAGATTAAGAGGTGACTTAATTCAAGTGTTCAAAATCATCAAAGGCATCGACAATATGAACTGTAGTAAGTACTTTACTATCGACCAATCTAATTACACGCGGGAAAACGGTTGCAAAATTATTGGTAAATCTTTTAACTCGCACGAATCTAAGAATTTCTTCTTCAATCGAGCTGTCAACTTGTGGAATGGGCTTCCCCGAGACATTATAGACTGCAGCACCGTTGATTCATTTAAACTGCGCTAAGACAAATATCTCGCATCAAACCCGCGACTGACTGCGTTTGTAAATGAATAACTTTATTTTATCCCCCCCTCAGTTAATAACCCCTCTGTCCCCTACTAACTTCCTAATCCTGCCACGGACATTAGTTCCAGGGCAGTAGATCCCTTTCCAATGTTCCCTTACCCACTCTAAACCACTGTTTGGACACTTGATCCTCAGTGTTTTGGAGGACAAGCAGCCTAGAAGGGTCACTAGACCTGTTGTTGCTTGATTTCCTTTGTACTCCTTTGTACTCCTTTGTACAACCTCTGCTCTCATCCACAACCTCTGCTCTCAGCCACAACCTCTGCTCTCAGCCACCACCTCTGCTCTCAGCCACAACCTCTGCTCTCAGCCGCAACCTCTGCTCTCATCCACAACCTCTGCTCTCAGCCACAACCTCTGCTCTCACCCACAACCTCTGCTCTCATCCACAACCTCTGCTCTCGGCCACAACCTCTACTCTCATCCACAACCTCTGCTCTCAGCCACAACCTCTGCTCTCATCCACAACCTCTGCTCTCATCCACAACCTCTGCTCTCAGCCACAACCTCTGCTCTCAGCCACCACCTCTGCTCTCAGCCACCACCTCTGCTCTCAGCCACAACCTCTGCTCTCAGCCACAACCTCTGCTCTCAGCCACAACCTCTTCTCTCAGCCACCACCTCTGCTCTCAGCCACAACCTCTGCTCTCATCCACAACCTCTGCTCTCAGCCAAAACCTCAACTCTCAGCCACAACCACTGCTCTCAGCCACAACCTCTCCTCTCAGCCACAACCTCTGCTCTCAGCCAAAACCTCAACTGTCAGCCAGAACCACTGCTCTCAGCCACCACCTTTTCCCTCAGCCACCACCTCTGCTCTCAGCCACAACCTCTGCTCTCACGCACCACCTCTGCTCTCAGCCACCACCTCTGCTCTCAGTCACCACCTCTGCCCTCAGCCACCACCTCTGCTCTCAGCCAAAACCTCAACTTTCAGTCACAACCACTGCTCTCAGTCACAACCTCTGCTCTCAGCCACCACCTCTGCTCTCAGCCAAAACCTCAACTTTCAGTCACAACCACTGCTCTCAGTCACAACCTCTGCTCTCAGCCACAACCTCTGCTCTCAGCCACAACCACTGCTCTCAGCCACAACCACTGCTCTCAGCCACAACCTCTGCTCTCAGCCACAACCACTGCTCTCAGCCACAACCTCTGTTCCCAGCCACAACCACAACCTCTGTTCTCAGCCACAACCACTGCTCTCAGCCACAACCACTGCTCTCAGCCACAACCTCTGCTCTCAGCCACAACCTCAACTCTCAACCACCACTTCTCTAGGCTATATATATTTGAATATTTAAGGCTAGCCCCAGGAGGTTCCCTGCTGGCATTGATCCCAGACCCGAGTTATGGAAATATCACCTCATTCAGGGATTTGCCAGCTTTTGAAGGTTTACGTTTCTTAAGCACAGGGTTAAACAAGAAATACAAGCCACATTTTCTCCACTTCTTATACATTCAGACATACTAGTAATATTGAAATATTTCTATACTTAGCAGGTTTATGATCATCTCCATTGACTATAGATTACTTTTATGTTTTTATATTATATACTTTTGTTTAGGATAAGCTGTGAAATGGAATAATCCTTAGCACACTGTGCATAGTCAAACTTCAAACTCCTTTTCTCTCTTTCTCTGACTTGTATACATTTGGCCCCATTCAGCCAACTGCTTTAAGACGTTCATCCCCATCCAGGTGTCGATTTCTTCCTGGTGAGCGATAGCGAGCCAGCATTGTATGGAGAAATCCGGCTTTGCCGGAGAAATTTTTCTATCGAAAAATGTACAAATTTAACTTGCTGTAAAACAAAAATATATATACGCTGGCTCGCTACCGCTCGCCAGGAAAATATTGACACCTGGATGGGGGTAAGCGTCTTAAAACAGTAGGCTGAATGGGGCCGAATGGATACAAGCCAGGGAAAGAGAGAAAAGGAGAAAAAGATAAAAAATGCCGGTGACCCCCCTTAAGTTGACTGAGGAATTGTATAATAAAATTAAGTTTTACCTATAGACGGAAGTTAAATCCCTTTATATTACAATTAAGTTTTACCTATAGACGGAAGTTAAATCCCTTTATATTACAATTAAGTTTTACCTATAGACGGAAGTTAAATCCCTTTATATTACAATTAAGTTTTACCTATAGACGGAAGGTAAATCCCTTTATATTACAATTGAAATATTTAAGAGGCATTATAATTACTAGAATTGAAATATAATAGCTATTAATATAACACACATTGGGTACTACTAATTAAAATTATATACGTGATATACAATCGAATTAACGGGAGATGGGCCGTTTTTCTGCCCCCTCCCCCCCCCCCCCCCTTTTCCTCATGTTTAACCCCGTAAGTTTTCATATTTTAAGACGTTCGGTCCATTAGTTTGGATATTTTAAGACCTTTCGCTACATTTCTTTGTCAATATGAATAATTTTTGTGTCATTTAGTTGTCGAATTTTTTCTGGCGAGCGATAGCGAGCCTGTAATTTAAGAGGAACCGGCCGAAAAATGTACATGTGTAAATTGAGGGAGGGTCTTCGGGGGATATTTTTTAAAGCGTGATTGAGGTCTAGGGAGGAAACAAAACATAAAATAAAAAATATAGACATAAATGAGCAAATTAATCCGGCCATCCGCCCTTAAGTGTCCTCCCTGAATTAATCCGGCCATCCGCCCTTAAGTGTCCTCCCTGAATTAATCCGGCCATCCGCCCTTAAGTGTCCTCCCTGAATTAATCCGGCCATCCGCCCTTAAGTGTCCTCCCTGAATTAATCGGGCCATCCGCCCTTAAGTGTCCTCCCTGAATTAATCCGGCCATCCGCCCTTAAGTGTCCTCCCTGAATTAATCGGGCCATCCGCCCTTAAGTGTCCTCCCTGAATTAATCGGGCCATCCGCCCTTAAGTGTCCTCCCTGAATTAATCCGGCCATCCGCCCTTAAGTGTCCTCCCTGAATTAATCCGGCCATCCGCCCTTAAGTGTCCTCCCTGAATTAATCCGGCCATCCGCCCTTAAGTGTCCTCCCTGAATTAATCGGGCCATCCGCCCTTAAGTGTCCTCCCTGAATTAATCCGGCCATCCGCCCTTAAGTGTCCTCCCTGAATTAATCCGGCCATCCGCCCTTAAGTGTCCTCCCTGAATTAATCCGGCCATCCGCCCTTAAGTGTCCTCCCTGAATTAGATAGACATAACATACTATACGAAAAAGCTGAAGCAAGGAAACCCCAAACTAATAAGACCCTTCAAGAAAACCTCGAAATCGCTGGAAACCTGAGAAGCGAAAACAGGACGTCAAGGAGGGAAGAGTCATTCCAACCTGTGTGTGTGTGTGTTAGTGTGTGCGTGTGTGTGTGTGTGTGTGTGTGCGTGTCTGTGTGTGTGCGTGTGTGTGTGTGCGTGTGTGTGCTTTATAAGGGGGGATGGGATTACTTATTTCCTCATATACATATCGTTCTATCATTATTTCCTCATATACATATCGTTCTATCATTATTTCCTCATATACATATCGTTTTATCATTTTCCTCATATACATATCGTTCTATCATTATTTCCTCATATACATATCGTTCTATCATTTTCCTCATATACATATCGTTCTATCATTATTTCCTCATATACATATCGTTCTATCATTTTCCTCATATACATATCGTTCTATCATTATTTCCTCATATACATATCGTTCTATCATTTTCCTCATATACATATCGTTCTATCATTTTCCTCATATACATATCGTTCTATCATTTTCCTCATATACATATCGTTCCATCATATACATATCGTTTATCATTTTCCTCATATACATATCGTTCTATCATTTTCCTCATATACATATCGTTCTATCATTTTCCTCATATACATATCGTTCTATCATTTTGTTTGTTAGTTTCCTCCTTAGACCTCCATCAAACTTTAACAAACACCCCCCAATACCCTTCTTCAAGATAAATTTGAAATTTTTTCGATAGAAAAATGTCCAGGCCGAAGGCCGGTTCCACTTAAATTACAGGCTCGCTATCGCTCGCCAGGAAAATATGACACGAAAAGTCTTAATATTGTCAAGGAAATAAGGCGAAAGGCCGAAGGTCATAAAATCTGTAAACTAATGGGACTAAACACGAGGAAAAAAGGGAACCAGAAAAACGGCTCATCTCCCCTTAAGTGGGTGTAATTCAGATATAATAGCAATGGAAAACCCTCAATTATATTTGTTACCTTAAAATATTGTAATTAGTTAGTTCACCAGAAACATGATGCTAATTACAATATTTTAAGGTAACCAATTTAGTTAGTTCACCAGAAACATGATGCTAAATTGGTATAATGCGGACTATAGAGGTAAAGTCTACATGTCAATATTAAGATAGTTATGTAAACGCTTTCATTATCTTCTTGAGCAAAAGGCTGTCCTGAAATGAGTAAATATTGTGAACACCATATGAGGTTCATTAGGACAATTAGCGAATTACTGTATAATATTATGCCAATGTGAATTAATTGTTGTTGTTGTTGTTGCTGTTCCCCAAGCTGCCTGGCCGAACAGCCCCAAGGCCCCGAGCAATGCCAAGGCCATAACCGAGCGCCCCCACAGAACCCTCCCTGCCGACCACAATAAAGCCTGGGTGTCCGAAGCTACTTCATGTCGGGAAGCTGAGGAGGGTGCAGAAACGCCCGGGAAACCAAAGCCCCACCCAGGGCCCTGTGCCCCTCAGCAATTATGAAGAGAAAGTTGAGGGGCAAAGGAAAAATTAATGTAAATTAATTGTAGGTTGATAATACAAACGAATGTATTCGCGTGTGTATAGCTACTATATCCTAACAAAAGCAAAAATGGCTTACAGTAAAGAACTCTCTGAAGACAGCAGTTACATTGAAGAGAACAATTACAGAGCATAATTCATAATTATATACACACAATAATAATTTCAAAGTGGTAGAAAGGCTTGAACCTGCTCTCTCTCTATCTCTCTCTCTCTTTATTGCCAATATAGTACTGTATTCAGGGGAGGTGTGGTGGAGTGGTCTTGCCACTGGACTGGTAATCCAATGGACCCGGGTTCGAATCCCGATATGTCAATGGGACGATATTATTGGGATGGAATTTGTGCTGTACCTAGTATCAGTGCATTACCACAAAGCCCACCGAAATGCCAAATAAATACCCTCATTGTTCTCTGATTAAATAGCACTGTATGAATTTTCCCATATTCAAAATAGTCTACAAGGGGACAATGCCTAGTGAGTTAATTGCTCAATAGGTGGCGTTCTGAGAGTGAAGGTCCGAGTCTAGGAGATCAGACAGTGAATCACTGGAGGGAGGCAGCTTCAGAAATGGGGCTGATTCGAGCCGTGAGTGGGCAACTAAGCCCCATGCATCCTGCGAAGGCAAGATGGCAGGGGCTGGTTGCAGCTAAAAGTGCTTCACATGTCTCACCCCCTAGACTGGAACGAGACCTCATAGGCTTCACCATTCAATGTATAACAGTTGAATGCACAAGCTCTCAGCCTATGCCCGAGAGGGAGTAGTTGGAATATAGAACAAGAAAAAGCTATACAGAATATGAACAAAAAGTCTCAACAGGCATTAAAGAACAACTGGATATATTGTATGAAAAACAAAACATATATATATATAGTAGTAGAAGGCACTTGGCATTAATGTCATCCTACATATTGGTTACCTTAAAGTGAGAAATGTCGTTTGACAGTTTAATTTCCTGCTCTCACTATTGCAGCCGAGGGCCATTTAGCTTCAGAGCTGCAGGGTCAACATCTCTGATACACTTTGGCACTTTTAGCACTATACCCTGTTTCATATCATCTGACGGTAAATTGACCACTTGCGAATTTCAGGCTATAAGGAAGTTGGGGCCGTACACATCGCTATATAACGGAAATGTAATAATAATGTAGGTTTCTGATGGATAGATAGTATGTTGAATTTGGTGTAATGTGTTTATTTATGTAGTACAACCGTATTTTACCTGTCAATTCTGCTAAATTATTGATGTAAGAACTACCAACTTCCTTATAGAATAAAACTCGCAAGTGGTCAATTGAACCCCTTAGCAGCTGAATTATCGATAACTAACGGGAAAATGTGAAACTACAATGTCTCTGCTTCATATTAGTGACAAGTTTTCTTAACTAACAACCGATGTCGCTACAAAAGCTACATAATAATGGAATAATTAAAATGAAGAGATAGAAATTTACCGTCAGATGAAATTAAACAGCTTTATGGATATACCTCTCTCCTGTTCTCGCTTGTGTATATTTCGTTGCATTCACTCATCTAAGAAAAAAACCCAGCAGAAAAGGTTAGTGAATTTCATAGCCTCTTTCGATGGAAAAGTTAAGTCGCAAAATACCTCACATACATTATTTAACCCTTTGAGTACCAGCAACGTGTATTGAATTATATTCTAGCTATATTTAGACGATATTATGCAGCTTAGGAAGGATTTGTGGTAGTTAAAAGGGTTGGTTGAGATAGTTTGAAGCCTTATAATTGCCAGAGGTCCTTCCTAAATTAAATAAAATCCTCTACTCCGTCCTACTGGTATATATCAAGCTATTCCTTCCTACTAGTATATATCAAGCTATTCCGTCCTACTGGTATATATCAAGCTATTCCTTCCTACTAGTATATATCAAGCTATTCCTTCCTACTAGCATATATCAAGCTATTCCTTCCTACTAGTATATATCAAGCTATTCCTTCCTACTAGTATATATCAAGCTATTCCTTCCTACTAGTATATATCAAGCTATTCCTTCCTACTAGTATATATCAAGCTATTCCTTCCTACTAGTATATATCAAGCTATTCCTTCCTACTAGTATATATCAAGCTATTCCTTCCTACTAGTATATATCAAGCTATTCCTTCCTACTAGTATATATCAAGCTATTCCTTCCTACTAGTATATATCAAGCTATTCCTTCCTACTAGTATATATCAAGCTATTCCTTCCTACTAGTATATATCAAGCTATGCCTTCCTACTGGTATATATCAAGCTATTCCTTCCTACTAGTATATATCAAGCTATTCCTTCCTACTAGTATATATCAAGCTATTCCTTCCTACTAGTATATATCAAGCTATTCCTTCCTACTAGTATATATCAAGCTATTCCTTCCTACTAGTATATATCAAGCTATGCCTTCCTACTGGTATATAGCAAGTTATTCCTTCATTCATCCTACTATAGTCTGTGTATTTTGTCCAGGTGATGGTAAATTTAGTCTCTTAGCAGCTGATGGTTCGATACCTAATGGACAAATATGAGTCAGGATACCTCTCTCCCAATATGAGTCAGGATACCTCTCTCCCAATATGAGTCAGGATACCTCTCTCCCAATATGAGTCAGGATACCTCTCTCCCAATATGAGTCAGGATACCTCTCTCCCAATATGAGTCAGGATACCTCTCTCCCAATATGAGTCAGGATACCTCTCTCCCAATATGAGTCAGGATACCTCTCTCCCAATATGAGTCAGGATACCTCTCTCCCAATATGAGTCAGGATACCTCTCTCCCAATATGAGTCAGGATACCTCTCTCCCAATATGAGTCAGGATACCTCTCCCAATATGAGTCAGGATACCTCTCTCCCAATATGAGTCAGGATACCTCTCTCCCAATATGAGTCAGGATACCTCTCTCCCAATATGAAACGTGTATGTCTCTATGTCATATTAATACATATTCCCCACATATATCGCTCACAAATCTTCATAATAGCTAAGTAATACAGATAAATGCATGGCAATTTACCCTCAGCTGGAAATAAACAAGACAACGTAGTACACGAAGAGCTCCTCATTCCTCCTTCAACAGTGAAACCATTAACAGAATCACTGCACTACATTACCTCTGCCTCTACCCATCTCTCTCTCTCTCTTTCTCTCTGGTGGTGGTGGTGCTGACATAGAGACAATCTTGGGTTGTGCACGCAGGGTCTCTCTCTCTCTCTCTCTCTCTCACTCACTCTCACTCTCTCTCTCTCCCTTGTGCTGACACAGAGATAATTTTGGTGTGTGGCAGGGTCTCTCTCTCTCACACATACATTCTCTCTCTCTCTCTTCTTCTTCTTTGCTATCCTTTCCTTCCACTGTCCCTTACTCTCGGGTTAGCTATCTCTACTAGAATGAAGTCCTGACCACCTCGCTGGGATCGTAAGGTCTGTGTGGTCAGTGTGTATATGTAAATGTATGTAAATCTGGTGCTGGTGGTGGTGACATATAGACAATCTTGGGTTGTGGCAGGCATATGACACTTATCGTAAAAGTTGATGTTCGTGACCAACCTTGTGGCAGCAACCCAGGGTAATAATACTACCCCCAAGGAACCTTAAGGGGTAGTGCTTGGTTTTGGTCTATATATGTATTTATTAATTTATTTTTGAGTTTCCTCGCTAGACCTCCATCAAGCTTAGAAAAACACCATCTAGACCCCTTTTCAAGATCAATTTGTACATTTTTCGGTATAATAATGTCCCGGCCGAAGGCCGGTTTCTTCTAAAATTACAGGCTCGATGTCGTTCGCCAGGAAAATAGAGACACCAAAATGGCACGAAAGGTCTAAATATTGACAAAGAAATGGGGCGAAGGTCTCAAAATCGTCGAACTAATGGAACGAACGTCTTAAAATCTCAAAACTAATATGCTAAACATGAGAGAGAAGGGGGTCCATGCAGACACAGCGAGTACTACCCCCTTAACCCTATTGTACCAGCGGTGTATTATATTTGTTATTCTAGCTATAGTTAGACGATTTTGTGCTGTTTAATAAGGATCTGGGGTAGTCAAAATGGTTAAGAGAGATAGTTCGAAGCTTTTTAACCCCTTCTGTAACGGTGCCGTCTTTTTAACTTTATTCTGGCTAATGTTAGGCGATTTTATTCAGTTTAAAAAGAGCCTCAAGCAATTCACAGGCTTCGAACTATCTCACTTAACCCTTTTTACTGGGCGGGTGCCCAACCCCGAAAGTGGTTTGAAATAGGGGAGCTATCCCCCCCGCCAAAGGCGGCTTTCTAGGGCCTTTCCTAGCTGATGCTGAGAGGATTGGTTTCTAGTAATGTGGTGATGGGCTGGTCTATCAGAGTGAGAACTGAGCGATCTCTGCCATACCCATAGCTTACTCTGACTGTTCCTTTTACTTATATGTTTTCTAGATCTCAAGTGACGGCGTCTTTTCCGTGGATTGACCTCCCAATCTACCAAGATTGGAAGCCAAAGCGTCACATTTTTTCCTTTGCCCCTCAACTTTCTCTTCATAATTGCTGTGGGGCACAGGGTCCTGGATGGGGCTTTGGTTTCCCGGGCGTTTCCGCACCCTCCTCAGCTCCCCGCCATGGAGTGGCTTCGGTCACCCAGGCTTTATTGTGGTCGGCAGGAAGGGTTCTGTGGGGGCGCTCGGTTATGGCCTTGGCCTTGCTCGGGGCCTTGGGGCTGTTCGGCCAGGCAGCTTGGGGAACAACAACAACAACAACAACCCTTTTTACTACCCCTGATCATAAGAACATAAGAACATAAGAAAATGGGAGTCTGCAGAAAGCCGATTGGCCTAAGCAAGGCAGATCCCTGTCCCACACAACCCCAATTACAAAGCCCAATTATAGGCTCAACACTCTAATACCCTGAGGATCATCTTACCAAAACGGTTAGAGATTAACGCAGGATTACGGGGGTCTGCAGAGCGCTGATTGGCCCAACCCGGCTGATCCCCCTTCACACCCAACCCTTCTCGTCCATATGCTTATCCAATTTTTTCTTAAAGCTCCCTATCGTTCTTGATCCCACTATATCACTTGGTAGCCTATTCCACCCATCTACAACTCTGTTACCAAACCAATATTTGCCTATATCTTTTCTGAAACGAAATTTATCTAATTTGAAACCATTGGTACGAGTTCTTTCGCTATCACTGAGCTTTAGTACATTTGTCATTTTTTGTACATTTTTGTACATTTTAGTACATTTAGTCCTTCTTAAACTGCACACAATCGGCTAAATATGGCAAGAATAAAATGAAAAAGACGTCGCCGGTACGGATGGGGTTAATTGCTGGAGGCCCTTATTAATCCCTTCCACACGATGACGTAATTCTTGTTATATTCAGGTTACCATTAGACGATTTTCTTCAGCTTACAATCTACCTCAAGGACTCAAAGGGGTAAGTAGGATCTCAATAAACCCTCTGAATAACATAGGTTCTTCATAAACTGCATAAAATCGTCCAATTATAATTATATTTTTTTACCAACCAACTTTACTTCTAAACTCAATTAATTGGTGTAATGAAAATATGAAGTCTCCTTATTTATATATGATTGCACTAGTTTTGTAGTGCTATTATTTAAAACCAGTCAATTAGTAATTCAGTCACGACAAGCTTTTTTTTTTTCAGTCCAATACTCATGACCTACGTATATACAGCACATGTGCCAATTAATTAAGGAAACTATAATAACACATCTGAATAATGCTTACCTGATTTATAAACACAAATATGAATGTAACCAGACGACGATGCTGTTGTTTCAGTGGAATAATGGCTCTTTGAGCAGTATGTATCGCTTTACCAGTGGTTGTCCCCTCACAGGATGGGGGGCGCTGCTCAATAAACTCGCCCCTCGGGGCAATATCAAAATCAAATAAATTAATGAAATCAACAAATACATGTGGCACTCCAAGGACTCGAACCTAGGATACTCACACCGAAATTCCGCGCATTTATGTATTACGTTATCAAGACCAGAATCAACGGTATAATTGCGTCATCGTGCTAAAGGGGTAAAGCAGAATAAAATCGCCCAATAGTAGCCATGCCCCCTGTGACATTTGGCAATTCCCAGTGAAATATGATTCAGATGACCCTCTCAATAGAATATGCATGAAGGTCGTTTTCTTTCACCAGGGCTGAACGATTCTTTCAAAGCAATATTCTGAATTTATATCCGTCCATTTAACCCGTTCAGTACCAGGGACGTCCTTTTTATCCTATTTTGGCAATTATTAGACGATTTTATTCAGCATAGAAGGACCTCTAGCAATATTAACCCTCTGAGTACCAGCGACGTGTGTTATATTTTATTCTAGCTATATTTGGACGATGTTATTCAGCTTAGGAAGGATATGTGGTAGGTGAAAGGGTTGGTTGAGATAGTTAAAAGCCTTATTATTGCTAGAGGTCCTTCTTAAGCTGAATAAAATCGTCTTATAGTTGCCAGAATATGATGAAAAGGACGTCTCTGGTACTGTATGGGCCGTTTTAACTACCACAGATCCTTCCTAACCTGCATAACATCGTCAACATATAGCTATAATAAAATGTAGCACACGTCGCTGGTACTCAAAGGGTTAAAGGACCGAATATGAGCAAAATAATTTTTAATTTAACCCCTTCAGCACGATGATGTCTTTTTACCTTGGATTCTGGCGATTTATAGACGATGTTCTGTAGCTTAAGAATGACCTGTGTTATTCTGAGGATTTAGTGACATCGTATTTACCCTTTTAAGTCCTAGAGGTAGATTATAAGCTAAAGAAAATCGACTAATGGTAACCAGAATACGATGAAACTTACGTCATCGTGCTGAAGGGGTTAATACGATGTCCGTACATATTAATATATTTTAAAATACAATTCCTATTACCAACTTAATCTGCATAATTTATCAATAAATAGATGTTGTTATATCACATTTAAATATTTCAAAAGTACTTTCAACAATAGCCTACTCTTATTGATATTTGTATTGGTTTAACCTCTTCTGTATCGTCGACATATTGTATATTATATGTTGGCTACTACTAATCCATTGTATTCAGCTTAGAAAAGATCTCTAGCAATGAAAAGGTTGCGAACTATCTCATTCAACCCTTTTGTCTTAATGTAGATAAAATCAAATACAAAAGACGTCGCCTGTGCAGTAGGGGTTATAATTTCACGAAGACCCATTACATTACATGCATAATACGTTACATATACATTACATGTATATACAAAGGTTGAGTACTTGTTGCATATAAACACTGATAACCGTCAATACACACACTCACACACATACACACAAGCGGTGGTGTTTTTATTGGTACAAACGTATTATGCATGCTTACGAGTACATTTATTGGTACAAACGTATTATGCATTCTTACGAGTACATTTATTGGTACAAACGTATTATGTATGCTTACGAGTACATTTTATTGGTACAAACGTATTATGCATGCTTACGAGTACATTTATTGGTACAAACGTATTATGCATGCTTACGAGTACATTTATTGGTACAAACGTATTATGCATGCTTACGAGTACATTTATTGGTACAAACGTATTATGCATGCTTACGAGTACATTTTATTGGTACAAACGTATTATGCATGCTTACGAGTACATTTATTGGTACAAACGTATTATGCATGCTTACGAGTACATTTATTGGTACAAACGTATTATGCATGCTTACGAGTACATTTTATTGGTACAAACGTATTATGCATGCTTACGAGTACATTTATTGGTACAAACGTATTATGCATGCTTACGAGTACATTTATTGGTACAAACGTATTATGCATGCTTACGAGTACATTTTTCGATTTTTAAACTTAAATAAAACTATCTAGATAAAACTTAACCTAACTTAACCTACCGAACCTAACCTAACCTAACCTAAGGTAAAACACTCCATGTCAACGTATTTTAAAGAGGTGTGTACACTTAAACTGTCACCCCAAACCTCATGTGCCTCTAAACCTACATATTTAGTCAATGTTGTACCTTTAATTTAAGGGGAGGCAGACCGTTTGTTTGGTCTATTAATTCATTTATTCATATATGTTTTTAGTTTCCTCGCTAGACCTTCATCATGCTTAGAAAAACACCCCCTAGACCCCCCTTCAAGATAAATTTGTAAATTTTTCGGTAGACAAATTTCCCGGCCGAAGGCCGGTTCCTCTTAAAATTGCAGGCTCGCTATCGCTCGCCAGGAAATAATCGATACCTAAATGACACGAAAGGTCTTAAAATTGACAACGAAATGGGGCGAAAGGTGTTAAAATCGCCAAACTAATGGGCCGAACGTCTTATAATCTCAAAACTAGTGGGGCTAAACATTAGGGAGAAGGGAGTCTAGAAAAACGGCCTACCTCCCCTTAAGCACACCACCGCTTGTCCACACATACACACACACACACACACACACACATACACACACGCACGCAATAATAGCTTGTTTCTCCTAGACTGTCTCGTAGATTGTCACTTGTTAGTTTATAGCGGCCATCAAAAACACATCAAGAAGAACTCACCGCGCCTCCTTTCGCCTCACTAACACTTTATTCCACACATACTTTGACAATATCCATCAGAGGTAATGATAGCCTACGTGACACTTTAAAGATCATGACGCATTTTGACAGTCTATTCTGGTTATCATTAGACGATTTTATACAATTTATGAAGGATCTGTGGGTTAGTTATGTAGAGCAGATTAACCAGACCACTGAGCTCCATACGGAACTCCCATAGGTCTGGCAGGATCTGTGGGAATTATAGGGTAAAGGCTATCTCAATTTACCATCTGACTTCCATACACTCTTCCTAATCCGAATGAAATCATTTAAAAAAGAAAGGAAAACATAGAACATAGAAAGAGAGATGACTGAGGAACAGGCAAGAGAAGTGGTGATCAATAGGAATGAGTGGAGAATGCTTGTTAGTAGACGAGCGATAACGCTGTCGTAGGGAGTGAGGGCCGGGTGCCAATTGGACTAGATAATAGTCCGTCAGGTGCCCGGCCCGGGGAGCAGGTTTATATATATGAAGGTCCTGCCTGGAAGTAAACTGGGCGGGCATTGCCTCTAGCAATTAACAGGCTCCAATCTAGTTCACATAACCTCTTTTACTGCCATTGATCCATCTTGAGCTGCACAAAATCGTCTAAATCTCCCACCTATCCTTCCTCTACTTTATCGACTTTCCCAAAATTACTTATCCACTTCATAATAATTCAATCTATTAGTTTACTCCCTCTCTCTCTCTCTCTCTCTCTCTATATATATATATATATATATATATATATATATATATATATATATATATATATATAATATATATATAATATATATATATATATATATATATAATACATATATATATATATATATTGTATATATATATATTATATATATATATATATATATAATTACAGTATATATATTTTTTTTTTCTCCATAAATTAGATAAGCATATTGCACGGATAGCAGTATCCAAAATATATGTACGTCTATGATAAGAAATATATGATCCTTGGTCCCTCCCCCCCCCCTTCCTTCTTTCTACCTCTCTCTATATAGATAATATAGTGTAAAATATATCAAACGCTGTCCAGGATATTTCACTCGTCTCTCATAAGGGAGCCCATCTCGCTTTTTGTGTCTTTCTCTCCCTCTCTCTTTGGCTTGTATCCATTCGGCCCCATTCAGCCAACTGTTTTAAGACGTTTACCCCCATCCAGGTGTCAATATTTTCCTAGCGAGCGGTAGGGAGCCAGCATAATTATACAGTATATACTTTTGTTTTGACAGCAAGCTAAATTTGTAAAACAAAATCGATAGAAAAATGTCTCCGGCGAAGCCGGATTTCTCCATACAATCCTGGCTCGCTATCGCTCGCCAGGAATAAATCGACACCTGGATGGGGATAAACGTCTTAAAACAGTTGGCTGAATGGGGCCGAATGGATACAAGCCAGGGAAAGAGAGAAAAGGAGAGAAAGATAAAAAAAAGCCGGTGACCCCCCCTTCACCGTGAACCTAGTGCACCATGAAATTACTCAGCCACCCAGCCAATTCCGGGAACGTGCCTGGGAGAGAGAGCTGGGAGTAAAATTAATGTTTGGTTGAAATTAGAGTCTGGTTAGATGTTTAGATGTTGAGGGTGAATAACAACAAGGCTGCTTTAACTGATTTATCAAGAACGCAGATTATAGCCTTTGTAATATGTTTGTTATTAATGTTAAGGGGAGGCAGACCGTTTTTCTGGACCCTCTTCTCCCTAATGTTTAGCCCCACTAGTTTTGAGATCATAAGACGTTCGGCCCATTAGTTTGGCGATTTTAACACCTTTCGCCCTATTTCGTTGTCAAGTTTAAGACCTTTCGTGCCATTTAGGTGCCGATTATTTTCTGGCGAGCAAAAGCGAGCCTGCAATTTTAAGAGGAACCTGCCTTCGACAAGGACATTTTTCTACCGAAAAATGTAAAAATTTATCTTGAAGGGGGGTCTAGGGGGTGTTTTTCTAAGCTTGATGAAGGTCTAGCGAGGAAACTAAAAACATATATGAATACATGAATTAATAGACCAAATAAACGGCCAGTCTCCCCTTAAGAAATGTTTTCAAATGAATTTGTGTATGGAGTATAGATTAAGTTAAGATAATCCATCATATTTGTGTATGGAGTATAGATTAAGTTAAGATAATCCATCATATTTGTGTATGGAGTATAGATTAAGTTAAGATAATCCATCATATTTGTGTATGGAGTATAGATTAAGTTAAGATAATCCATCATATTCAGCCGTGGGGTGAACTCTGATTCTCAAGCACTCTTTTTAACATTTGTATTGTTTTGAAAAGAGATGGCAGCAGTTTCAAGCAACACAAAGTTTAGCAAAACTATTTCAACACTGTTGAAATAAATAAAGAACCTACATTGTTCATGACGAACGAGAGATCAAGATCACATTGGCAGCGAGATACATACTACAAATATATGCAAATCAGTATTCTGATAAAGCATTAATACCTAAACATTTTGTAATGAAAATATGCCTGAAGTTAATGGGTATCATGAATTATAACTATAGGCAATGATTCATATTAATGGATACTTTTGTCACAACCAAGGGCCATTATCTTAGTGGTAACAACAGGTATGTAGAGCTTAGTGAATTAATACACATAACGAATTTGGCTTTGTATTATCCCAAATCATTGTATTAAGTGCAGTAAACCACAGGCTTATAGAAACACACCATGGTTTACAAAATAAGTTCAAGTATATGTTTTAAAATTAGTGTAAGCATCTTCAATAGAACCAAACAGGAAACAGACAGGACCAACTATGTAACTACCCGATGAAAAGTCAAATAAACAATAAAACCAAGCAAGATAATAATAGAGATAATAATAGAGATAATAATAGAGATAATAAAGATAATAATAGAGATAATAACCAATAAAACCAAGCAAGATAATAATAGAGATAATAATAGAGATAATAATAGAGATAATAATAGAGATAATAATAGAGATAATAATAGAAATAATAATAGAGATAATAATAGAGATAATAATAGAGATAATAATAGAGATAATAATAGAGATAATAAAGATAATAATAGAGATAATAACCAATAAAACCAAGCAAGATAATAATAGAGATAATAATAGAGATAATAATAGATATAATAATAGAGATAATAAAGATAATAATAGAGATAATAACCAATAAAACCAAGCAAGATAATAATAGAGATAATAATAGAGATAATAATAGAGATAATAAAGATAATAATAGAGATAATAACCAATAAACCAAGCAAGATAATAATTATGGAATCACGTATGGCAAGTTTAAGGGGAGATATCCACCTGGAGGATTTTTTATGGACCCCTTTCTCCCTCATGTTTAGCACCGTTGCTTTTGAGATTTTAAGACGTTCGCCCCATTAGTTTGACGATTTTAAGAACCCTCGCCCCATTTAAGTCAATTTTAAGACCATTCGTGCCATTTAGGTGTCGATTTTTTCTTGGCGAGCGATAGCGAGCCTGTAATTTAAGGGGAACCGGCCTACGGCCGGGACATTTTTCTACCGAAAAATGTACACATTTATCTTGCAAGGGGGTCTAGGGGTAATTTTAAGCTTGATGGAAGTCTAGGGAATCAACTAAAAACCTCCCCTTAAGCAAGTCAAACTCAAAGGACATTTACAGATATATCAGAAACAAAATGGACCACTTACAAAAAAAGAGTTCTTGTTGATGACAGAAGTCCAAATGAGTAATAATCTCAATTATTTATTTGCTTAAATCTTTGCAAAAGAAGATATCAATTCTCTCTCTCTCTCTCTCTCTCTCTCTCTCTCTCGTCCCAACTAAGAACAGGAAGTGCGGACTAAGGTCTTTGGGGGTTGGGGAGAAATGGAAGAATAGAACGTGAATTAGGGTGAGAGAGAGTAGATGGCTTAGGGATTGATGCAGAGATAGAGAGAGAGAGATTTACATAGATTTACATATATACACTGGCCACACAGACCTTACGATCCAAACGATGTGGTCAGGACTTAATTCTAGTAGAGATGGCATATCCGATAGGAAAGGAAAGTTGAAGGAAAGGATAGAAAAGAAGAAGAAGAAGAGAGAGAGCGAGAGCGAGAGCGAGAGAGAGAGAGAGAGAGAGAGAGAGAGAGAGAGAGAGAGAGACCAAACTAAAAACTAATTAGACACTTATTTATGATAATACATAAAACAGGGTGTCCCGAAATAGACGTGCCAAGCTTTAGGATGTAATTATGCAGATGAGTCTAAGCATAAAATATTGTATACAAATAATCTTAATCTCAACCGTTTAAAAGGTATTGAAGTTGTTATATAGTGTCCTCCCCCGCATCGCTGTAATGGACTCTTCCATGTCAAAATTAATAGTTTCCAGCAGGTCCAAAGTGAGCTATAGTTTATTCGCTGTAAGTAGGCGAAACATCCTGACCTCTATCCTCTGTAACTCAAAAAGGGCTAGAGAAAATTGGCTGTAAGTTTATACATACATTCCTTGACTGACTCTTCCCAAATGGTAGAAATATTAGCTCGATTACTAAAGTCGTTTTTGAGTTATCCTCTCCCGCACTTCTTCATCCATAGTCCCATCTTTACTCAACACACTAGCCAGATATTTAAAAGAGCTGACGATCTCCATAGCCTGACCGTTCAACTTCACCTCACACTCTGTGACTTTACCCCTTTCGAAGACCATAACCTTGCTCCTCCGTTTTTTGTACACTGTTCCAATCTCATTTACCAGACCCTGCAACTCCCATTCATTATCGCCCATCAGAACTGTATCATCCACAAACAGCAGTATAGGCAGCTTCCACTCATTTCCCTCCCTTATCAGCGATACACCAACATCCACTGCTCTTCCTAGTATTTCTTTCATGACTCCATCCATATATACAGTAAACAACCACAGGGACATTACACACCCCTGTTTCAACCCAACATTCAGATCAAAGAACTCGCTCTGCTCATTCTCAACACGTACTGCCGCCTTTGCACCCTCATATTCTAAGTACTTTCCACATACCTTCTTTATCCACTCTGTCATAGGCCTTCTCCAAGTCCATAAAGGCAACATACACCTTTTGTTGCTTCTCCAGATATTTCTCCACAACACAATTCAGGGTAAATATCTGATCTACACATCCTCTTCCCTTCCTAAAACCTCCCTGCTCGTCGCCTATCCATTTCTCCATTCTCACTCTCACTCTTTCAATCACTACCCTACTGTACACCTTCCCTACTACGCTTAGAAGACATATTCCTCGGTGGTTACCACACACTCCTCTTTTCCCTTTGCCCTTATATAGGGGGACTATTATGCCAGTTTTCCAGTCATCGGGTGCACTCCCCTTCTCCCATGCTAGCTTGCACATTTTCCATACCCATTCGATCACTATCTCACCACCATACATCAACATTTCCCCACACACTCCATCTGTTCCTGGTGCTTTCCCCAACTTCACTCTTTTCATGGCTTCCCACACTTCTGACCTCCTGATCCCCACCTCCTCCTCCACTACTTCTCTTCTCCCTCCCATACCTTATCGTACTATGTTTGCTGGCTCTTCATTCCTTACATTTAGCAACTCACTGAAGTACTCCCTCCATCTTTCGACTCTCTCTTGCTTCTCGGCTAGCATTCTCCCATTCTTATCTTTCACACCCTTACTGTTTCCCTTGCTACCTTCCCTAACTTTCTTGACTTCTTTCCAGAACATTTTCTTACACTCCCTCCATTATACACTCAGATTCCTTCCAAATTCCTCATATACTCTTCTCTTACTTTCCTTCACTACTCTCTCTTCACCACTCTCTTTCTCTCCACTTACCTCGCTCGTTTCTGCCTCTCCAAATCTTCATTCCCTCTACTACCCAACCACTCTCTATACGCTTTCTTCTTGTCTTCCACAGCTAGTTTTACCTCTTCTGTCCACCATGCTGTATCTTTCACTCCCCTCCCTCTTCTCTTCACTCTACACACCTCCTCACATGCTGCACAGATTAGCATAAATAATGTAGTCATACTATAAATATGACAATTTGTTGTGTGTCTGTTTAATATAACAATTGCTTCCATATTAATTGTAAATGTATATTGTCTACATTTTTATTTTCCCTACTCACAGTTCTATTTTGCTTTCATTAATTTCATTGGAGGGGTTTGGTGTTGTGGTGAAATGTATAAAATATAGATGACTTAACTGTTCACGTATGTTTGTCCTGTTGTTTCCCTATTTCCCTTGCTTTCATTTTATTACCTGCTCTTCCTCCATCCCTTCTTCTTGTTCCATTCTTCTTCCCAGCCCTTCTTTACACCAGCAGAAGCCTCACAATATTCCCAGGTCGCTGTAGTTCATGTTTTATTAATGGGGTAAATTCTCCCCGTGATCCCCACTCGCGTCCCTCGTTTACGGCGGAGATGAGAGAGCTTTGTGTTTAGTAGTGCACTTATCTGCCTTTGCTTTTATGTGGTGTTTATTTATTAGTATGGAGGAGTAAGCTATGGGAGGTAATGTTACTTATAAATTATTATATGCGCAAGAGAGTGCGTGGAATGTACTTCGACGCACTGCTCAAGTGTTGGGGGGATTGTGTGTATAATATACAAAGTAATTGTGTAATGAACAAATTATCCACAAACAAACTATGAACAAAATACTTTCGTTCTCGCAGTTTTTAACCCTTTCAAAATACGATGACGCATTTTGTTTGATCTTTTCTGGCTGTTATCAGACGATTCTGTTCAGATTGGGAAGAGTAATATTTAAGACAGAGGTGTAAAATCCTCAGATCCTTCCTAAGCTGTATATAATCGTCTAATGGTAACCAGAAAAAACTGTCTAAACGCAGATTAATAGTCAAAGCCACCATTTATCCTGTTGTTTAGGGTATTTCAGGGAAGCTCCCGGGTGTGTCCTTGCTGGCATTGGTCCCAGACCCGAGTTATGAAAATATCTCCTCATCCAGGGATTTGCCAGCTTTTAAAGGTTTACGTTCTTTAAGGGACCCCACCTCGCTTTTTTTTTTATCTTTCTCTCCTTTTCTCTCTTTCCCTGGCTTGTATCCATTCGGCCCCATTCAGCCAACCGTTTTAAGACGTTTATCCCCATCAAGGTGTCGATTTCTTCCTGGCGAGTGATAGCGAGCCATCATTGTATGGAGAAATCTGGCTTCGCCGGAGATATTTTTTTATCGAAAAATTTACAAATTTAGCTTGCTGTCAAAAACATTGTTTAAAATATGCTAGCTCGTTACCACTCGCCAGGAAAAAATCGACACCTGGATGGGGATAAACGTCTTAAAACAGTAGGCTGAATGGGGCCGAATGGATACAACCCAGAGAGGGAGAGAGAAAAAAAAACTAGGTGGGCCCCCTTAATGGTATATACAGTATATTGATCTTATGGTATGGTATTGGATTTTAATACAATATTGACTAATATTTTCGATTGTGCAATCTTTTGAACACTAGTCTAATCTCAAGTGTGTGTGTGTGTGTATGTGTGTGTGTGTGTGTGTGTGTGTTCAACTATGTATACACGTCTTATCTTTCCTGCCGCTCTATCTTGGATAGAAGTGATTGCTGATTGTGATAAGCCTGAACGACCCATTCAACTCTCGAAATATTGTTACTTGTCCATATTGTACAGTGGCGCTAATAAGTTATGTCTCAGCTGTCATTACGTTTGGCTCGTTCTGTGCTGTATTAATGTATATGTCAGATGTTGAATAGGGTGGGTAAGTGTAGGAACATATTTGTATATTTCACTCGATATGAAGAAACGAAGCTTAGATATTGCTGATACCAATTATTGATCAAAACATACTTGGAGCCGAGCCATCATTTATTAGCGCGACTGTACTCTTGGGTTTGTTTATTTTCTTATTGCTGTCAACTCTTTAATATTTCACGAGTATGTGTTTGGTAAATTAGTTCAAATCTGTGTAGGAATAAGGATGGATTTCAAAAGAGAGAGAGAGAGAGAGAGAGAGAGAGAGAGAGAGAGAGAGAGAGAGAGAGAGAGAGATATAGATAGATAGATAGATAGATAGATAGAGAGAGAGAGAGAGAGAGAGAGAGAGAGAGAGAGAGAGAGAGAGAAAGAGGGTTTCAATTATTAATATGTTATGAAAGAACTTTTTGTATTGCTTCCATCCGGCCTCAATGAATTATTTAGCTTATGAAAAGTTCTGAAAAGAGTGCTCATATGCGAGCAAGAAGAAGCCTATAAAAGATTAACTAGAGAACTAACTTTATACAGCTATATATTACCAGGCATAATGAGTCGTTTTAACCACTTTTATACCGGCGACGTATTTCAAATTCTATTCTAGCTATATTTAGACGATATTGTGCAGTTTAAGGAGGATCTGTGGTAATAAAAATGGTATAGTGATAGTTCGAAGCCTTTAAATGGTATAGTGATAGTTCGAAGCCTTTAAATGGTATAGTGATAGTTCGAAGCCTTTAAATGGTATAGTGATAGTTCGAAGCCTTTAAATGGTATAGTGATAGTTCGAAGCCTTTAAATGGTATAGTGATAGTTCGAAGCCTTTAAATGGTATAGTGATAGTGCGAAGCCTTTAAATTGCTGGAGGGCCTTCTAAAACTGAATAAAATCGTCTAATAGTAGCCAGAAGAAAATTAAAAGGACGTCTCCGGTACAGAAGGGGTTAATATTCCGAGGTAATTCGTTGATTCTTTAGATTGCAAAAGGGACTGGAGTTCTCGAAAAGGGGCTCCAGTCCTGACGCGACTCTTGACCCACAGTGTGCTGGCTTATTAATCCATAAGGGTTGATAGCCTCTGAAGTCCTACTTTAATTAACTAATTATCCATCTGAAGTCCTCTGAAGTCCTATTTTCAACTAACTAATATCCCATTGTCGTGTATAGTTTGTGACATCCATGTGGAATAATATCGTACTGCTGGCATGGCTCTAGATAACATAAGAACATAAGAAAATGGGAGTCTGCAGAAAGCCGATTGGCCTAAGCAAGGCAGATCCCTGTCCCATACAACCCCAATTACAAAGCCCAATTATAGCCTCAACACTAATACCCTGAGGGTCATCTTACCAAAACGGTTAGAGATTAACGCAGGATTACGGGGGTCTGCAGAGCGCTGATTGGCCCAACCCGGCTGATCCCCCTTCATACCCAACCCATCTCGTCCATATGCTTATCCAATTTTATCTTAAAGCTCCCTACCGTTTTTAATCCCACTATAGCACTTGGTAGTCCATTCCACCCATCTACAACTCTGTTACCAAACCAATATTTGCCTATATCTTTTCTGAAACAAAATTTATCTAATTTGAAACCATTGGTACGAGTTATTTCGCTATCACTGAGCTTTAGTACATTTGTCATGTCCCCTTTGTTAATCCCACTAACCCACTTGACCACCTCTATCATATCCCCTCTAACTCTGCGTCTCTCTAACGAATGTAAGCCTAATTTCTTCAACCTTTCTTTAATTTTTGTCATTCTACGTTGTACTCTCTCCAATGAATCTATGTCCATTCTGTAATAAGGACACCAAAATTGAACAGCATAATCCATATGGGGTCTCACTAATGACAAGTAAAGTTTTAAGATAACATCAGCAGTTCTGTTACTCACACTCCTAGAGATGAACCCGAGAATCCTGTTTGCCTTGTTTCGAACGCTTATACACTGTTGTCTAGGCTTCAAATCATTGCTAACAAACACACCTAGATCTTTCTCACAATTCGAGTTTTCTAATTCCATATTAGCTAGTTTATATTTAACATTTGTATGCATCCTCCCTATCTTTAATACCTTGCATTTGTCAATGTTTAACTTCATCTGCCAATTTACAGACCATTCGTGTAAGGTATCTAGATCCCTTTGGAGGCACTCTATATCTCTATCTGAATCAATTGTTCTCCCCATTTTGGTATCGTCTGCAAATTTACTTATCCTACTAGTTATACCTAAATCAAGGTCATTTATGTATATAACAAACAACAGAGGACCTAATACAGATCCCTGGGGGGCACCACTTTTGACTGCTCCCCATTCTGACTTCGTACCATTTATGCTGACTCTCTGCTTCCTATCAATTAGCCATGACCTAATCCATCCCAACAACGCCCCACCTATTCCATGCGCCTCAACCTTTCTCATCAATCTCTCATGGGGGACTCTGTCAAAAGCTTTACTGAAATCTAAATATATTATATCATATGACTTGTCATTATCTACTGCTTCATATACCTCTGAGAAAAAACTAAGCAAATTAGTAAGACAAGAACGTCCCTGAGTGAATCCATGCTGAGAAGAATTTATTAAATTAAATGTATCTAAGTGGTTTCTAATTTTACTAGCAATAATTGACTCTAGTAGCTTTCCTATGATTGATGTAAGACTAATGGGACGGTAATTGGATGCCATTGATTTGTCACCTTTTTTGAAGATCGGAACTACGTTTGCAAGCTTCCAAGCTTCTGGAACTATACCTGTCTCCAATGACTTATTAAATAAAAATGTTAATGGGTAACTTAACTCATCCCTACATTCTTTTAATACTCTAGCATATACCTCATCAGGACCAGGCGATTTATGAGGTTTCAGTCTGTCAATTTCCTTAAGCACATCATTTCTACTTATAGTAACCGTACTTAACCTATTTTCTATACTATCGCTATATACCTTACGGACTTCTGGAAACTGTGCCAAATTTTCATTAGTGAAAACGGAAAGAAATTGACTATTTAATGTACCGCACATTTCTAAATCATTTTCTGTCATTTCTCCTATCGAAGTTTTAAGGGGACCAATTACATCTTTAACCTTGGATTTATATAGTTGGTAAAAAGCTTTAGGATTATTTTTTGAGTCATTAGCAACCTTAATTTCATAATTTATTTGTTCTTTACTAATATCCTTTTTTACCTGTCTTGATAGATTCTGATAGTAAGCAAGTAGGTGAATTTCGCCTTTCCTAATTTTTCTATATATTCATCTCTTTTATCCTAGAAGATCTAATAGTCTATTATTCATCCATTTGGGTTGGGTTCTGTGTTGATCTAAATTTTCTTTTGGGGATGTATTTATTTTGTGCATTGAATACTGACTCGATAAAATTATCGTATGTATCTACCAAGGTTGACGTCTCTTCCTGACTTAAGATGACAGGTGCCTGAGAAGGGGTACACTCATTTGGACACCTGGATCGACTTAATTTTTTGACCATAGGGTCAGCTAATTGGGCTCTTCTTAAACCCACCATAATTGGCTTTTCTGCAGTCAGGTATTAATGTTGTATTCTCTCTGGTATTACCTTTCCATTGTATATTAAAATACACAGAATTGTGGTCACTATTTCCTAGGTGGTCCCCTATCTCTACATTATTTACCATATGTTCATTGTTACTGAAAACTAAATCGAGAATATTATTACCTCTAGTCGGCGTATCTATGAATTGAAATAAAAAACTATCTTGTACTACCTCTATAAACTCCTCAGAATCAGAGTCTCCTATTTGATGCTGCCAATCTATATTCGGAAAATTAAAATCCCCCATAATGCACACATTGCTAAACCTTGATGCCATTTTAATTTCCTCCCATAATGAAGTTCCGTCATTTCTACTCATATTTGGCGGTCTATACATAACTCCAATAACTATGGTCTCACTACCTTCGTTAACCTCTACCCAAACACTTTCATTATCGTTATTTAGTCTAATACCTGATTTAATACAGCTTTTTAATGTACTCCTGACAAACACTGCTATACCGCCACCCCTCTTACTTGTTCGGTCATATTTAAACAAACTATATCCTGGTATATCAAATTCTGCTAAAAAATGCCTGGTTTCTGTACTAATCCACGTTTCAGTTAGCGCTATTATGTCTATATTTTCTTTGCTAACAAGGGCTCTAAGTTCGTTCATTTTGTTACATAGACTCCTACAGTTTGTGTAATATACTCTCAATTTACTTCTTTTCTTTATACCTAATTTACCTTTATTTCTAACGACATTTCCATCTTCCGTTGCACCATCACTACTATCATTTGCAATATAGTCATCATTTTTAGCATGAGACTGAATATCCTTATCGCTTTCGCCTGACGCTAAAATTGTTCCATGTAACCTCTCATTTACACTCTCAATATTTCTGTTCAAAAGCCCACAACCACCCTATCTAAAGAACTAGCTGTAAATATAAAGTGTAATCAACTCAATCAGGCTTTTCTGGTGTTAACATATACTGACGAGCATTCGCCAATAGTCTACCGCACCTCTAATGTCTGGCATTGCATTTAAGATTAGGGTCAATATCCAGGAATTGTATTTGGCAACAATTCTTTAAAAGTTAAGGTTTTCCTGATTGTATTTGATAATTTAAAATGCGTATACATATATTTATCGTCCAAACACTGGCCTTAACCACTTAATTGCCGGAATAATTGTCAAAAGATTGGAGCGTAATCTGCTAATTTGAGCGTCAAGGACAGACCTGCTGGGTGATTGCATAATGATGTTTAGTATTACCGGCAAAATACTATGTGTAGGCTTTTGGAGAAATATGTTGCGATTTTGATTTTATCGTTAGAAGGGGTAAAATAGTTCAACATTTGGTAAACGTGTAAGTGGTGGTGAGAAAGTTGCGGCTGTTTAGACACGACCGAAAATGTTACAATGAAACCTATACAAAGTGAACTAAAGGAACGGGACACAACTGACCTGCAATATATTAGGATAAAACATAAACTCAGACTAGTAGACAGAATAATAACATCATATGAGGAAGTACACTTTATTGACAACGTTTCGCATATAGCTTAATTGGCAAGATGGAGCTGTATGCCAAACGTTATCAATAAAGTGTTCCTCCTCATATAGCGTCTATATAGGGTGTTCCAGGAGGAAAGGTCATAACTTTGGGAAATGATAAAACAAGGTATTCTAAGCATAAAATGTTCCATAACAAAAAGTTCAAATCTCAACCGTAAACAAGATATTGAAGGTTTTATGTAGTGTCCTCCCCCGCATCACAGTAATGGACTCTTCCATGTGATATACTTTCCAACTGGTCCAAAGTGAGCTAATATGTCTATAATCCTTTTGTAACTAATATAATTATAATAACTTTATAGCAACATGGTAAAATAATTGCAGTTAGATGGAGGTGTGGTAGGCACTAGGCCAGCTATATGGGGAAATACATCGGAAAATACAATTGTCAACATGCCATATCTCAATACTGGTTGAGATTCGGAATATGTCGTATAGAACATTTTAGGCTCAGAATACCTTGTTTTATCATTTCCCAAAGTTAAGACCTTTCCTCCTGGGACACCCTGTATACTAACTATGAGGACTCCAGACCAGGGTGTCAAACCGGAGCAATTTTGTGTGAAGACTAGAATGAACATGTAAAGAAATACAAGAAAATTAACACGATATAGCATTGTTTTGGCCATGTTATCACTTCCAAACACATAATTTGAACTATTACCACAATGTCATCTTTGCATATAAATATTCCGATGATAAACACGAAAAAGATTGGACTTGGTTTTCGTTTGACACCCTGCTCCAGACCTATCAGGAATTCATTATAAAGTAAACCAAACAAGTGCCGTGAGTCAGGTGGTCGATGTGAATTGTGTTGTTGACCACCCACACTGCTGTTGTACTGGGAATAATAACAGTAGGTTTCAGGCAGAGTTTCATATTGTAGCGACGTAATCACTGCTGATACTGATTATAGATACTGTACACAGATAGATTTCGCCTCAGTCCATTTGTGTGTGTAAACTTGAACTATCAGTTTTCTAGTAACAAAAGTTACGTGTATTCCAGATTTCACAAATGTTTCATCATGCGAAATATCATCAGTTGTATCGTGTTATACTAATACTATTCTTTCTGTTTTTAAAATTAGGATTGATGTTTACAACCAGCGCTTACATAAACTGTATACGTGTGTCTGTGTTTGTTTGTGTTTGTGTACTTCCTATGTTGCCACCACGTCCCTCTGAATGTGTGTCTGTGTATGTATGTGTGTGTATGTGTTTGTTTGTGTTTGTGTACTTCCTATGTTGCCACCACGTCCCTTTGATTGTGTGTATGTGTTTGTATGTGTTTGTTTGTGTTTGTGTACTTCCTATGTTGCCACCACGTCCCTTTGAATGTGTGTCTGTGTATGTATGTGTTTGTATGTGTTTGTTTGTGTTTGTGTACTTCCTATGTTGCTACCACGTCCCTTTGATTGTGTGTCTGTGTCTGTATGTGTTTGTATGTGTTTGTGTACTTCCTATGTTGCCACCACGTCCCTTTGATTGTGAGTCTGTGTCTGTATGTGTTTGTATGTGTTTGTGTACTTCCTATGTTGCCACCACGTCCCTTTGATTGTGTGTCTGTGTCTGTATGTGTTTGTATGTGTTTGTATGTATTTGTGTACTTCCTATGTTGCCACCACGTCCCTTTGATTGTGTGTCTGTGTCTGTATGTGTTTGTATGTGTTTGTATGTATTTGTGTACTTCCTATGTTGCCACCACGTTCCTTTGATTGTGTGTATGTGTCTCTATGTATTTGTATGTGTTTGTATGTGTTTGTATGTGTTTGTATGTGTTTGTATGTGTTTGTAAGTATTTGTGCACTTCCTATGTTGCCACCACGACCCATTGATTGTGTGTATGTGTCTCTATGTATTTGTATGTGTTTGTATGTATTTGTGCACTTCCTATGTTGCCACCACGTCCCTTTGATTGTGTATATGTGTCTCTATGTATTTGTATGTGTTTGTATGTGTTTGTATGTGTTTGTATGTATTTGTGCACTTCCTATGTTGCCACCACGTCCCTTTGATTGTGTGTATGTGTCTCTATGTATTTGTATGTGTTTGTATGTGTTTGTATGTGTTTGTATCTATTTGTGCACTTCCTATGTTGCCACCACGTCCCTTTGATTGTGTGTATCTGTCTCTATGTATTTGTATGTGTTTGTATGTGTTTGTGCACTTCCTATGTTGCCACCACGACCCATTGATTGTGTGTCTGTGTCTGTATGTGTTTGTATGTGTTTGTATGTATTTGTCTGTGTCTGTATGTGTTTGTATGTGTTTGTGCACTTCCTATGTTGCCACCACGTCCCTTTGATTGTGTGTATGTGTCTCTATGTATTTGTCTGTGTCTGTATGTGTTTGTATGTGTTTGTTTATGTTTGTGCACTTCCTATGTTGCCACCACGTCCCTTTGATTGTGTGTATGTGTCTCTATGTATTTGTATGTGTCTGTATGTGTCTGTATGTGTTTGTAAGTGTTTTTGCACTTCCTATGTTGCCACCACGACCCTTTGGCTGGTACACAACTTTCATCATTCTTACCGTCCAACTGGCCGCAGATAAAAGTCTATTGTTGTATTGTTTGGTTTGGAGGACGACACATAAACCCACACAAAGAACGAGACAGTAAGAGTCACGTGACAAGGTTACTATCAGCAACAATAACAAGAGGATATGTTTCATCTTTCCTTTTGAACGGGTGACCTTTTTGCTGAAGCTTCAATGTCCCCCCCCCCCCCCCCCTACCCAACAAAAAACAAAACAAAAACAAAATATCATCAAAAGAGTGCTAACCAATACCACTGATGCTGGTGAAGGAAGGGCAGGTGCTGCTTTAGTTGCTGACATTATTTGTACTATGGCATACTGAATATGGATTTTGTCTGAACAAATATATAAAATTCAAATTGAATTAATACTAATAACAATAAATTACAATAATGAAATTATGGGAATGTTGAGGAAAATTAAAAAAAAAACTACAGAAAACTAAGCATTTACATAGAGTAATTGTCATTCGAATGATATTGTCGATTAAAACTGTGTGACAAAGCAAAACAAAAATTCTTATTACATTATTAATATGTTAGGTGGTAAAAGATGGAGAGTTGAAAGGCGAGAACGAAATTAACTTGGTAATTTTGAAATGATGGTAAGACAGGTTACTGAAACGATTGTGCTTTAAAATTGTAAGATGTTTTGCATGGGTAATGAGAAAGCCCGGAAGGTAGATAAATATGCTCGTGGAAAACAGGGTAATTATGAAGCGAAATTATGCACAGATCCTATTTAATACGATAAAGATTTGTTCAATACATTATTCAACTAATTACAAATAAGTATACTCCGTGGAAGTAGGCTGTAAGCAATATAATACAAACAGTGTATTCGGCAAAGTTAAATAATAATTCATTCATAAACCGATTGTTAATTTTGATTTGTTCCGTATATATGCAATGTAAATACAAAATGATGTAGGTATATTGGCGACATCATACACATATATAACATACATAATAACGAATACATCAGTTATACATACAACGCCATCTATTCAATCTAATGGTCAAGCATATAACTGCGTTAGTAATGATTGCCAGAACTACAGCTACAACAACGGCGTTAAGGGGGGTGACATGCTTAATTTTCTCTCTCTCCCTCTCTCTTTGGCTTGTATTCGTTCGGCCCCATTCACCCTACTGTTTTAAGACTGTTTTTTTTCCTGGCGAGAGGTAGCGAGCCAGCATATATATATATTTTTTTTTGACAGCAAGCTAAATTTGTAAATTTTTCGATAGAAAAATTTCTCCGAAGCCGGATTTCTCCACACAATGCTGGCTCGCTATCGCTGGCCAGGAATATATCGACACCTGGATGAGGATAAACGTCTTAAAACAGTTGGCTGAATGAGGCCGAATGGATACAAGCCAGGAAAAGAGAGAAAAGGAGAGAAAGATAAGAAAAAACGGTGTCCCCCTTTAAACTATTGTACAGTCATTCTCAATCTTCACAAGCGAGGATTTCATGTAATCCTTTTGATCTAACTAGGCCACAATGAAGGGCAAGTGACAGCTGAATCGTCCGCTTCACTCTATGGTAAGAGACATACAAACAGTTACCAACAAAAGTTACAAATAGTTTTACTTGGTGAGGCCGCGGTGGAATTGGTGCCAAACTGAACTCTGTGGTTGTTGTTGATATGTTGGGGAGAATGGTTGACTGTTGGTTGGTTGCTGATGTTGTTGTTGTTGTTGTTGTTGTTGTGTGTGTGTTTGTGTGGATGTGGGTGTAATGCCTGTATAATGTTAGTTATATTTTACAAGTTAACCAATAATACTCATTAATCCACAGTTTGAAATTATATTGTATTGATAACACGAAGTAGGCAAATTGTTCACACACATTATACATTATACATAATATAATAAGTTGTTTGAAAGCATTTCCTAGAAGAAAGTGCTGCATCCCATCCCAGCTTTAATCACGTAATATTATCGGACCTATTAATGTATAAAAAAGAAGAGAAAAACAAACCAATCAACCACATAGTCATCTATAGTCATGAACTCTCGCGTGATTAAAATTGTTCAACCGTATAATCGTGGAATATGCATTTACCTACAGTATGTCTATCAGCCAATAATATGCATTTACCTACAGTATGTCTATCAGCCAATAATATGCATTTACCTACAGTATGTCTATCAGCCAATAATATGCATTTACCTACAGTATGTCTATCAGCCAATAATCATGATGATTGGCATTGTAGGACAACAATTAATTTATATGCTAATTCAGTTGATTTAGATTTTCATATCCTGCACCACGCAACTACTATATAATTATATAGTAAACAAAGGGTCATGTATGTATATACAGTATATATATATAATATACAAATAGACATATAAATATATACCGTAAATTAAACTTGACAACTTGTTGTTACAATCATGGTTGGGGGTGTGTCTTTAACATTTTCAAATGTTTCTGATTCTATTGCAGGGATTAGTGTGGTCATCTCTATTGCAGGGATTAGTGTGGTCATCTCTATTGCAGGGATTAGTGTCTATTATATTGCAGGGATTAGTGTGGTCATCTCTATTATTGCAGGGATTAGTGTGGTCATCTCTATTATATTGCAGGGATTAGTGTGGTCATCTCTATTGCAGGAATTAGTGTGGTCATCTCTATTGCAGGGGTTAGTGTGGTCATCTCTATTATATTGCAGGGATTAGTGTGGTCATCTCTATTATTGCAGGGATTAGTGTGGTCATCTCTATTATATTGCAGGGATTAGTGTGGTCATCTCTATTATAATATCTAGTATTTTATGTGAATAGAATTTAATGAACCAAGCCTAGAAATATACGACTGATCTTCCATTTTCCAATTATCTTAATTATTTACATTCAGTTTCTTTGTTTACTTTATATCATCTCCTTCAAAAGCGTCTTTCAGTACATTTTCCTTTATCAGTTATTGGTTTGGGTCTGACGCATCATTATTCCACCACCATTATTTCCACACCTTTGATCTCCTTTACACCCAAGATACGCATTTCATACATGTATTCTTTACTTCTTTCGTTTTCCCTTTCCTCGGCGTACCCCTCGTATAGAATCTTCTCTACCTTCCCACTGCGCCGAAATATTAATGATTTACATTTTTTGACTAGCCTTGGCTGATTGTAACTTTCTTTCTTTTTCTCCCACTCTATGTAGGTAACGTTCTCTCTGTTTCCACATTGTGTCTTAGCTATACGAATTCTTGTTATACTGATATAGTATCGAGTCAGGAACATTTATAACTGTGTTGTCTTACACGTTTTTGTTTTCGTTATTCATAATTTTGCCTGATGATTGAGATATGGTACACCGTGAATCATTAAAGAACATTGGTTTTATCTACCACGTCCTGTTTTGCTGTCCCTTATATAATACACACACACACACACACACATACAGTATATATATATATATAATTATATATTTATATATATATATATATATATATATATATATATATTATAATGTAAAACTTGCGAAATAAACAAACCAAAACGTATACGAACACAGTAAAAAGACAAAACAACTAATCAAAATCGCTATGTGGAAACAACGTATTAAGTAAAATTAATAATTTATAAATAAAAGAACACAATCCACATATATATATATATATATATATATATATATATATATACATAAACTATGAGTAAGCTGCTATTGGTTCACTATGCGCCATCAATATTCTTCCCGCCTTTGCTCGCTTGCAGAAATATTATGCTGAATATTCAACAGATATGTCAGGGTGCATTTTTCTTGTCAACGTCGGTCTCTTTCTTTTACACATTGTAAATGTTATGTTATATGTTCGTAGATTTGTTTTACATGGGGAGGTTGTCGACACCAATAGACCTGGGCAATACCCAAGGGAGGCCTCATAGGCATGTGATAAGGAGTTGCTGAAACCCATGTTTAATTTGTCTGACCTCCCTCACTGCTTCTGTTTGTGTCTCACCAACACAGACTGTAATCCAGCTAGCTCTCACAAGCACCTCCTCCTCCTATGCAGTTCACTACTTCAAACAAGCACATCATGCATCTTTCCAATACTCGAACAAAAACATGTTTTTATTAAATGACTACCAACTACCCTTAACTTGGCTCTGTCACTCTTTCAACTTTGTTTCGTCTGAGCAATCATATTAGACATTAGATTTATGTTAGAATTAAGTTGCAAATATTCATCTTAATACCCCTAGGTGAGTGATTTATACCAAGTTTATATCATAATACACATCTAGAAAAATAAATCTACACGTATTTGGCAATTACATTACATACTGTAGTTCAGTAATATAAATATTGCTTTTACTACACACTGTAGGTTACATGAAAAACAATGCTACGTATATCATCAATAACAAATGTTCTGATTTTTCCTATATCTAGCTCTTCCCAAGCTTTCTGGCATCTAGCCAAAAACCTCTCCAACAAATTTACTTCCTCGTCTTTCCCTCCCCTCTTCGACTCTGACAGCACCACTGTCACCTCTTCCTCTGACAAAGCTAAACTCTTCGTTCAAACTTTTGCCAAAAACTCCACCTTGGATGATTCCGGCGCTACTCCTCCCTCTCCACCCCCTCTCACTTACTTATGCCTAAGATCATAATCTCTTCTAAGGATGTACTTTTTGCCCTCTCTGGGCTTAATACTAAGAAGGCGTATGGACAGGATGGTGTTCCTCCTGTTGTACTAAAGAACTGTTCTTCCGTGCTGATTCGTTGCCTAGGCAAATTCTTTTGTCTCTGCCTTCCCTCTAACTTCTTTCATCTTGCTGGAAGTTTGCTCTCACTCAACCTGTCCCAAAGAAGGGTAACCGCTCTGAATCCTCCAACTATCGTACAATTGCTCTCATTTCTTGCATCTTTAAAGTTTTTGAAACTATTCTTAACTCAAAATCACTGAAGCATAGATTCCCATAATCTACTTTCAAATCGCCAGTATGGTTTCCTTAAAAGGGCCGCTCTACTGGTGATCTCCCTGCTTACCTTACTAACTCTTGGTCATCCTCGTTTCGGAACTTCGGTGATATTTTGTTTATTGCGCTAGATATATCAAAAGCCATCTATAGAGTCTGGCACAAATATTTAATTTCCAAACTACCCTCATTAGGTTTTTATCCCTCTGTCTGTGACTTTGTCTCTAATTTCATTTCTGACTGTTCCATAGCTGCAGTTGTGGACAGTCATTGCTCACTTCCTCAACCTATCAACTCTGGTATTCTCGGGGTTCTGTCCTGTCGCTAGTTCTCTTTCTAATATTCATAAATGATCTCCTCAACTGTACTTCTAGTCCCATTTACTCATATGCTGATATCTCTACCTTACACTATTCAACTACTTTTTCACAACAATCCAGCATGCAATCACTCCAAAAGTTATGTGATGAGGCCAAAGAATGCCATTCTTCTGATTTATCAACTATTTCTAATTGGGGCAGAGAAAATCTCGTTACTTTCAATCCCTCATAGACCCAATTTTTCTTTCTATCTACCTGTCGCAATCTTCCACAAGACTATCAATTACTCTTCAACAATACACAAATCAACCCTTCATCTTCTCTCAATATTCTTGGTGTATCATATTCATCCAACCTTTCTTGGAAAAAACACATTACCACTCTTGCTAAAATAGCTTCCCAGAAGTTAAGTGTGCTCAACACAGCTTCTTTCTCTGTATGGGAGCACAGTACGCCCATGTATCGAGTATTGTTCGCATGTGTGGGGAGGTTCCACCCATACTGCACTTCTCGAAAGAGTAGAGTCAAAAGCATTTCACCTCATCAACTCACTTCCTCTTACTAGTTCCCTACAATCTCATTTTACACGTCGCAATGTTGCATCTCTTTCACTCTTCTATCGCTACTACAACAATCAGTGTTCTTCAGAGCTCTCTCAGTGCAGGCGAGTGTGAGGCACCCGCTTTTCAACACACGACCAATCCTATTCTGTCCAACTCTCCAACCCAAGAATTGGCAAATTTTCTCACTTTCTTCTACACATCTATGGATATCTGGAACTCTCTCCCTCAATCGATCTTTCCTTCATTCAATGACTTAAACTGTTTTAAACTTCGTGTGTCCATTCATTTTGACCACAACGTCCCTTGAATTTGGCGCTCTGTCAATCTTTTGGCTTTGGGGGAGACACTCGTTACAGGCAACCTGCCTTTTGTCTCCTTCATACACATAAGCAATAAAAAAATACTATCAACTCAACTGATAAGTATAATGTCTGATCTTATGTAGATTTGTTACATACAAATGTGTGTGCTTGTGTGTGTCTTCAAACAGAATTGAAAACACTCAAGTTATTTCGAAGACGGACGAATTACAGCTTACACATGTCATATGATATTCTCTTTCCAAACATTTGAGGCTTGTCTTCCTCTCTGTTATTTGCGAGTTTGTGAAGAGCTTTATCACGGTTCCTCTTAAAATTTCAGGCTCGCTATCGCTCGCCAGGAAAAAATCGACACCTAAATGGCACGAAAGGTCTTGAAATTGACAACGAAAAGGGGCGAAAGGTATTAAAATTGCCAAACTAATGTAAAGGAACGTTTTAAAATTTCAAAACTAATATGCTAAACACGAGGGAGAAGGAGGTCCATAAAAAGCGAGTAGTACCCCCTTAACATGAGAAATGCCACTGACAGTTTAATTTCCTGCTCTCACTGCTTCAAGCGAGAGTCATATCGCTATTACAGTCATCAGGAACCTCCAGGGCAGCAGTGTAGACATTTGTAATAAACTCTTACATTTTCCCAGTTATATAAAATTATATACAGTATATATATATATATATATATATATAATATATATATATATATATATATATATATATATATATATATATATATATATATATATATATATCCTCCTATTGTTCTCTTTTTTTTTTTTTTTTTTTGTCTATGTGGATGAGGGAGACAACAGGCAAAATTGTCTGTGACGAGTGCCTCCCCCAGAGTTGAAAGAGTGACAGGGCCAAACTCAAGGGACGTTCGAGCCAAAATGCCTAGACACATGGTGTTTGAAGCAATTTTAGTCATAGGATGAGGGAAAGATGGATTCAGGAAGGGAGTTCCAGAGGTCCATTTCTAGGTTATACCCAAGCTACCTCGCTCATTAAGGTTATCATAAGATATCTAAAGTATTAGCTCTTGAATCTTGCTGAGCTAGAGTTAAGACCCGGAATCAACTGTTCTCTCTTCATGGAGGGGTGATTGGGTAGGGTGGGGATGGGGGGGGGGGGGGGGAGTCTCACGTTTACAGAATATTAAACATTCTGGATCGTACTGATATTTGGAATGTGGAGGCAACGCACAGTAATGTAACACATATATATTTCCCTTACTTATCAATTGACATTCTATGTATGTCTTGTTCTGTTTCCTTAATTAACATTTTGTGTAACAGATACATTTACAGTATAATACACCCTTAGCAAAATAACAGATACATTTACAGTATAATACACCCTTAGCAAAATAACAGATACATTTACAGTATAATACACCCTTAGCAAAATAACAGATACATTTACAGTATAATACACCCTTATCAAAATAACAGATACATTTACAGTATAATACACCCTTATCAAAATAACAGATACATTTACAGTATAATACACCCTTAGCAAAATAACAGATACATTTACAGTATAATACACCCTTAGCAAAATAACAGATACATTTACAGTATAATACACCCTTATCAAAATAACAGATACATTTACAGTATAATACACCCTTAGCAAAATAAACGCATACCAAGTGAACTATTAGTTTTAGTGGAATTTTTCAGCAAATACGTTGATCTATGAGTAGGGAGATTGTAGGTACCAGTCGAGCAGGGCACTACCCAAGGGGGGGGGGGGGGGGGACTACATAGGCATATGAGAAGGAGTTGCTGGAACTCCTGATTCATTTGCCTGGTTTCCCCCACTGTATTTCGTTTGTGCCCCACAGAGAGTAATCCAGCTAACTCTCACTAACACCACCTCCTCTTAATAATTTGAGTACATTTAACAAGCACATCACACTTCTTTCCAGTACACCTAAATAATTTAACGTACCTTATATTTCAATCTCTGGCAGTTTCTCAACTTTGGTGGGAGGGTGGGGGCGAGGGGAGAGGGGAGGGGAGGGGGGGGGGACACTTGATACAGTCAGCTTTGCCTTTTGCCTCCTTCTTACACATAGAAACAAAAGTTGCATGACCATAAATATCAACGCAATTAACAGTAATTGTATGTTTACTATAGCCAAGGAGTTTAATACCACATACTTAACGAACAAACTATTAGGCAAGTAACACAAATATATAAATATATATTATGGTATTGTAAAGGATACCACAAGAGTCACTGAAATTAAATTACAATACATAAAATACAATGGTGGCATTTTCCAATTAAACTCCAGACAGTTCAGGCATAGATACTGTATATTGTGCTCAGTTTATATTGTGTTTGTGAATGAGGGCAGGGAAGGGGACAGTGTGGATAGAATTCACACACACACACACACACACACACACACTAACACGGGTCGGGTTAGCTGAGTGTTCTAGAGCGCTGTACGCTGACCGCGAGGTCGAGGGTTCGAATCCCCCAGAATCCTATTTTTTTTCTTTTCCAGCTATCCCGATGAAGATAATTGTATCGTGGTCTCTTCCTAGCCAAGCTGCTCAACTATCAGCCTACACTTACTTCTCATCAGTGCATCTGCGTATGTACTATGGTGGGAACTCTGCGCCTCACGGTCGCCAAAGGTTGCATGTGACCTCGTAGTTAAGATAGAATAAGCATTGTGCTTTACCTAGGGATGAACAACTCTGTAGATGTTCACTCTCACGGCTGCAAGTTAACAATACACCCGACAATTATTATATATTATTCTTATACCCACAAACACCAGCATACATAAAGCACACTATGTTCTATATATTACATACGGTACACCTGCTAAGTGTATTTGTTGAACATACAGTATATGTTGTTTATAATACATAGAATATGTATCGGGGTAAAGATGTAGTACTGTATGTATAATATTTGTGTTACTTTTTGGCATTACTGTACACTCGGATACCTTTGTCTCTTACCCACTCATACAAATTCGTCGACTTCACCTATTTCTAATTATGGAAGCATATCTCTGGAAATGAATTTATATATATAATTATCTATACATCAACTACAGAACTATATGCACCTTTGATTGAAAAGCAAGTTCTATTCAAACATCAATCCAGAAAGTTACAATTACATACAGAATAACAAAGGAGGTCCATGAGTTCCCATGAGTGGGCTAGAGACTATGATATCGAAGTGTAAATTAGAGTGCATACCAACATTTAAGGGGGGTGACCTGCTTTTTGTTATTTCTGTCCTTTTATCTCTTTCTCTGGCTTGTATCCATTCGGTCCCATTCAGCCAACTATTTTAAGACGTTTATCTCCATCTAGGTGTCGATTTCTTCCTGGCGAGTGATAGCGAGCCAGCATTATATGAAGAAATCCGGCTTCACCGGAGAAATTTTTCTATCGAAAATGTACACATTTACCCAGCTGTCTAACAAAAATTAAAAATATGCTGGCTCGCTACCGCTCACCAGTAAGAAATTGACACCTGGGTGGGGATAAACGCCTTAAAACAGTAGGCTGAATGGGGCCAAATAGATACAAGCCAGAGAAAGATAGAAAAGGACAGAACAAAACAGGTCACCCCCCTTAACGAATTGCTTTCACTAACGTGCTTTCTTGCACCAATACTTTTAATATAATTCTCAATCAAAATGTAAACAATTTCGTATGATGTATAACGATGACCTATATAGTTCAAAGACATTTTTGTTTTACTAAATTAAATAGGATATTGTTTTATTCGAACAACCCGATTACTGAAGACTCACCAGGCCTACTGTAATGAACATGTTAAGTTACTCTATAGGGAGATATGGTACCATTTGGGAGACTTCAGTACATTACAAACCTCTAAGTGTTTTATACTATTTATTATTATGTGATTACTATCCATATTGTTTATAATTAGATTTATGATCACAATAATATAGTGGAGTATATTGGTACTGCTATAACACAGTGTTATGATGACTTATAATATTTAGAGGCACAACATGTTGGTAGTTGTACAGTGTGTGTCTCTGTCAACAACAGCCTCGTCAGTTCACGATAATAACCACCATAATAACTTAGTTCAGGATAATAACCACCATAAAAACATAATTACAATAATTACAAACGGAAAACATCCTAACGTCGTCTAATGAGAGAACTACTTCTGTAATGTTTATGTTTACCACCAGAATCTTGGAAGTCACAATACCTGTTATTAAACCAATTAAACGGAACAATTACATGCGATTGCCTTATATTATATTGTAATATTACATGCGTTTAATTGACCTTTCCAAAGAATCTGCATTTTCATAAGGTGTTTATTATAAAGTAAATGCCTTGATTATGCCACATACTAATCCTATGACTTAAAACAGGCATGTAGCCGATGAAAACAGGCATGTAGCCGATGAAAGATAATTTAATATACTGTATATGCTAGGATGGTACAGCTGCCCACATAAGTTATGTAGCCGATGAAAGATAATTTAATATACTGTATATGCTAGGATGGTACAGCTGCCCACATAAGTTATACTGTATATGCTAGGATGGTACAGCTGCCCACATAAGTTATACTGTATATGCTAGGATGGTACAGCTGCCCACATAAGTTATACTGTATATGCTAGGATGGTACAGCTGCCCACATAAGTTATACTGTATATGCTAGGATGGTACAGCTGCCCACATAAGTTATACTGTATATGCTAGGATGGTACAGCTTCCCACATAAGTTATACTGTATATGCTAGGATGGTACAGCTGCCCACATAAGTTATACTGTATATGCTAGGATGGTACAGCTGCCCACATAAGTTATACTGTATATGCTAGGATGGTACAGCTGCCCACATAAGTTATATATATCTGTAAGTTATGCTAGGATGGACAGCTGCCCACATAAGTTATGTATATGCTAGGATCAGCCTATATAGCGCTACTGATCAGGATAATTAAGTTATACTGTAGATGAGCATGATAGGATACAGCTAACATAAGTTATATGCCAGGATGTTTTCAGTCTGCTAGGATGCACATTATACTGTATATGCTAGTTAATTATAGAGGATGGTACAGCCCACATAAGTTATACTGTATATGCTGGATGGTACATTCGTTATACTGTATATGCTAGGATGGTACAGCTGCCCACATAAGTTATCTGGTAGCCGATGAAAAGTAAGTATACTGTATATGCTAGGATGGTACAGCTGCCCACATAAAGTATATGCTATAAAGTGCACATAAGTTATACTGTATATGCTAGCGAGTGCCTGCCCACATTTGCTAGGATGAGTACAGGGCCCAAATAAGTTATACGTTCCCAGGCTAAATATGCCTGGTATCACATAAGTTTGAACTGTATATGCTAGGGGAAGCTGCCATAAAGTTATACTTAATATGCTAGGGAGAGTTCACAGAGCTGCCCAGGCAGTTTACAAATATATGCTAGGATGGTTAAAGCTGCCCACATAAGTTATACTGTATTGAAGGCTGGTACAGTTGCACACATAAGTTATACTGTAATGCTAGGATGGTACAGCTGCCCACATGAATTCATACATATGCTAGGGGCCAGAGCCGGAACATAGTTATAGTATATGCTAGGACTGGAGCTGCCCACATAAGTTTAGACTGTGAGGCTAGGATGGACATGTCTGACATAAGTTATTGTATGTGTAGGATGGTAACTGTAGATAAGTTACTGTATCTAGGATGGACTACAGCTGGAAACGTTTACTTGTCCCTGAGGATGGTACAGCTACACATTAATATGTAGCCGATGAAAGATAATTAAATAGAGCTAGGATGGTACAGCTGCGGCATAAGAGATAGATTGCAGGAGTTGGTGAGTGGACGCTGAGTTAATGATATCTAGGAACAGCTGCCTTTCTACTGGTATCTAGGATGCGGTGTGAGAGGATCCTCCCACACTGGAACTCAAGGACGTAGGATGGTAAGCTGCGGCAGGGTATAAGATGCCTTGTAGGTTGAGCTACACCCAGCTTCTGGAGGCCCACAGGTGACTTAGCGAGACTGGTTGGTTTTGGTCTTTCCAAGTGAGAGCAATTAAAAGTAAGGATACCCTCCGATCATTGAGGGAAGATGGGGTTGATTTTTGTATTGTCAGTTTGAATAGAATAAAGGGATAGTCATTCTGGAGGTTCCTGACAGGTAGTAAGATGGATAAATTGTTATCATTATGAATTATAAAATTGCACTAAGGTATCCTCTATCCCTGGAAAAGTAGCTAGATGCAGAAGATAAGCATTTTATGGCTTCATTAAGTTTACTTTGAGGGATTGCTGGAGGGGGGCATTCTGGAAAACTGTGTGAGTGGTGTAAATTAGGAGGGAACGTCTGCATATGGATGGGACTGGATACAGGGGAGGAGCATTTATGAAAATAGAAGGAAAAGAGAATAGGATATAGGACAGAACCCTGAGGAACACCGGAGTTGATAGGATGAGGAAATGAGCGATGGCCGTCCACAACCGCAGCTTACATGTATAAGATCACAGAGAGGAACAGAACCTATGTGAAGAACTGTACATCTAACTCTGATTTTATCTGTAGTAGCTTGGTAGAACTTCCTTCATAATACCTTACTTTGTCTTCACGAGGTTTAAGAAATCTTGCAAGCAAAATGGTTGTATTATCGCAACGGAATATGAAATATGTTAATCCAAAATGGAGCGCACCTTGTCTTGAAAACTTAGGAAGAAATCCAATTTGTTGTGCGTTCTCTCTGTTTTCTCTCTCTCTCTCTCTCTCTCTCTCTCTCTCTCTCTCTCTCTCTCTCTCTCTCTCTCTCTCTCTCTCAAGCACGACATCTTGCAGGAAGTTAATCATACACAATTAAACACAAGTCCTGAGAGACAAGTACAAGTCTTACATACAAACTATTTATCATTCTGTCAGGAACATGTATACTAGTATCGCGTATTGTAAAAGATTAAATATTCCAGCTACGTTAAGGGAGCCCACATCGCTCTTTTTTTCTCTTTCTCTCCCTCTCTCTTTGGTTTGTATCCATTCGGCACCATTCAGCCTACTGTTTTAAAACGTTTACCCCCATCCAGGTGTCAATATTTTCCTGGCGAGAGCCAGCATATTTATATATATATATATTATATATATATATATTTTTTTTTTTTTTACAGCAAGCTAAATTTGTAAATTTTTCGATAGAAAAATTTCTCCGGCGAAGCCGGATTTCTCCATACAATGCTGGCTCGCTATCGCTCGCCAGGAAGAAATCGACACCTGAATGGGGATAAACGTCTTAAAACAGTTGGCTGAATGGGGCCGAATAGATACAATCCAGGTAAAGAGAAAAAAAAAAAATGGTGACCCTCCTTAAATTAAGTTGGATGTGTATGTAGTTGGTGACATTGCATACACTAATTACAAGCACTCACTGATTACAAGCACTCACTGATTACAAGCACTCACTGATTACATTTATCAAATACAATACAGTTTAATATAAAACATTTGTATATCCGGAACGTTTTAACAGTTTATATTGAGAAGACAAAATCAATTATAACCCAACCTCACTTACTGTAATCTGAAGAACAGTAACTACATTAGGATAGCTAGATTGATTACCCATGAGAGGTCTTGTTGTTGTTTAGACACATAATTATGCTTTGTGTGGTTGGCTCTATTATCCCCATTTGGTTGTGAACTCAGGTGGTGTCACACGAACGATTTTTCCATCAATACTTACGAGCAATTGTTGCCTGGCAGCTTTATACTCTCAATTATATCAGACTTGAGCCACTTTATGCAATCTACCTTTGATCTAGTTTCCGATTCCAATGCGAACGAGCCACAAAACAGTGCCATAACAAATTTGCTCATCGAAAACTGCCGGAAAATACGCTCGTGTGACCTTAAGGGGGGTGACCTGCTTTTTTTATTTATCTCCTTTTCTCTCTTTCTCTGGCTTGTATCCATTCGGCCCCATTCAGCCAACTATTATAAGACGTTTATCCCCATCTAGGTGTCGATTTCTTCCTGGCGAGCGATAGCGAGCCAGCATTGTATGAAGAAATCAGGCTTCGCCGGAGATATTTTTCTATCGAAAAATTTACAAATTTAGCTTGTTCTCAAAACAAAAATATATATATGCTGGGTTGCTACCGCTCGCCAGGAAAATATTGACACCTGGATGGGGATAAACGTCTTAAAACAGTAGGATGAATGGGGCCGAATGGATACAAGCCAAAGAGAGAGGGAGAGAAAGAGAAAAATAAAAAGCGAGGTGGGTCCCTTAACATTTTCAACTGTGATTTAAACTATCATCATAGTCAAACTTTAGGAACAACTTTCAGCAACATTATACCCTGTTCATTATTGGTAGGTCAGATACCACTAACCCTACGTCTCATAACTCAATAAGTACTTCATTAGTTGAACTGTTATTTATTTCATCCGGGAAGAGTCAGCCAGGTAATAGATGTGGAAAATTTCAACCAGTTTGCTCCTGCCCTTCCTGAGTTAAGATTTCTGGCTTAATTATAGTGAACAGAGAATAGTATCACTACAGTATCAATATCTTAGTACATGATAAATTCCGTCAAAGTATCAAAATAATGCATTATTAAGATGTGTTCTATATTAACCCGACATATGCGACATGCCTTCCGGAAGGTTTTGCAGGGCGAATGCAACTTTGAAACTAAAAACACACACACACTGGCCCAGGTGGCTGAACATTGAAATAAACCTACATGGCACCTATTTATAGCACTCACCACCAGTCCACCACCCTCCTTACATTCCAACACGTTTCGAGCTTAGACGTCCCCCCCCCCACACATACACACACACACACACACACACTTGGCTGCCTCCCCCGACCCAGGTGCGGGTGGTGTTAGTAGGCATGGCAGGACCAGGAAGCCTTCCTTTTTATATACATACGATACCAGTTTGTATATGCTAGTAATTCGTATACGATAGTAGTTCGTATAAGATAGCACATCATATTTTTATAACCTGTGTGACTAACCTAAATCACAGTTTTTCCCACCTAAAACATATCCACCATTCCTTCCACACACAATAAGATGACATTTCATTGCCAGAGTATTATATTAGTTTGTATAATGAGTTACAAGCAAAGAAATCATGATAATTTTGCATGAATATATACATCGTAATTGTATAACTTGTGTTTCTATCCCTTAATCTGTGCATTTATCTTAAATTTCCTTTCTGGCCGTTTTATAGCTGCGGTTGTGGATGGCTATCACTCACTTCCTCAACCTATCAATTCTGGTGTTCCTCAGCGATTTGTCATGTCTCCAGTTCTTTTTCTAATATTCATTAATGATCTTCTCAACTCTACCTCTAATCCTATCCACTAAACTCCCTCCGACATATTATGTTCCAATAAGTCCGAGGAGGCGGGAGCCCCAGGATCATAGCCACTGCCTCGCACTACACTCACAACAACACTGCGGCCGTTAGAATTATCGGAGGAGGCTGAGGTTGCCACCAACGGTTTTATTGTATGGTAACTTATCGGACTTACTGAGCTCATATGACGCAAAATCGCGTCATAAACTTATTGGAGAGGTATAGAGATAAGTCCATATGACGCGATCGCGTCATATGAGTTTTTGGTTCACTAGTCCATATGACGCGATCGCGTCATATATGTCTGGGGGAGCTAATGTGATGATGACTCTTCCTTACACTATTTAGATAGTGTTCTGCAACAAACCACCACTTAATTACTCCAAAATTCACGTGATGAGGCCATAGCATGCCTATCTTCCGATCTATCAACTATTTCCGGTTGAGCCAGAGAGAATCTTGTTACTTTCAATGCTCTCAAAAACCCAATTTCTCCATCTATCTACCCATTGTAATCTTCCACATAACTATCCCTTACTCTTTAGCAGTACATAAATCAATTCTTCATTTTCTCTCAATATTCTTGGAGTTTAATTTTCATTTGACCTACAAGTAAGGTGTGGTCTACTGTGGGTTCTTCACCCCCGCATAGCTTCTTGCTCTGTACAGGGGCACAGTGCGCCCATGCGTCGAGTGTTGTTTGCATGTGTGGGGAGGGTCCAACCATATCACACTTTTCGAATGGGTAGTGTCAAAAGCATTTTGTCTCATCAATTCACCTCCTCTTACTAATTCCCTACAGTTTCTCTCTCTACGCTGCAATGTTGCATCTCTCTCATTCTTCTACAGCTATTACAATAATGTATGTTCTTCAGAGCTTTCGTAGTGCATACCTCTTTCATTATGGAGACTTTGACCACATGCCCACCCCTATTCTGTCCAACTCTCTTACCCGAGAGTGAACTGATTTTCCAAATATATGTTTTTTTTACTCAACTAGTAAGTTCTGGAACACTCTTCCTCAATCTGTCTTTCCCTCATCCTATGGCATATATTGCTTCATTCTCCGTGTGTCCGATATCATGATTTTAACGTACCTTGAATTTGGCTATAACTCTTTTAACTTGTGGGGGACACTTGTTACAGGCCGTTTCGCCTTTTATTTCCTTTACACACACAAGAAAAATAAAGGCCTGCAGATTACCTACTAAATACTACAAGTTCACTTACATTTTGCAAGTTACCTTGCAAAACATACACACGTACGTACCTCTGTTTCACACTCCTACACAATAAAACTAATGGAGCTGTACTACTCTGTAAAACTATTATAACTTTTTACCGCACATAATGCAATTATCCATATATAATTTTGGGAGGAACTCTCACGTAATTTTTAGCTCTTTACCTAATGACCAGGACACTCCAGGGAACAGGAGACAAGAACACTGACTAATATATATATATATATATATATATATATATATATATATAAATCAACACCAGCGCTGGTACAAACATCTTTATTTTGGTAACGTTTCGATTTAAGCATAAACCATCTTCAGACCTGAACTGAAATGAAATAAAAGCCTATATGAATGGCAGAGTAATTTTCTAATGTAAATATTCTTATTAATTAATAGTTTATGCTTAAACCGAAACGTTACCAAAATAAAGATGTTTGTACCAGCGCTGGTGTTGATTTTTATCATCCGACTCCGATTCCCGTAACAAGAGAGTATTGCTTCTATATATATTATATACCGGTATATATATATATATATATATATATATATATTATATCGTAGTGTATTTATAGTATTGTAAACTATAATACCAGAACATATTATATCTGATGTCAAGATAGACCAATACCTCACCGCTACTGATAGCTGTATAGTCATATATATGTAATTTGGGATGAAACCGGCCTTCGGCCGGGAAATTTTTCTACCGAAAAATGTACACATTTATTTTGAAAGAGGATCTAGGGGGTGTTTTTTGAAGCTAGATGGAGGACTAGCGAGGAAATTAAAAATAAACAAATGAATAACTAAATACATAGACCATAACCAAGCACTATCCCTTTAACCTATTTCTAATTATGTAAGTATATCTAAGGAACGAATTTATGAGATTAATTTTCTAGACATCAATTGTAAAAGTGTATATACTATCCATTGAAAAGCGATTGATATAAATATAATGCATTCACTTATAATAGCATAAAGAAAAGCGTAGGGGATCCACATATTCTTATGAGTGGCGAGTAATTATGCCATCCGAGTGTGCATTTGGTCAAACAAGTATCTGCACCCCTACCCTGATAACCTGGTGTGTACAGCTTGGTAGGGTTGGCATCTCTACCTACAGTAATATCCATCTATACTACTACGTACCTATACTACCTAAGACCTACTACCTATGACCTAAAACCTATACTACCAAGCTGTACACACCAGATTATCAGGGTAGGGGTGCAGATACTTTTTTGACCGAGTGTACATTTGGCTTAAAGAACAAACATTCATACTGTATATAAAGGATGCTGCATCTTTTGTAAGACGTTGGTAACGATAGAATTTTAATTATTACATCAACTTCATTGAACATTTTAGTTCATATCATTTGTGTTTAATTCACAAAATGGCGTCCTTTGACCTAATTGTCCCGTCTCTGTACTGCCAGGGATCCTTGGCACGCTCGCATTTGCAATTCACTTAACCTAAATTCGTAACAGTGCTACTCTCTCTGTCTGCCCCCCCCCCTCTCTCTCTCTCTCTCTCTCTCTCTCTCTCTCTCTCTCTCTCTCTCTCTCTCTCTCTCTCTCCATGCATTTCACAGAGAACGTTTGTAATATTCACGGAAGGGCTGCTCGTTCATATCTTAAGGGGAGGCAGACCGTTTGTAATATTCACGGAAGGGCTGCTCGTTCATATCTTAAGGGGAGGCAGAACGTTTGTAATATTCACGGAAGGGCTGCTCGTTCATATCTTAAGGGGAGGCAGACCGTTTGTTTGGTCTATTAATGAATTTATTCATATATTATTTTAGTTTCCTCCCTAGACCTCCATCAAGCTTAGAAAACACCCCCTAATTATGGTTTTTACTCTTAAGGGGAGGCAGACCGTTTTTCTGGCCCTCCTTCTCCCTCATATTTAATCCCATTTGTTTTTAGATTATAAGACGTTCGGTCAATTAGTTTTGCGATTTAAAAAAAAATCGCCTCATTTCGTTGTCAATTTTAAGACATTTCGCGCCATTTAGGTGTCGATTATTTCCTGGCGAGCGTTAGCGAGCCTTCGGCCGGGACATTTTTCTACCGAAAAAAGTACAAATTTATCTTCAACCGGCCGGAGATTATACATCTCGTCTTTCATCTGTTCTATGTACTGTAGGTTTCTTACACTTTTACCTATCTTATGTCCTCGTTTTATAAGATGATAAACGTCAACAATAAAAACCCGTTGGAACACTATTAAATATGTTAAATATGGGCGGTTCGTTCGTGGCCACCCCTTCGGGGATCACGGCGTCAGGCAATAGATAGATAGATAGATCTTTCCTGTTGGTTGTAAGTAAGAGTGTAGGGTTGGGTTCACACAAATATATGCCTTTATTAACAGAACATCAATATCAGTGACTTCGGGTTATTTATATCGTATTTAAAACTCTTATTATGATTAATGATAAATATAAGCAAGACCGAACCTTGTGCGAAACAAAATGGGGTGAATTGAGAAAGATAATAAAGGAGGGAATTAACAAAGGAATATAACTTAAACGTGAAGCACAAAACAAAAGAGTAAGAACACATAAGGAAACCGAAAAACGATCATGATATAATAATAAGAACAGTAAACAAAGGGTACACTCTATTGCCATAATCTTTAGCTCACTAATATGAATGCGTGGGTTCCATGTCATCTCAACCAGTAGACCACTTCAACCAGTAGCTCTCAACCAGTACCAAATTAACCCAGACCAACCAAACCAGTGCCAAAATATAGTACTAACCTAACCTAACCGTATTGGTTGATTATGATTTTCTGGATCAATTATAACTAACTGGATTGATATGCCGATAGAACTTGCTGTTCAAGTAACAGTATATATAGTTTTGTAGTTGATGCGTGGAACATTATATCAAAAAATCGATCCAGATATATATATTTCCTTAACAAATAAAAATAGGTGAAGTCCACGAATAATTTAGATGGGGCTAGAGACTGTATCATCCTAGTGTACATCATAGAGGACAGAGATGAATAGTGAAGATGGATAGAACACGTCGTTAGATAAGGAAAGCAGGACAATAATAGGAATAAGTCACTACAATGAAACGATATACGAGGAAAGCTAATCTATTAACCCCTTGATGATGATGCCGCATCTTGAAAGTTTGTTTTCGCTATCATTAGACGATTCTATTCAGAGTAGGAAGGATATATGGAAGTCAGAGGGTTGATTGGACCAGTCTTTACGCTTTTAACTCCCACAGATCCTTCCTAAGCTGTATAAGATCGTCTAATGATAGCCAGAATAAACTTATAAAGAGCATTATAATCCTCAAGGGGTTAATTAATACGAAGAGTGACTACATTTCTAGCGGGCGGACAGATAGCTAAACACAACTATTATTGATTATGTTGTATATCTCCCGAATACTTATACATTTACATACCCTTACCACCAATAACACTCCCTAAGTATCTCGCTCGGTCTGTCACTGATCCCCTCTCTCCACACAATATTAATAAGCCCCTCTGCCGTTTTAGCCCTTTGAGGACCTTGACGCCTTTTAGCAGTTTCTTCTGGATATCATTAGACGATTGTATACAGCTTAGGAAGGGTCTGTGGGATTGTATACAGCTTAGGAAGGGTCTGTGGGATTGTATACAGCTTAGGAAGGGTCTGTGGGATTGTATACAGCTTAGGAAGGGTCTGTGGGATTGTATACAGCTTAGGAAGGGTCTGTGGGATTGTATACAGCTTAGGAAGGGTCTGTGGGATTCAAAAGGGTAAAGTCTATCTCAATTAACCCTCTGACTATTATTAATCTAAATGTAATCGTCTAATGATAAAAAAACAGAAAATAAATGCGTCATCGGGTCTTCAAAGGGTTAAATGAACTAAATATAAACTTTGTTTGATTATTAAACTAACATATACATCAGTTTTAGAAGAACGTTCAGATATGATTATTGTTTTGCATAAAATTTGCAAATTATACGAGGTGGGGAAAAAAAGATAAACAAATAAACGTACAGTAAATTCGTTGTTATATAGCATATAGTGCCTTGCTCTATTATCAGACCTGGTAATAATATCTTGCTCTGCTGCTGTAGTGGCTACCACAACTTTTCTCCAGTTCAAACTCCACAACCACCACTGTCATCATATTTTGACTATTGTTATATAGGCTATACATCTATATATCTATATCTATCATATATCTATGTATTATATATATTTTTATCATATTATAACAGGCCACCTGACGCGACCGGTGGGGTATGTAATATGAGCATTCCCCCCCCCCCCCAACAAAACAAAAAAATACTGATTTTAAAAGTGCGACCAATATTACTGAAGTAAAATAATAATCATTCTTGCCAAGCTAAGTTTCCTTGTAGTGGCGCAATATTTATCATACCCAAGTACAGTACAAGCCCATGTCACATTAGGGAAATTACGATTCCATTGTAAGGAAATAGGACGTTTTGTCCATTGTTTAATATTATACAGTATGTTGTTGTTGTTGTTGTTGTTCCCTAAGCTGCCTGGCCGAACAGCCCCGAGTCCCTGAGGAAGGCCATGGCCACGATCGGGCTTTCCCACAGAGCTCTCATTGAGTGTAGATTGTGTTGTTGGCGTAAGTGGTTGTGTGAAATGCAGTCTTCTATGATGTGTTTAATGGTATGGGGTGCTGTGTTACATCCCGGGCAGGTGTCGACAATGGAGTCATCCAGTCTCTTCTGATAGCTCAGGAGAGCTGGATGGTGTCCGCATCTCAGCCTGGCCAGGTGGACTCTGTCCTCGCGAGGAAGGGAGGATTCGGAAGGATGGATTTCGGGAGGTCGTGCATGCAGCTGCGTGTTGTCTGTGAGTGAGTGGATGGATCGGTGAGAGATATGAGTATGGATGTGCTTCTGGAAGTTGGTTCGGGGTGGGCAGGGAGGGAGAGAGGACAATAATTGTGTGTGATACCGTGTGCTGGGTGTTGTTTTGATATTTCTTGGTGTCTGTGGGTGTGTTGCCATGTAGTTTAGTGGGTGGTCTTGGTTCGTGGAGGCTGCTGCCAGGAATTGAGTGCCTCTCATGTCCAGATGGTCTTTGACTTTGAGGATTTTGGTTCAGTATGTTATCGTAACTTCCTTCTTGATATAAAATTATAATATAATTGTGGTGAGAAGTTATCGAAGGAAAAGAAGCTATCCACTATCACAGAGAACCGTTCTACAACAAACTTGTGTTGGCCTATTATCTCTAGAACCACTATAATTAACGCTGTGTGACATATACAATAGTATGTCATATTTATGGTCAGACTCCGAGGCAGCCTGGGTGAAGGTGAGATATATTACACACGCTAGTATAATATGTCACACTACCAAATTAAGGGTTGGGCACAAAAATGAGAGTAAACAAAAAGTGAAGAGCTAAGAGAGAACATAATGATAACCTTTGTAAATCTATATAACATTGCTAATTTTTACTTGTGTGTGTGTGTGTGTGTGTGTGTGTGTGTGTGTGTGTGTGTGTGTGTGTGAGTGTGTGTGTGTGTGAGTGTGTGTGTGTTAGTATGTGTGAGTGTGTGTGTGTTAGTATATGTGCGCGTGTGTCTGTGTGTGTTAGTGTGTGTGCGTGTGTCTGAGTGTGTGTGTGTGTGTGAAGTTATGACCGCCCGGCCACTAACTCTCTCTCTCTCTCTCTTGAATAGAGAAGGAATACAGAGCAACACAAAAACTAAAACAAAACAAAAATCAAGAGGAATTGTAAGAAAAACACAAACGAAAGAAGAACAGTGAAGAGGAAAAACATATACGGACGAGAAGGAACAATAAATACAGAACTCATTGATGAAGAAAACTTAATTGACAGTGTAAAAGAGGAAAGGCCTAGCTGGGAAGGAAGTCACAGGTAATAGCAGGGTAATTGATTGGAGAATAATTAAGGGGGGTCACCGTTTGTTTTTATCTTTCTCTCCTTCTCTCTCTTTTCCTGGCTTGTATCCATTCGGCCCCATTCAGCCAACTGTTTTAAGACGTTTATCCCCATCCAGGTGTCGATTTCTTATTGGCGAGCGATAGCGAGCCAGCATTGTATGGAGAAATCCGGCTTCGCCGGAGACATATTTCTATCGAAAAAATTACAAATTTAACTTGCTGTCAAAACAAAATAAATATATATATATATGCTGGCTTGCTACCGCTCGCCAGGAAAATATTGACACCTCGATGGGGGTAAACGTCTTAAAATAGTAGGCTGAATGGGGCCGAATGGATACAAGCCAAAGAGAGAGGGAGAGAAAGAGAGAACAAAAAAAGCGAGGTGGGCTCCCTTAAGTAACACCCCATTCTTAACATTAATCATTAATTACAAACCCCAATGCACTTGAATAAACTAATGAAAGCATATGGTCCTCCCGGGATTCGAACTCGGGACACCACACAAGCATCTAAAGTTCTAAACCATTACACCACCAACACACTGATTTTATAAAGGTTGAATACAGATAATTAGAGCAAAGAATATTTACAACAACATAACATAATCAAATAACAGCCAACATTTTTGATAAAACCTTCTTCATTCCTTTTGGACCCTCGAGTCTTCCAGCCATTAAGCAAAGAGCAAAAAAATATTTAAAAGTCCCAACAGAAGTTGGAACTAAATTATGCAAGGTCCCTTTTATTTCTGTTGATGATGGAGTGAGATGAGCTTCACCGAGGCAGCTAACTCCATTATGATATTAAATACTGTTTAGGCATGTGGAGGGGTGGGGGTGGGGGGGGGGGGGGGCAGAATTTAAAGTTTAGTTTTTGTTTTCTTAAATGCATTATAGCTACAATTTTGTGTTTAACTGGAACATACATAATTGGATGTTTATGTTACTATAATGTCATATTACTTGTAATTCTGAAACGTTGGTCAAAATCTATTTTTTTTATATATAATCGTGATGTGAATAATTGAAATAGGTCAATTTTGTTAGCAACATACTTGGCAGTATAATACAAATTGAATTAATTATAATGAAAATATCTACATTCTTATGATATATTCTTATAATTTAGTAATAACAAATATAACACACACACACACACACACACACACATATACTATATATATATATATATATATACACAAATAATAATATAAATCCAGAGATGTCCTTCCTTTATGAGAGATTCTTCTAATATATTAATGTGTGAGATGTTGCTATTACTCACAGACCTCACAACACCTTTACCCATTATCTCAAACTCCCTAAACACACCAATACTTTACTCCTTAGAAAACATGGTTACACAATTCTTCTCTATTTTCAGGCTATTATTGTGTGATTTTATTCACATTAGAAAGGTTATGTGGAAGTCAGGGGGTAAATTAAAATAGTTTTTACCCTTATGATTCCCACAGATCCGTCCTTAATTGTATAAAATCGTCTAATGATAACCAGAATATACTGTCAAAATGCGCCTTACTCTTCAAAGGGTTAACAAGCTTACATACATAATTAGTGGAAGCTATCATTGTCTCTATCAGTTACATATACGTACTTCGGCTCTTATACGACCCAAAACCCTATCCAACTATTCTCGATGATCCCAGTTATTAGTATCTAGACAAACTAGATCGTCTGGTCACTTACCACAACACAAATACAAAGTAATAAAACCCAATCACCACATAAGGGCCCTACAAACCTCCTGCCCTCCTAAAGCATAAGATAACCAGTTTCGACCCACGACAAACAGCATAATTATATATTGCAATCACATAACAAACAGCATATAGAACAGTTACGTAAGCTACCATGCACACATCATTCTCAGTAAAACACAAGAGCCGCGGCGGTCGAGTGGAGAGCACGCTCACGTGTGCATCTGCTTGACCTGAGTTCGATCCCAGCCAATTCGGACATTTAGTGAGTGTGGTAGTACGTCCTAGCATGTTTCACATGCTTGCACCCAGTCGGGGGACACCTCGACGACGTAGACAGACTAATAACACACATAACAAAGTCACTCCAACAGCTTCCTCTCTCTCCAACACCCCTTCTCCCCTGTCTACACTCTTCAAAAAATAGTAAAATTAGAAGGTAGATACGAGGTGCCGTTGTAAAGGCTTATCCTCCAATATCTTCACCTGACCTGACCTGACAACAACACCAACACACACATACACACACACACAAGTCGGGCTGCTCCGTGCCAAAGTGGTGCACTAAAACTTATTTCGGACTTGACGCAAAAGTTTTTCTTTTTGTCAGAAATGTTAGCGCGTAAGTGGATGCAAATTAAGTTACTGACTTTATATAATTGAAGTTAGTATTTTATTATAGTGCGGGAGTGTGCAAGTATCAAACAATATGGAAAGTCTGACCTCCAGTTGTCCAACTTGAAGTGTATAAAAACAGTAATTTCGACTAAAGCTCTTGTTACTCCCAGACTAGGAAATAGCAAACAAGAAAATCCGTTTGAGGATATTATAACCCTAAATGAATAGTGAAGAAATACAAATACATCTTACACAGCATAGTGTATAACTATTTCTTAAGCGTACTGCATTACAAAGATACAAAAACAATATGTCAACATTATAAGAAACCTAGTATACCTTCTCACCAGTGTCTTAAAAGATGAGGCAGGTTGGGATCAAAAGTTGAATTAACCTCATTAATTAAACATCACCTACAGGCACCTGGGACTACTGTTATAATTCTGGAGGTGTACAACAGAAAATGGAACGTGAAGAAGTCAAGAAAGGAGCACGTGAACTAAGCTAAAATAACGAGGCCAGGAGTGGATATAATACGCTGTACAATCGCGCTAATAAGTGATGTCTCGACACCAAGTATGTTTTGATCAATAATTAATGTCGGCAATATCTAAGCTTTATTTATTCATATCGAGTGATATATACAAACATGTTCCTACACCTACCCACCCTATTCAACATCTGACAGACATTAATGCAGCACAGAGCAAGCCAAACGTAATGACAGCTAGGACATGACTTATTAGCGCGACCGTACCTTGATTGTTATATTTAGTGTTCTCCCCCACACCATAATGGAGTCTCCCATGAAAATCAGTTTCCGACAGGTCAGAAATATGGATGTATGTGATATGCAGCTATGACGTGTATTTTGGGAATGCCCTTTTAATTATGCAGATTTATGCATGAAATTCAGTTTTATGTGTACAATATTCATTACCGCTAGTCATCCTTTACAGTAGACGTATTAATTAAATTATACTGCCAACGTAATTAAAATTTCAATATATATAATATACACTGTTGTATATCATAAGAATACCTAACAAAAAATATTAGTTTTGTGAATGGGGAATTTATTTCATAATATTTAACAATACAAGGTATAGGCCTATCTGAGTTATGTTATACGTAATACAAATTTGATTTGCTGTGCAATTTAAGCATTATATTCATACAATAAAACTACAATATGTGTATTTATTAATTGTTTAACATATTTATTTAATAATGATAATACTAATAATACTAATAGTACTTCTACTATGATAATAGTAATAATAATAATACTAATATTTCTCAGTTGTTGCATCATTATTATTGAAAGTATGTCTGAAGAAGTTAGAGGTTTTCCATTGACAATAAACATATGTTTATTGAACTCTACGGAATTGTCATGTATTATTATTATTATATTTTTTTTGAAGTGTGCAATGTCAAGAATAATAAACATATATCTATGTCAAGAACGATCTATATTCCACCGCTACTGATAACTGGATAGTCACATATATCATGATACACTAACAGGTTATATTGTAGTGTTATAATACCAAAATATACTATAACTGATGGCAAGTTCGAGCTATACTCCACCGCTACTGAGATTTTATAGTAATATATGATACACTAACAGGCTTAATTGTAGCGTGTTTACTGTATTATCAACTACAACACCAAAACATAATATAATTGATGTAAAGATTGACCTCTACTCAACTGGTACTGAGATTCTTATAGTGATATTTGATACACTGACAGGTTATATTGTAGTGCATTGTCAACTATAATACCAAAACATACTATAAATGCTACTGTACTGATTGCTTTATAGTCATACTTGTTACACTAACAGGTTTTATTATTTGTCACAAGCTAAGTATTGTCAACTATAATACACAAACCCACCCCCACCCCATTTTTTACAATGCAGATGATAACTAAATATCAGCATGAAATTAGCTTGACGAAATATATTATATTAACACCTGTAAATTGTCCTAATGTGGCTCTGAGTTTTGATAGAACATAATATATTTATCAAAAAATATGCCGTTTTGTTTTGTTCTCTCTCTCTCTCTCTCTCTCTCTCTCTCTCTCTCTCTCTCTCTCTCTCTATATATATATATATATATATATATATATATATATATATATATATATATATATATATATATATATATATATATATATTATATATATATACTGTATAATATTATATACCCTGTATATAGCCTTTCAAAGTACGAGAACTATCATGTTGCGTGATGTTCCACCTTCTTAATATTGTTATGTTGCATTATATATTCATTACGCCAAGAGTTCATAGTAATAATATAGCTTCTTTGACCTTCTCCCACACCAAAAGATAACAAAGATAACAGATTACAACCCGGGAGGAAACTTATGACCTAATTCCCGTAAAATGTGAGACCCCGAAGACATTATGGAGGACGTGTCGTATAATGTACACTGAACCCACGCTATAAACCTTACTCATACTTGGACACAATTCTGCAGAACTGTTCAAAATTCACCTAACTAAAATAATGGATGTTTTTAGTATACGTATTTGTTATCAAGTATTGGTGTCCCCCATGTGTGCCAGCATTCCATATGTCTCGCCATATATTGGTTAGGAATCTATTAAGGTGGTATTTTTTTCCCGCACGCGTCTGTGACACACAGTTTTCGTCTTTTCACGTCCGAGTTTATAATGTGGTGGTATTTACTGGGCAGCCAGAAGACCGGTCACGGACATAAACGTTTACAATAAGTGTCAGTAAATCGACACAACGTTATTTGGACAGCACGAACGTTATAGGGGGATGGGGGTGGGGGGTGGGGTGGATTTAATACACACTGTTTTAAAAGTTAGTGTAGAACATTCAGGTAACTAATATTTAATTGGTCTTATGTGATTGGTCTCTTATGTTTTGTTTATAATTGCTTTTACAAGATTGGTCTGATATAATTGGTCAAATATGATTGGTCTGATATGATTGGTCTGATATGATTGGTCAAATATGATTGGTCATATATGATTGGTCAAATATGATTGGTCTGATATGATTGGTCTGATATGATTGGTCAAATATGATTGGCCATATATGATTGGTCTGATATGATTGGTCTGATATGATTGGTGTGATATAAATGCTCTTGTATGATTGGTTTGATGTGATTGGTCTTATTTTACGATACACCATTGCAAATGATTACAGAAAATATCAATATAATTCTGTACAGGTAAAGTTGAACAAGTCATTAATAATTGTTACCTGGCCTATAAAGCCAATAAGCCAACATGTTGGTGTGTAACTACAATTGGTTCACATCCTGGAAAAGGGTTCGTTTTCTACCACACCCAATATTAAATTTGTTGCCCTATTTCTTTGTCAATATTACGACCTTTCGTGCCACTTAGGTGTCAATTTTTTCCTGCCGAGCGATAGCTGGCCTGTAATTTAGTATGAACTGGTACATTTTTCTACCGAAAAATGTACAAACATATCTTAAAAGAGGGTCATGGGGGTGTTTTTTTAAAGCTTCATAGAGGTCGCAGGAGCAAACTAGAAGAAAATATAAAATAATAAGGAAATAATAATAGAAACAAAATAATAACCTCCCTTAAACTTCCACTATGTTGCCTTATCAGCCTCGAAGGTTCCCAAGTCCCTCGTCTTCTCTTCCTCATCCTCCTTTCATATCAGACTATGCAGCTCCTTCAGAGGGCTGCAGGTTGATGGTCGGGTCTAGACACACTCCATGACTCTCCTTTCTTCCACTTTTACCCACCCTTATCTATTCACAGTTCCAAGTCTCATTATACCACTCTATCCTCTATAGCACTGTATTCATAGCATTAGTTTTCCCTAGTTTTCTTTCCTCCATTATTATGCCCACTTTGCAATTCTAATAAGGTATTGTTAACACTCTTTGGGACGTTTCTCTTCTTGCATTGTACCACTTATATTTAGAGGTGCAATATACAGTGTATTTCCAAATAATTACAGTAAAAGTACATGTATACATTTAAAAGCTTACATGTACACCTCCAACCATTGTTATATAATAAGCATTTATATCTCACTGTCAAATGTTTTATCAATTCAGTTAGTGTTACATTAATTTAATGTGTAATGCAAAAATTCAGTAAAATCGTATTTTATGTGGTACCAAAAATATTTCTGTAGTACCTTACCCGAAAATTATCGACTGAATACTGTGCCATTATCTACATATACTGTGCCATTATCTACATATACTGTGCCATTATCTACATATACTGTGCCATTATCTACATAATTATACTGTGCCATTATCTACATATACTGTGCCATTATCTACAAATACTGTGCCATTATCTACATATACTGTGCCATTATCTACATATACTGTGCCATTATCTACATAATTATACTGTGCCATTATCTACATATACTGTGCCATTATCTACATATACTGTGCCATTATCTACATATACTGTGCCATTATCTACATAATTATACTGTGCCATTATCTACATATACTGTGCCATTATCTACATATACTGTGCCATTATCTACATATACTGTGCCATTATCTACATAATTATACTGTGCCATTATCTACATATACTGTGCCATTATCTACATATACTGTGCCATTATCTACATATACTGTGCCATTATCTACATATACTGTGCCATTATTTACATATACTGTGCCATTATCTACATATACTGTGCCATTATCTACATATACTGTGCCATTATCTACATATACTGTGCCATTATCTACATATACTGTGCCATTATCTACATATACTGTGCCATTATCTACATATACTGTGCCATTATCTACATATACTGTGCCATTATCTACATAACTGTGCCATTATCTACATATACTGTGCCATTATCTACATAATTATACTGTGCCATTATCTACATATACTGTGCCATTATCTACATATACTGTGCCATTATCTACATATACTGTGCCATTATCTACATAATTATACTGTGCCATTATCTACATATACTGTGCCATTATCTACATATACTGTGCCATTATCTACATATACTGTGCCATTATCTACATATACTTCCCTCTTATACAATTATACTGTGTAGTATAATGTTCTACACCACATTTGTTTATGATTCTATCATAATTATACACCACCCGGATGTTTATAGTATTTATTATATACAATATATCCTTATGAATTTATCCTGTGTACCCATGCAACATATACTGTATATACACAATAGGAAATGCTGTGATAATTAATTATCCAAAATATACAGAATGAATGTATGAATGAGTATAGGCATTTGTGTATATATAGATCGTGTTGTATATGCGAGTGTTTTGGCTGTGTGTACCTTCCTATACGTGTATGTTGAATGGTGTGAGCGATAGCAAGGTTTGTGTTTGTACAGTATATGGATGATTCAGTGTGGCTGTGTATTTTGCACGGGTTTGGGTGTGAACGTGTGCAATGTGTATGTGTGTGTAGGTGTGTGTGTGTGTGTGTGTGTGTGTGTGTGTGTGTATATATGTGTGTGTGTGTATGTGTGTGTACCAAACTGCATTCCATCCCTACCCCCCCGCACTAAAACATTTAACACAATGTTTACATCCTTCGTAATTTGTGCGACAGGGTTTTAATTGAAAATACCAATATTCCTTTCATGTATTGTTATCGCATCAGTGGCTATTGATCGTTCTATCCCTTAATTGGTCGTGTATTGTTATCGCATCAGTGGCTATTGATCGTTCTATCCCTTAATTGGTCGTGTATTGTTATCGCATCAGTGGCTATTGATCGTTCTATCCCTTAATTGGTCGTGTATTGTTATCGCATCAGTGGCTATTGATCGTTCTATCCCTTAATTGGTCGTGTATTGTTATCGCATCAGTGGTTATTGATCGTTCTATCCCTTAATTGGTCGTGTATTTCAGTAGTTGTACAAAATGTATTATATTATTTTATATTATTATATTATATTATAATACTTACATATTATATTATTAGGGGTTATTATTAGTATGTTAGTAATTAGTGTTATTCACATATATATATATATATATATATTGGATACAAAAAGATAGAAAATACCGTTACTTACTCTGATTAAAAAAATTATTAACAAAATATCAATGTGTATATTAGATCATAAAGTAATTATAGGGCCTGAGTCTACTAATTAACCCCTGGCGATGATCATAAACTTAAGCTTAAGACTACATTATTATTACAAGCCTCACATGAAGTATACATGACGATTAGCAAGTGGTGTTTATCTATTATACAGCCTTGTACTTACATACCGTAAACCTGTCCGGGCCGACACAGCCCTGCCTGTGGTAATATTTCCATAGCTCAAGCCTGCCACAAGTACCAACGAGGACACGGATCAGATTATATTAGTATTAACCCTTTGAAGCTCTGATGCGGTTTAGCAGTTTATTTTGGCTATCATTAGACGATTTTATGCAGCTTAGGAAGTATCTGTGGGTGTTAAAAGGGTAAATACTACCTCAATCAACCCTTTGACTTCCATATACCGTTACTAATCTGAATAAAATCGTCTAATCGTAGCCAGAAACAGAACAGAAACGCGTATTGGAGCTTGAAAGGGTTAACAGCTATATTTCGAATGGCTCGGAACAAATTCATATAACATCGCATGTGAAACTGGTAGAATTAAGCTCACGATGGAACGACCTCACAAGAAAACGTCACAGTAATGTAAGGCGATTATTTGGTCGGGACGTCGCAACATAACCCTATTGATTATTGATTTTGTTGCGACATGTCACGAATGTGCCAATTTATTGGTGTCGGCGATGAAAATCGTGAGAAGTCACATCAGTGAGAAAGAACGTATTAAAATGTCAAAACTAATACGCCAAACATGATGGAGAAGGGGATCCAGAAAAATCGACTACCTTTCCCTTAACCCCTTCTGTACCGGCGACGTCTGATGTATTTGATTTCAGCTACATTTAGGCGATTTTATGAAGCTTAGGAAGGATATATGGTAGCTAAAAGAACTAATTGAGACATTCTGTAGCCTTTAAATGAGTAGACGTCCGTCCTAAACTGAACAAAATTGCCTAATAGCTGCCAGAATATAATGAAAAGTACATCACCGGTACAGAAGGGGTTAAGTGGACAGAACAGAAAATGAAGTCTGGAGGTGGATAATTGGTATATGTGTATGTAATGGTGTGGTAGAGTGTAGTAATAATTGGAGGAGAGTTAGTTATGTGAAGGATGACATTAGTGTAAGTGGGAGCATAATAATGTATGTGTATGTGATGGTGTGGTAGAGTGTAGTAATAAGTCGAGGAGAGTTAGTTATGTGAAGGGTGAAAAGAGTGTAAGTGGGAGCATATACTCGATGGGTAGCATACAGGGAAGAAATGGAAGATCGAAATTTCAATAATACATACGTCAAAAATACAGAATGATCACTTAAGGGGAGATTTCCACTTTAGGGATTTTTTTCTGGATCCCTTTCTATCTTTTTTTTTTTTTTTGTTTTAAGAGACAATGAACGGAGGAAGGAAAAACACAGATAAAACAAAAAGGTCCATGTGCCTAAAGGCATCCTCCATTCATAAAATGTTTGTAACAACTGGATTTAAACATTTGTAGATTGTAAGTTTGTGGAAAGCACTTCGAGGGAAGTGAATTCCAAAGAGTAGTAGCTCTGGGGATAAATGAATTCTGATAAGCAGAAGTTCTGCATTGTGGAGGAGAAAGTGTAAATTCATGGGCGCTCTCAGCTGCCCTAGTTCTACGGGGAAAGATGTGGAGAGGCGGCACAATTGAAGCAAGTTCCTCGGAACAATTGCTGTGAAAATATCTGTAGAATAATGCAAGGGATGCAACGTTTCTTCGTATGGATAATGTAGGAAGGTCCTGTGTGATTGCAGGGTTATTGATTAATCTAATAGCTTTATTTTGAATTTTGTCCAACTGCCTCAATGCAACCACTCCACTTCCACTCCACAGAGGTGAACAGTAATCCATCTGAGAACGCACATGACTTTTATATATTACGGCCAACCGCTCGTCAGTGAAGAATTCTCGAACTCTGTACAGGAGTCCCAGTTTTTTAGAGGCATTCTTAGCAATGCTTCTAACATAATGTGTCCAGCTCAAGTTAGTAGTTAATGTTACACCGAGAATGTCAATACTATGGGAAGTGGGAATATTTACATCATTAACAAATATATGGGAGTCAGTGAGATTCTGTCGGTTAGAAAATTGAATGTACTTGGTTTTCTGTGCATTAAAGGAAACTAGATTCTTTTGTCCCCATTCTTCAATTCTAGAAAGGTCCTGGTTCAGAGAAATTGCAGTGCTTATTTTTGAATTTATAAGATCGGGTTGGGTGAAAGAATTGGTAAATGTGAAGGAACTGTGGAGCGTTGAGTCATCTGCGTAGGAATGTATTGGATTATGAGTGGTAGATATGAGATCATTGATATGAATGAGGAACAGAATTGGGGCCAAAACTGATCCCTGGGGAACACCAGCATATATTGAGTGAAATTGAGAATAAAGGCCATCTACCATTACACATATTTTTCTGTTATGAAGATAAGAAGAAATTAGTGGAACTAATGATGCAAGGCCGTAGTGTGACATCTTCGACAATAAGGATTGATGCCAGACTCTATCAAATGCCTTTGATATATCCAGTGCTATTGTATGTGTTTCACCATGTTGGTCTGTAGCTTGGTTGATTTGATGCGTAAGAAGGCAAAGAATGTCTGCAGTTGATCGACATCGTCTAAAACCATATTGCCTATCACTGATTAATTTATTATTCTCAAGATGCTTAATTATGTGATTATTTAATATAATTTCAAAGACTTTACCAAGAGTGGAAGTTATAGCTATTGGTCTGTAGTTTGATGGATCTGAAGAGGCACCTTTTTTAGGAACTGGATGGATGTTTGCTTCTTTCCAGGGTACTGGGAAGCATGAGGTATGAGTACATAGACGGACAAATTTTGCCAATACAGGAGCGAGCACCAAGGAGCAATTCTTAAGTACTATTGGAGGAATTTCATCTGGACCAGGAGCCTTATCTACTGAGAGATTCTGCAAAATAGTTTTGACATGTCTGGTGTGGATCTTAAGTGAGGGAATTTCAGGCGAATTAAAATTAAGTACAGGGACATCTTGATTTATTTCATCTAAGGTTGAGTTGGTGGAGAAAATATCCGCAAGAAGGTTAGCTTTACCTCGTGGGTCACTTACAAGATTGCCAGTCGGAGATTTTAATGGTGGAATGGATGAAGCAGTTGTGAAGTTGGATTTGAATGAGTTAAGAGTAAACCAAAATATTTTATTATCATTTGGATTATTTAGAAGTTTATTTGCCTGCTTGTGGAGAAAGCTTGATTTAGTTAGGTTTAATACAGTTTTGGCATGATTTCTGATGTTTCTAAAGTAATTAAAGGCTTCATGTGTTTTTGATCTTGTGTATGCATTGTAGGCTATTGCTTTTTGTTCAGTTACTCTAGCACAATTATGGTCAAACCATTTAGGTGAATTAGATCTTTTAATGTACTTTTGATGAGGAATAAAAGTTTCCATTCCAATTTTTACAAAATCTTGTATGTGGCTCAAGGTGGAGTGTGCATCATTAGAAAAGAAAGAGGTCCAGGGAATATCAATAAAGAAACCTTGAAGACCCTCCCAGTCTGCCCTATCGTAATGCCATTTAGTCACCAAAACAGGTTCAGAGTGGGTAGGTGTGGTAGGTGATAGACAGGTGGCCTGTATCAGACAGTGATCAGAAGATCCAAGCGGGGACCTCACTGTAACATCATAATTTTCTGAATTGGTTGTTAAAAATAAGTCCAGTAGGTGGGAATTATGATTAGGATTATCTGGTACACGGGTGGGTTGGTTGACTAGTTGAGTGAGATTAAATGAGTCTGCAAATAGCTCACATTCAAGACCAGCATCATCAGTCCTGGCTGAATGAGTGAGCCATTCAACATTATGGACATTAAAATCACCCAACACAGTGATTTCAGAAGAAGCATTTAAGTTGAGGACACTGAGTTGTGAGGATAGAGAATCAAAAAGACTTTGCTCTGGAGGAGTATTTGGGGAACGGTAGATGCAACATATGTATTTAAATTTACCAGCAGAAATTAATTTGTATATAGAATAATCAAAATAGGGACAATTGAAACTAGTAACCTCCTCCAGGGCAATTTCAGATTTTGCGAAGCAACATGCACCTCCTTTAGGTCTGAAATTTTGGAGCAGTTGATAACCTGGAAAATTAAATCCAGACGTGTCAGATGTGGATGTTACTTGAGTCTCTGTCAAAAAAAGGAGAGTAGGGGATTCTGCTTGAAGAAATTGGTGTACAGAATTGATGTTAGAGTGAAGTCCCCTTATATTGCTAAAGAAAAAGCTGCACCGACGAGCAGCTTTGGGACGTTGCAATGCTCTTGACACAGTCGCATGATGACGACCGGGAGGGCCCTGTGTCAATGACCCAACCCTGCCGGGGGTGGATATCCGAGGGACCACCAGGTTTGCTCTTAACAATTGTACTGCCATATTTATTGGGTAAGGTGTATGGTGTATGAGGTTACATGTATGATATGTAGTGGGAAGAGTAGTGTTTTATGGATAGAGGATAGCGATGTAGGGCAATGTCGTTAAGTTGGATGTGTATGTTATATAAAGAGGGTTTTCCTGATACCCCTGATGTGTGAGGCAGAAAGATGTGTATCCAGCTACCAAGGCCTGGGAGAGAAAATGGAATTCAGGCTATTCCCTGAGTCTCCCGAAACCTTGGCGGTAGTACTTCCCTGGGCGGGGCTGCCTACCCCTACTACCTACAAAATGTCTCATGTTTAGTCCTATTGCTTTTGATATTCTAAGACGTTCGCCCCATTAGTTTGGTGATTTTAAGAACTTTTGCCCCATTTATGTCAATTTTAAGACCTTTCGTGCCATTTAGGTGTCGATTTTATCCTGGCGAGCGATAGCGAGCCTGTAATTTAAGAGGAACCGGCCTTTGGCCGGGAAATTTTTCTACCGAAAAATGTAAAAATTTATCTTGAGAGGGAGTCTAGGGGGTGTAATTTTAAGCTTGATGGAATTCTATGGAACGAACTAAAAACCTTCCCTTAACGCTGAGAGTTGTGATGAATGTGGATTGAATTATGAAATGCACCTACATTATAATATGTTAGCTTGTAAATGTCATGGCGTAATGTGGGAGTATTGTTAATTAAGAGGGGTCACCTGCTTTTTTACACTTTCTCTCCTTTTCTCTTTTTCTCTGGCTTGTATCCATTCGGCCCCATTCAGCCAACTGTTGTAAGACGTTTATCCCCATCCAGGTGTCGATTTTTTCAAGGTGAGCGATAGCGAGCCAGCATTGTATATTTTTATCGAAAAAATTACAAATATAGCTTGATAAATTTGTATATATATATATATATATATATATGCTGGCTCGCTACCGCTCGCCAAGAAAATATTGACACCTGAGATGGGGGTAAGCGTCTTTAAACAGTAGGCTGAAAGGGGCCGAATGGATACAAGCCAAAGAGAGAGGGAGAGAAAAATAAAAAAAAGCGAGGTGGGCCCCCTTAAGCGACACAGTTCAGTAATCATGTATCAACAGTTTCCGAGAGCTTCCATTAACTTTGGCTTGCAGGAGGCAGAAGCTGTTAATTCAGGACAGATAATGAACTACACACACTATTCTACGATAATGATTTGTAAAGTGAACTGGAGAGTTACATTAACCCCTTCTGTACCGGTGATGTACTTTACATTACATTCTGGCAACTATTCAACGATTTTCTTCAGCTTAGGAAGGAAGTCTACCCATTATTAAAAGGCTACAGACTATCTCACATACTCATTTTAGCTACCACACATACTTCCCAAGCTTCATACAATCGTCTAATTGTAGCTGAAATCAAATAAAAAAGATGCCTCCGGTACAGAAGGGGTTAACACGAGTGACATTCTGTCATTTGATATATTAAACATGTGAAGTGTGTATCACGTAACATGATGTTATGTGAAGGAAGGAAGGTTTTCGGAGCAATGGGAAGTATGTGGAAGACGAGAAATCTCGGAGTGAAAGTAAAAAGTGCACTGTATCAAGGAATTGTTGTGCCAACAGTGATGTATGGGGCTGAGACATGGGCTCTGAAGAAAAAGGAGAAAAGAGGGCTGGATGTGATGGAGATGAGCTGCTTGAGGAGTATGTGTGGAGTTACTCGTAGAGACGGATTGAGGAATGAAGAGATACGTAGGAGAGTGGGGCAGCAGGAACATTTGTCAGCCAGAGTGGACAGAAGGGTGCTGAGCTGGTATGGTCATGTTGAACGAATGGGAGATGAAATGCTTACAAAGAGAATATGTGACGTAGTCAGGCACAAGGGGAGATAGAAGGGCAGGAAGACCCCCATCGAGATGGAGAGACTGTGTAAGAAAAGCTTTGGATGATAGAGGAATGACTATAGATCAGGCAGGGGAAGTGGTGGTGGACAGGAGTGAATGGAGAATGCTTGTGAATAGTTGAGTGAACACGTGGTCATTTGGAGTAAGGGGTCGGGCGCAAGTTGGACTAGATAATAGTCCATCAGGCGCCTGGCCCGGGGAGACGATTAATATGAAGGGTGCGCCTGGAAGTGTGGTGGGAGGGCTTGTGGCTTTAGCTCCGCTGCATGTCTGCCTGCCGAGATCGGAACCTCTCCGGGTGGTCGGGGGCCTGGGGAGTGCTGGAGCAACCTAGGTGACCCTGGTCTCTGGGTCTTCTCCTGGGTGACCTAGATGTGTGTGAATTTGTGTTTTTTATCTGTGTTTATTCGTTGTTTTATGTTGTTTTTGTGTGTTTCCCTGTTCTTGCTCTGTCTTGAGTCGGCTACCCCCATAATGGGGATTGGGCCTGAGCATATATATATATAGATAGATAGATAGATATATTAAACATATATATTGTACTTATGTTTAAATACTTTATATAAGGCAAATATTTCCATGAATTCTCTATTTTTATTGTTTTCTTTACACAGCTGCACATTATCCTAGTAAAGTGACTAATTACATTACACATTACAGTACGTAAATTATCAGAGGACATATACAGTAAGCCGCATGACAACACATTTGTTATAAATACGCCAGTACTTTATTAGCATATATTTTGTATCGAACAAAAGTATTAATTTATAGCAATAACACTTTTTTAAATGGATTTAATTGCATTATAAATTTGGCGACTGGAAAATATAATAGCCAGTAGGCCTATACAAAGAGTTCAGTTTATGATTATAATAGCGTTCATTGTGTAGGTCTTGAATATGAAGATATCAATATATATATAGCGTGTTACGAAATAGAAGTTCCAAGTTTCAGGATGCGATTATGTATATATATATATTATTCTAAACTTATAATGTTCTTTAAATTTGTTTTCGAAATCTCAACCGTTAAAGAGACATTGAAGGTTGTATACAGTGTCCTACCACGCACCACTGTAAACGGTTTCCAACAAGTCCAATATGAGCTAGAATGTATCTAATAATTCTGTAACCTACAAACATATAATGTCTTGATTATAACATGTTCAAATTAACACACTTAGCAGAGGGTGGGATAGGCTCTTTGACAGCTGGGCATGCCTTATAGGGAAATCAATTATTATTTACGTTATTATATCGGTGGTCTAGTGGTTAAGGTGCTGAAGTGCTGCACTACTGGCTTGGGTTCGAACCCTGGCTGGGGCATGTCACAAAAATATTAATACATTAATATATACATTATTATTATATAACTTAATCCCGTAGTTTGGCACGCCTAATTTTGGACACCCTGTATCATTAGGAACATGGACACATTCTGACTTATAAATAATAAACCTATTGTATTATTAAAGGCATTTTTTAAATATATAGCACGGCAATGCAAAATATATAGCACGGTAATGCAAAATATATAGCACGGCAATGCAAAATATATAGCACGGCAATGCAAAATATATAGCACGGCAATGCAAATATATAGCACGGTAATGCAAAATATATAGCACGGCAATGCAAAATATATAGCACGGCAATGCAAAATATATAGCACGGCAATGCAAAATATATAGCACGGCAATGCAAAATATATAGCACGGCAATGCAAAATATATAGCACGGTAATGCAAAATATATAGCACGGCAATGCAAAATATATAGCACGGCAATGCAAAATATATAGCACGGCAATGCAAAATATATAGCACGGCAATGCAAAATATATAGCACGGCAATGCAAAATATATAGCACGGCAATGCAAAATATATAGCACGGCAATGCAAAATATATAGCACGGCAATGCCAAATATATAGCACGGCAATGCAAAATCATGGCGACGGAAAATGTATTACTATTAAATAATTTTAGTGCATTATCAATGTGTAAACTTTTAACTAATGATTTGCTGATGATAATCTATTTTATATGCCTATTAAACAAATTTCCGTATTAAATTTTTTTATAAATACATAATATATTGTCAGAACCTTGGCATCCTTGTCCACCAAACATTGTGGTCACGTGACTGAAGTAATTATAGTACACCTTTCGTTACTATAATAGTAAACTTTACCCATAAAAGGCTACGTCAACCACCCTGTAATTATGTTAAGTATACGTTAACCCAACTTGGCTGGAACACGACACAGTGATATAACATGGGTCGGAAAATATTGCATGCAATTTTAAAATTATTACTGGTAATACCTGTGATGCCTGGTTGGGATAGTATTATTAGTTATTAGTATGGCCTACTTTGTTTGTTTGGGCACCAACCATATAATATGTAGTTCTTGAGACAAAACTGTTTAATACTGAAACGTTTTACATATAATTCTTTGTTTAATATTAATATGCTATTTATAATGTTCGAATAATGCTGCATCTGGAGGGAGTGAGACTCACCCATACATCTTTAGTGTGGTTCTGTCCATAGTCGAAAGAGATTGTTCTTAACACACCCTCGTTAATCGTACGCTCACTAGGTAGCCCCTTTTGATGCTTAGATGATAATTTTCAACCTTTCATTAGAAGACAAAAACTACATATTCAACTCACAATAACAGGAAGATGCAGAAAGTTAAAAAAAACATAATATAATGCTGATGTATATTTGAATCATGGACACTATGTTTTATTAGATGGAAATTAACAAAATCGGTAATATCACATAATATTGCATAAATGTTTCAATGTAATATATCTGTGGTTATGTGTGTGTGTGTGTGTGTTAGTGATTCATGAACCTTCCGAATGTTCTTGCATTAAGTTTATGATTAACGATACCTCCGCTTGTGATCTTGTGCATGACAATAAATCAACATTCGAACTGAAGCTAGATATTGTGTGTACCAACTGTGTAATTAACAGAGCAACACAGTCATTCATTCATATGCAGTTTCTATGTTAACTTTACCTTTAATGTGTCAGTATATATACGATAGGTAATATGGCTTTTTAAAGGTTGAAATTCCAAGCGTTCACTTGTTATTGTAAGATATGAATTTACTAAGTTTGTTGATCCTCCGTGTCCATACCTTGTTAAAGTCCTAACTATTTCTTGTCTGATTTATCCATTAGTTTTTGTCCTAAGTTGGGCTGCATAACATACGGAAATGAGTTTTAAGATAAAATGTAAACCTGTTTTCGTGTGTGGTGATAATATTCTGGATATACTAATATGCATAAAATGTCCATGTGGCTTAGGCCTACTATATTTTTGTGAGATCTATACTACTTTCATTTTACATTCACAATATCACTGCAACCATGCTTTTCTTTATTATATTTTGGCTATCACTAAGTATTGTAGTTCATCTTAGAAAATTCCTATAGCACCAAAGCCTCTTTCACACATACACGATTAGGGTCACGACGGACCCAAAACTTGGCAAACATGGCGTAATCTGCAGCGTAATCGTGTACAGACAGCCCGCGATATGGGCCGTCTTCCAAGAATCCCCACGTGTCAGCATGATGCTTGAATGTTTGAGCATGTTTAAAACTTTGTCAGGTTGTCTTTGCCCATTAAACTGCCGTGTGTCTACATGGTACCAAAGATATAAAACATTTTTTTCAAAGATCTATTTAACTCTACGTCATGTTACCGTCTTGGCACCGTTGTGACACATTTGTGGCACCGTCAGCGTACGTTGGGTTGGCATGACGTCATTTCTGGCTGACACCGATACTGCCAAGTCTACGAACGAAACGACCGTACAGAGACGGTCATAAATGAGTCTTGTGAGATTTTATATGCTGAGCAGGTGGCAAGGAACATTTCACAACAACTGTCGTTTTCATTGTGCCGCCATTATGTTATAGTTGTGGCTCTGTCTTCTCAGGTCGTCCTACGCTAAAGTCATGCCTATTTTCCCCTGACTGCCGGTGACTTTCATTGTCATGGCCAAGATCTTGTATGTGTAAAAGGGGCTTAACAAAATATTATATATATATTATTCTTATTGTTGTTGAGATGATATTTGTATAATAACATTGAATATTAATTTCAAATATCACTTAATAGATGTTTATTGGAGATTATGATGAAATTTTGACCTCTTTGGATGGTAACGATTGATGCGCTTTCGCGATCTGCCTCATCGACTACAGGGGATATTATTAACCCTTGTATAAAAAAGATCTGGTAATGGTTAGGAGAAAATAAACTTTAATCAGTCTGCAAATGTTATACCCGGTATGGACCATTTAATCCAATAATTTCAAATAGCATTTTTTTATAATATATAGCTATTTATTTTAATCACTGCTTAATTATATCCGTATTGCAGCATTGATGACTATATATAACATATATTTGCCCATAATTAATAGGTAGGCCTACATTATATTCCGATATTTCAGGATAAGAGATGCTTTGTTAATTTACGATTATATCTATTCTTGCCAAAACTAATGAAAACTAATTGGATATTTTGTAACCGAATAAAACCATCTAATTAACTAACCAGTTTTGTTGCAATTGATTAATTTCTAATTGTGTACGAACATGGATTTTGCTTACTTAAATACAATAGTAATAGTAAACAGTCTGTACTTCATTGATCAACTTTTAAACATTACCAAATAATTATTTAAGTTGAGGATAACATGTGTTGGCAATGCTCGAGTATCAAGTACTATATTTAAGTGAGCAGAGCTGCGTGAAGATCCAGTTACAGTTAGAAAATACTTTAAGTGTGCTTGCAGCTGGAAACAAAAACTGGGATTAAGAAGTTAAGGTTGTTGTTGGTGAGAGTGGCTGGTGGTGGAGGCAGAGGAAGTGGTGGAGAATAACACAAGTTTACCAAATTATAAATTAAACAAACAAAGGGGTTGAGGCACATTCATAATTAACTAGACAAATATATGAGAACAGTTTTGTGCTGAATAATATAAAAAATACGGTATTCGAATTGTTAATAATATCCTTGAAAATAATATTGCGTTAAGATACTACAAGAGGCGTATGTGGTAGCATAGTACTGTATTACTATGAAGATAATAAGCAACGTACGGTATGATATGAAACAGGAGTATGAAACAGGAGTATGTGGGTGACAAACATATATTTAATGGAGCCCACCTCGCCTTTTTATCTTTCTCTCCCTCTCTCTTTCACTTGTATCCGTTCGGCCCCATTCAGCCTACTGTTTTAAGACGTTTACCCCATCCAGGGGTCAATATTTTTACTGGCGAGCGGTAGCGAGCCAGCATATATATATTTTTGTTCTGACAGCAAGCTAAATTTTTACATTTTTCGATAGAAAAATGTGTCCGGTGAAGCCGGATTTCTCCATACAATGCTGGCTCGCTATTGCTCGCCAGGAAGAAATTGACACCTGGATGGGGATAAACGTCTTAAAACAGTTGGCTGAATGGGGCCGAATGGATACAAGCCAGAGAAAGAGAGAAAAGGAGAGAAAGAGATAAAACAGGTGACCCCCTTAATGGCTAATACACATTAGATGAGTGCATTACGTGGATTAGATGAGTGCATTACGTGGATTAGATGAGTGCATTACGTGGATTAGATGAGTGCATTACGTGGATTAGATGAGTGCATTACGTGGATTAGATGAGTGCATTACGTGGATTAGATGAGTGCATTACGTGGATTAGATGAGTGCATTACGTGGATTAGATGAGTGCATTACGTGGATTATTTTCATGTTTAACTTTACACAGTGCAGCCACCTGCGTCTCTCTCTCTCTCGTAAGTTATTCAGAATTTCGTTCTCACATGCAGTGGAGCAAATTCCGTCACTCTGGAATCCGTCAGGAGTGAGGCGCTGCATGTGTAATGTTTAGCCTCTGGAGCACTTTAATGTATGAGGTTCATATGAATAATGAGAAAATGTTGAATCATATTATCTACGGCATTAGTGATCAGAAGTAAAAACAAGCAACAATTCTATGGCATTAGTGATCAGAAGTACAAACACACATAAATTCTACGGCATTAGTGATCAGAAGTACAAACAAACAACAATTCTATGGCATTAGTGATCAGAAGTACAAACACACATACATTCTACGGCATTAGTGATCAGAAGTACAAACAAACAACAATTCTATAACGTTACATTAGACCAAGTATATGGAATGTTTTTAACCCGTAATGAATGTCGGCATGTAATATGGAACATGTATTTATATTGCAGTTGTTAATACAAATGCTTATATATTCTAAATTGTCCGATATTCTGTAGCCCTGCATATGTCTACCACGTGCCGCAGTAAACTCATATTCTGTGGCCCTGCATATGTCTACCACGTGCCGCAGTAAACTCATATTCTGTGGCCCTGCATATGTCTACCACGTGCCGCAGTAAACTCATATTCTGTAGCCCTGCATATGTCTACCACGTGCCGCAGTAAACTCATATTCTGTAGCCCTGCATATGTCTACCATGTGCCGCAGTAAACTCATATTCTGTAGCTCTGCATATGTCTACCACGTGCCGCAGTAAACTCATATTCTGTAGCCCTGCATATGTCTACCACGTGCTGCAGTAAACTCATATTCTGTAGCTCTGCATATGTCTACCACGTGCCGCAGTAAACTCATATTCTGTAGCCCTGCATATGTCTACCACGTGCCGCAGTAAACTCATATTCTGTAGCCCTGCATATGTCTACCACGTGCCGCAGTAAACTCATATTCTGTAGCCCTGCATATGTCTACCACGTGCCGCAGTAAACTCATATTCTGTAGCCCTGCATATGTCTACCACGTGCCACAGTAAACTCATATTCTGTAGCCCTGCATATGTCTACATGTGCCGCAGTAAACTCATATTCTGTAGCCCTGCATATGTCTACCACGTGCCGCAGTAAACTCATATTCTGTAGCCCTGCATATGTCTACCACATGCTGCAGTAAACTCATATTCTGTAGCCCTGCATATGTCTACCACATGCCGCAGTAAATTCATATTCTGTAGCCCTGCATATGTCTACCACGTGCTGCAGTAAACTCATATTCTGTAGCTCTGCATATGTCTACCACGTGCCGCAGTAAACTCATATTCTGTAGCCCTGCATATGTCTACCACGTGCCGCAGTAAACTCATATTCTGTAGCCCTGCATATGTCTACCACGTACCGCAGTAAACTCATATTCTGTAGCCCTGCATATGTCTACCACGTGCCGCAGTAAACTCATATTCTGTAGCCCTGCATATGTCTACCACGTGCCGCAGTAAACTCATATTCTGTAGCCCTGCATATGTCTACCACATGCCGCAGTAAACTCATATTCTTTAGCCCTGCATATGTCTACCACATGCCGCAGTAAACTCATATTCTTTAGCCCTGCATATGTCTACCACGTGCTGCAGTAAACTCATATTCTGTAGCCCTGCATATGTCTACCACGTGCTGCAGTAAACTCATATTCTGTAGCCCTGCATATGTCTACCACGTGCTGCAGTAAACTCATATTCTGTAGCCCTGCATATGTCTACCACATGCCGCAGTAAACTCATTCCCTCGGCTTTAATATTAACTGACATCTGAATGGAACTGGATTAATCGTGATTCAGACACTACACCGTCGCTGCATCTCGGTTGACAGCCTACACTTGTAATTAATACTCGATATCCTACATCCTGGCAGAGCTTATAGTGTTCATCTTCACATTAATAGTTTATATTATAGAGTATGCTTAGGTGATAATGAAGAGTAATAGTTATATTACCGGTAGATATGAACTAATATTATGTATGTCGTGTTTCTGGATCAGGAAAGTAATTGATGTCTGTCTTAGTATCATAAATAATATGTATAGGACTATTCTATTAAACCCTTATTATATTGTACATATGGAACATTGTACACAACTTAATAATTATACAGTAGAGTGAAGCTAAGTATACGTGTCATTGGAACACCCTCTCTCTCTCTCAAATGAAAATAGTTTATGATGAGAACATGAGCATACTGAAAGATGAAAGACGGAAGTTAAGGAAAGAAAGGAATGAACAAACTACAAAGGATGAACAAAATACTAATGCATTTTTAGTCAATTAAATGAAACTGAAGGGGAATGAAGACTAAACGATAAATATAACAATACTAGTGCGATAATATAACTACAGCGGCGCTAGTAAGTGATGTCTCGGCACCAAGTATGTTTTGATCAATAATTGGTATCAGCAATATCTAAGCTTCATTTCTCCATATCGAGTGAAATATACGAACATGTTCCTACACTTACCCACCCTATTCAACATCTGACAGACATTAATACAGCCCAGAGCGAGCCAAACGTAATGACAGCTGGGACATGACTTATTAGCGCACCGTACAACAACCAGTATTGATCAGTGTCCCATCCTCCTTGTCACCCTCTTGTACCCTTCAGTCACCTGGCCATTAAGGGGGCTCACCTCGCTTTTTTTCTCTTTCTCTCCCTCTCTCTTTGGCTTGAATCCATTAGGCCCCATTCAGCCTACTGTTTTAAGACGTATACCCCCATCCAGGTGTAAATATTTTCCTGGCGAGTGGTAGCGAGCCAGCATATATATATATTTGTTTTGACAGCAGGCTAACTTTGTACATTTTTCGATAGAAAAATTTCTCCGGCGAAGCCGGATTTCTCCATACAATGCTGGCTCGCTATCGCTCGCCAGGAAGAAATCGACATCTGGATGGGGATAAACGTCTTAAAATAGTTGGCTGAATGGGGACGAATGGATACAAGCCAGAGAAAAGGAGAGACAGATACAAAAAGCCGGTGAACCCCCTTAAACAACTACGTACTGGGTATGATACCAATAATTTCGTCCAACATTTCAAAGTGTACTGACCGAATTATATTAAATTTGCATACAGTACATAACTACTAAATTCAGCTCTTCCCATCATCGTGTAAGCATGAGCATATGGCATGTAACTTAGCTGATATTTAAATGGCAATTTACCTACGTTATTTAGTACAAAACATGAACGATTATTTGTATTACGTATCATTACTGCAATCGTATTTACAGGTACATGACTGTGTGTGTGTTTGTAATGACTGTGTGTGTATTTGTCATGACTGTGTGTGTGTTTGTGAACTTTCTCTTCCGCTGCCACGATTCTCATACATCCTTTCTACACCTTCAATGTCCCACCCATGGAAAAATGGTTGTTGGAGCATTGTTTGGTTCGGAGGGCGACACATAAAAACACACAAAGAACGAAAGAGTACGAGTCAGATGACAAAGTTTCGATCTGTAAAAATATGGGAGGACATATTCCATCAGTCTTTTAAAAATGGGTGACCTTTTTTTTTGGTTGAAACTGTAATGTACCCGAAAACAAAACAAAAGCATAAATGAATAAAAATAGCGGTACAACTGTCGAGTATATCACACACTATGGATGCTCGTGAAGGAAAAGTTGGTGCTTGCTTAGGTATTAACATTACTGGTACTGGGACTAATTTGAAACTTAAAGCGGTGTTGCACCCCCCGTAACATCACAGGTGTCATGGTAATGTGTGATATACCCTATATGTGCTATTTTCAAAACATTACTATTGCATATTCCCAAAAAAACTGTCCATAATTTATTGCGTGTCATTCTATATAGCTTTGGTTGTTGATTGCACAGTGAAATGAAGAAAACAAATGCGTTATTTTTCGTTGACAATTTGGGTTGTTCCCATAAACAAATAGCTCAATATTAAATTTTGAACACACAAGACATAGTACACTGTTAACTGCGCCTAATTGAACTCTTGATATTATAGACATTATTATTGCATACTATAAGCTACAGCCATACACAACATACATAACATGTATGTTGTCATTATAAGCTACAGCCATACACAACATACATAACATGTATGTTGTCATTATAAGCTACAGCCATACACAACATACATAACATGTATGTTGTCATTATACTATAAGCTACAGCCATACACAACATACATAACATGTATGTTGTCATTATAAGCTACAGCCATACACAACATACATAACATGTATGTTGTCATTATAAGCTACAGCCATACACAACATACATAACATGTATGTTGTCATTATAAGCTACAGCCATACACAACATACATAACATGTATGTTGTCATTATAAGCTACAGCCATACACAACATACATAACATGTATGTTGTCATTATAAGCTACAGCCATACACAACATACATAACATGTATGTTGTCATTAATACTATAAGCTACAGCCATACACAACATACATAACATGTATGTTGTCATTATAAGCTACAGCCATACACAACATACATAACATGTATGTTGTCATTATAAGCTACAGCCATACACAACATACATAACATGTATGTTGTCATTATAAGCTACAGCCATACACAACATACATAACATGTATGTTGTCATTATAAGCTACAGCCATACACAACATACATAACATGTATGTTGTCATTAATACTATAAGCTACAGCCATACACAACATACATAACATGTATGTTGTCATTATAAGCTACAGCCATACACAACATACATAACATGTATGTTGTCATTATAAGCTACAGCCATACACAACATACATAACATGTATGTTGTCATTATAAGCTACAGCCATACACAACATACATAACATGTATGTTGTCATTAATACTATAAGCTACAGCCATACACAACATACATAACATGTATGTTGTCATTATAAGCTACAGCCATACACAACATACATAACATGTATGTTGTCATTATAAGCTACAGCCATACACAACATACATAACATGTATGTTGTCATTATAAGCTACAGCCATACACAACATACATAACATGTATGTTGTCATTATAAGCTACAGCCATACACAACATACATAACATGTATGTTGTCATTATAAGCTACAGCCATACACAACATACATAACATGTATGTTGTCATTATAAGCTACAGCCATACACAACATACATAACATGTATGTTGTCATTATAAGCTACAGCCATACACAACATACATAACATGTATGTTGTCATTATAAGCTACAACCATACACAACATACATAACATGTATGTTGTCATTAATAGTTATTGCCAATGTTATGTACCGTAAGCCAAAAAAAAAAAATACAAACAATAATAAATAGAAATATACTCGGCAGTTTTTCGTTCCCTATACTTTTAAACGCAGGACGTTTGGGAACGGGTGTATTTTTACATTCGGTGCATTGTTATTTTCCATTCAAATCTACGACTCACTTAAGTTACGATGCGTGGGTACTTTGCAGTGTTACGTGGACAAGAGAACTGGCACATCAGCTTGATATGAAGAACAATAATGAAATATTAAGACTCATGCATCAAGAGCAGCTGTAACAACGAAACATGATAAAATGACCATGTCCATATCGCTAATCGGGTCATCATTTTAATCCAGGAGTAATTGTTTTTGATTAGTGTAATTATCTTTTGAGTGACCTACATAATATAACTACGATCCGAGTTGTAACAAAAGCTCTGGCCTTTATTGTAAATAGAAGATGCAAATATATACATTCATATATTGGCATCTTTTATTTAATACAAAGGGCAGAGTTGTTGTTGCCTCCCTGATCTTATTTAGGCTATGTATAGAATTAGAGAGACGATCACTGTTTGTAACTGACACAAACATATATTTCTGGTTAACTGTTGATCAGACGGTCAGATCCTAAGCTTCATAAAATTGTATAAATGTAGCCGACATCAAATAAGAAGGACGTCCCCGGTACATAAGGGGTTAAAAGATCCAGACATTACAACCATCTACATAGAGCCAACTACTAGGCTAACATTACCTGTGTCCCTGCCAGTAATTAGGGAGGTGCTAACAGGGAGCTCACACAGGTAAAAGTTCATAACGTCCATACAGAGATACCAGTACAAACAATGAACATTTAAGAATACAAAATATATATTCATTAATGTAAAAATGATCGTTATATCAGAGGATGACTCGATTTCCGAGTATAAAGAGTCATATGTGATATATTCCGAATACCAGTACACCACTTTAATATAATATTTATCCTCAATTTGAATATATCTTATACATAGAGAGATCGAGAAATATTATTGGTACAACATAATTTGACATGATATGTATATTAATGCGGTTTGTAGGCACCACAATGCAAGCTGAATGTGAACCTATCCTACTCACGTAATATAATCTGACTTTTAATGTATAGACCATAAATGCAACAATGTATAACAAAATAATACTATTTTATAAATTGTTATGAACTATTTAATGAGTAAATTTACCAATCACATTATGTGGCATACGCAATTGCCTGTGAATGTCAGCCAATTATCATAATGGTTGGTATTGTGTGGACACAATTACTAATTTATATGCTAATTCAGTTGATAGAGTTCTTCATATCCTGCACCACATAAATACTGGTTATTATAGAGCAATATATACAATATTTATCTATCTGTCTTTATATATATACTGTATATATATATATATATATATATATATATATATATATATACAGTATATATATATATATATATATATATATATATATATATATATATATATATATATTAATATATATATATATATATATATATATATATATATATATATATATATATAATCCAATAGATCTCGAGGGCTTGCAAGAAAAGATCTTGCTACAACATAATATGAGTGTGAATTTTTGTTTCAACCACCATAGCCAACGCTGTGTGACATCATAGATGGGTGATATTTATGGTCAAACCGTCACATCCTGAATCAAAGATGTAGCAAATACTATAGCATTATGTAACACTACATAATTTTATTCTTCAAACATTTATTGTTATCAGGTTTTGACAATTATAGGATACAGTGCCTACCCTTTTCAGAGTAAATTAGTCTTGTGGTGTTTTTAAGCATTTTACTCAACAGTACATAACAATCCTCTTAGCTGGGGAAAATCGGAATCTTTTGAATCAGCCCTAGCTGAGAGCCTGTACAGGGCAAGCTGTGCGTGTCTATCAGCAACAAAAATGCGGGAACCAAACAAACAGATGGCTAAATCATCAACATAACAGGAAGGGGACATCTCAGCAGGCACATAACTGTAATACCGTTGATAGCTACTGCAATCAAGGAAACACTGAGGACACTCCCCTGTGGGACACCCTCCTCCTGCATAAGAGGTACAGAGAGGAATGAACCCACACGTTTCCTAAACACAAAATCAGTCAAGGGGTATCTATGCAACATTAGCAGGTGTCCACGTAAGCCAAATGTATGAAGCTGCTGAAGGATGCCATGGTGCCAGGCTGTGTCATATACCTTCTCTTGGTAAAGAATAAATATTAAAATTAAACAAACACACACACAGCTACAAAATATCACTTGGTGATAAAAGTTTCACAGATCAAGGATTCAAGCTTAATAAGATTGTCAAAAGTACACCTAAGTTTGCGGAAGCTAGTCTGCGATGGAGCAACAAAAGCCAACCTCTTCTCTAAAAGACACTTAAGTCTGAAATTTTCAATTTTTTTCAAACAGCTTGCATGTACAGAATGTCAAACAAATGGGATGATAGTTAAGAAGAATATAATGATCTTTACCAGGCTTGGGCATAGGAAAAACCATACATAACTTCCAACAAGTAGCCAGAATACCCTCTTCTCATACCCTATTACCCCTACTGTACCAGAGGGTATTACCATAAATGTACCCTCCAGTACCAGGCAATGTGGCCAAAATGGCTTCAGAGTCGAGAGAGAACACCCTTCCATTTCAAAAGATGGAGGAATACTTACCCTCCTAGCCTGTGGGACCTTGGATATAAACTGAGAAGTGTTGCCAACATCTCAGAGCAGTGCATACAAGTCGTGGTACTAGGTACCGCTCGATACGGACAGTTACAAGGACCGCATATTATGGACAAACGTCTTCCGTCGCTGGTACTGACGAGTGACTTTTTAACTGTCGGCTAACGTACGTCGCTGGGACAGTAGGTGTAAAAAAGCTAATGATAACTAAAAAAATAATCAGATCACTTAGCATACTGTAAGGTATATCATCAGGCCCAGGAGCAGTGTCACTACACTCCAAGAGGGCGACACATAGCTCAAGCCGTCCGGCTGGCTCAGTTGATAGCGTGCCTGATTCCCACCTTGAAGGTCTCGCGTTCAAGCCCCGCTCAGATTGAAAAGTTTTTCTGGGATACAGCCGGCGGTTACGATCTCCCCATGAGCAAGGGGGATGGGTAATGGTCTCTGGTAGACTAAAGAAAGTCAAGCGCTTGCGAATCCTCGAAGGAGGAGAGACAGGCGCTATATAAGTAACCAGAAGATTATTATTATTATTATTAAGGAGACTGAAGTCAAAATTATATGACTCTCAGTCATGAGAGTGAAAATCCAGACCCAGCCTCTCTTAGGTCCTGTGAACATTTGTGTATGGTTTACTGTGGAGACATCATAACATTCATCTGCCAGGGCAGAAACAATTTCCACAGGTGCACACACTAGGGGTCCCCCAGCCCTCAACATAGGTGGAGAGGAGGGCGAAAACTTATTCAAGATCTTCCTCACCTTATTCCTCACCATTGGCAGTGGAGGAATTAATAGTAGAAACATAAAGACATCCAGGAGCTTCTTCGTGCTTTTTCATGACCAACCTACTGTATATCGGGTACATGCTTTCTGAAATTACATTTTCAGAAGAAAAAATACATAACACGATTTACATGGTACTGCCAAGCTCCAGCTTTGAATACCCCCTTAGCCAAACAGCAGTCTTCCTTCCAGGCTTCCACCAAGGCACAGGTCTCCAGGAATAACAACCAGAAGGTCATGGGATGGAACGAATCCTTGCGAAGTATAGAGTTGAATGACAATAATGCTCTGCCTCATCAATGGTAAAAAAATCATGAACACTATGATTGAGGACACAGATATCCCCAAAAAACGACCAGTCAGCCCTACCCATAAACTAGCGTAGGATACGAGATGCAGGAACAAAATGAGAGTACTGGACTTGTACAGGAAAATGGTCACTACCATGTAGATCATACATCTTCCAGGAAGAGTTAAGGGAACATTCAGCTGAGGCTAAGGTTAAATCAATAACAGACTACAGTCTGAACATGATAATGGGTTGGATTCCCATCATTGAGGACAACCAAATCCAGATCCTAACCAAAGGCAATAATTTCACACCAATGATTAGAATCTGAATCGCCCAATAAAGTGTATCAGCCATTAAAGTCACCATGGAGAACAAAAGGAGTTGGAAGTTGATAGATAAGGTTCTCCATATCAGTACGCAAGACAGGAACAGTACTGAAGGTGGAAGGTACCGGCAACAAATAGTAAAACACCTATGAAGGTGCATCTGTACTGATATTACCTCTAGAGGGACTAAACGGGACATCAGACTGGCATAAAATGGCAGACCCACCTCTATGACTACCAGCCAGGGGAGAGGCAGAATGGAAGAATGCATACCCCCTAGGTAAAGGTAATGGCTGACCCCCACCATTGTCGCTTGGAGACAGACACATACTGGGTTCAGATCCGAGAGAAGAGAACAAACATACTGTTCTTTTTTAGTACGACCCGCGCCGCCCTCGACATTGTAATTGTGTGATATTTATGGTCAAACTCCGTGGCAGCCTATGTGAAGGTGGCCATGGAGAGAGATATATTACATACAATAACATACAGTACTTTTCCAATTATACCTTCAGTTTCAGTTTTTGACAATTGTACAGTATGCAGCGTTCTTTCTTTTACTAGAGTAGTGCATATATCACAATTACTTTCATTGTGTTTTAAAATGTTTTGCATAATGCTATGATTATTATGTGCGTGTTGGTTTCGAGATTAGTACGATAACAAACACAATAAAACATATTGTTTCTATCTGTCGCTGTGTCGACTGTGCCGATTAGTGAATGTCAGGTAATTCTATTATCCATTTAAGTTTTGTTTTAAATGGAAATATAATTTTCGACGAAAACATTCAAAATACCGAACTAAAACTTAGCAATCATGAAGCTATGCGTTTTAGAAGAAATTGATGTCACTGGTGTTCCCCCCACACCTTCCACTGGTGATCATCACGTCGCGTTGCTTTACTTCACACCCACTAGTTTTCCCGACAATTTACTAGATTCACTCGACCATAATAAGCTGAACCTAATCTGATGGATTACAGTAATATTCCGGCTAGATGGGTTAGTGAGGAAAGGTCAAACGTGGAGGGCATTAAGATACGGAAACCATGCACAAGAAATTCGAGTTGGAGAGTTAAACAAACGAGGGAGTGAAATAAAAGGATGTGTGCAAATATTATGGTCAGTGAAGGATCACAGCAGCTGTTATAGTGTAGTGCTGTCAACAAAAATATTTAATGTACTGTATATTACAAAAAGAAAGTGATTATACAAATATTTCAAAACTTGAAAAGGTAAAACAAATATGACATAGCATGTTTTCCCAACTAAACTATAAGTAATCATCATTGTGGATGGTACACTCGGATGCCATACTATCTAGCCCACTCATAAGATTTCGTGGACCCTAATGTTTTTCTTTATGTAATAATAACCACCTGGATTGTTTTTATAGATATAATTTGCTTCTCAATAAATAGTATATAGCTTATAATTTTGTAGTTGATGTATAGAAACCTGTATTCATAGATTCGTTTCCAGAGATACTGTATACTTCCATAATTATAAATAGGTGAGTGGGCTAGAGACTATGGCATCCGAGTGTACAGTGTGGCAATGTGTATAGTGTGTGGTGACCTGTAATATCCTTCCGAGCCAAAGTCAAGAACCTATGTTAATATACTGTACATCATGTTTATGACATATTATACCAATAATAGTTATAGCTTTATGAAATGTAAATATATATTTCTGGTCAATGTATCTTACTACTGTTTGTTTGTGTGTGTGTAAAGAAAATACAAGTATATGCAAGAAAACAACGCAGAACAGCAAGTACAAACAACTAGATCTCGAGAGCGAGCAAGAAAACAGTGCTACAACAAATGAGTGTATTTTTATTACAACCACCACAAACAACGTTCTGTGACATCCTAGTTGTCTTATATTTATGGCCGACTCCGTGGTAGTCTGGGGCTAGGTGGCCCTGGGGACAGATATAAAACACATACTATACAACTAGGTCACACTACATGTTTTTTTTTCTCCCAAAATGTATGCTTTATCAGGTTTAGAAAATTGTAAAATACAGTGCGAAACCTTGTTCAAGGAATTTTTACGTTTTTAGCAATACTACAAACACTGTAATTGAAACACTGAAGCACTGTGTGTACAGGCAGAGATGGAAACATGAGAAAAGTACACTTGGCCTGGCTGATTGATGAGTTAGTTGTTCATGGCGTAGTATAATTGTATTGTATATATCAATACAACTACTGCACTACTATTACAACACATTTTACATTGTTAGTATTGTTTACGTTCTTAATGTTCTGTTTCTTAAGAATATGTTTAGTTATGTATGGATATGGATATCTTAAAAATGTTATAATCCTTGAAAGAATCTAGTATGTATTTTGTCATTTGTGAGTTATATTACTTCTCACACTTCCCCCTGGTTTTCATCACGTTTCTCGGCTTTAACTTTAAGGTGAAGTTTTTAGTACGTTTCCTAGACTTCCATCAAACTTAAAATTACTCCCCCTAGACCCCCTTTCAAGATAAATTTGTACATTTTTCGGTAGAAAAATGTCCCGGCCGAAGGCCGATTCCCTTTAAATTACAGGCTCTCGAATGGTCTTAAAATTGACAGAAATGGGGCGAGGGTTCTTTAAATCGCCAAACTAATGGGGCGAACGTTTTAAAATATCAAAAGCAATGCGGCTAAACATGAGGGAGAAAGGGGTCCAGAAAAAAATTCTCCAGGTGGAAATCTCCCCTTAATACACTCCCACGACTTCTCCGGACAATTTACGGCGCTCACTGGAGGAGGTTAAGCTGGACATAAGCTGATGGATTAAGGAAACGTTCCACCTGGATAAGTTAGTGAGGCAAAAACACACATGGAGATAAATTGAAGCAGAAACCATTAACAAGAAATTTGAGTTAGAGAGTAAATAACGGAGGGGGGGGGGGGGGGGGATAAAACATGTGTACAAACGTTAGGGAATGTTAATAATCAAAACAGCCGTTTTACGATAGTATATCAAAACACATATTTCATTAAGGAGTCAATATGGACACCACATTAGTTTAATCAAACTCACATAAGATATCGATCAAAAATAATACAACTATAAAATGTGCGTGTTGTTTTCTTGTTTTTGTTTTACATAACTACAGAAAATCACCATGTAAAACATATCTACGATATATATATATATATATATATATATATATATATATAAACGTAATTAAACGTGAAATATTAAACGACTGACTGTGGCAAGACAAAGTCACACTGCCTCTCATGCTGGATATTCAGCATATTAATTCTGCAATCGAACAGCTTATGTATGTCCCAATACCAACCTCCTGATGTGTTGTATATATATATATATATATATATATATATATATATATATATATATATATACAGTTTATATGCCAGCACTTGGATGAATATCTATATTAGGAACGCGTTTAGGTTTAAACAAAAGCCATTTTGAGCCCGAAAGCAATGGCAAGCTTACATAAAACGGTTGAAATAAAATATTGTTCTGATAATGCGAGCTTGTATCGGATCAAAAAGTAATTAATAGTTAAAATAATATACATTAAGCAGTGAAAGTTGATGACAATAACGGTGAATAGAATCTAAAGTTCAGGAGTGTACTACAATAGTGTGGAATGTCACCGAGGTCGAAATATCATAAACTAACGCAGTTCAAAACGAGATACGTGATTGTTCCTAAAAATAAGCCTTGGTGACTGTTGAGTCGTGAATATACAACATATAATGGGAAAAATATATGATAACAAAATAAGGGAAGGATGTAGTTACCGGGTGTACCACTACCGACATACAACATAAATCATCTATAAATACTTATAATAAAATAAATACTTATAAATCTATAATACTAGGTTAGGTTAGGTTAGGTTGTTTGGTTAGGGTAATGTATTTTTGTATCCAAAGGCAGTCAAAATAGACGGGAACATGATGGTGAGCGTCCGCGTAGTGTAAACAAGACTGGCGGTACACCCGGTAACTACATTGTTGCCCAAAATAATATGTTAGTAAACATAGAATAACAAAAGTAAGCCAACAGTACGTGAATACATGTAGGAATAATATACCTACCGGTAATATATTAAATTAGTTAACACATAAAGTTCCTGATAACATTGATTACTAGTGCAAGAAATATATGAATAATTGTGTAGTAATCTTAATCTACTTGGAAATACGTAATACAATCGCAAAGCAAAATGTACTAACCGCAACAGATTTACAAGCCCAGCAAGTGGGTTGAGGAATCACGTGAACCAAGGCTAGACCGGAGTTTCTGGGTAAGGAGACTCTTGGTAATGAGGCGTGTTGTGTTGTTGGAGGGCGTGTACTGAATGAGGTAACTTGAAGTTTCAGAATGGTCTCGAATAGCTGAGAAAGAAGGCTCGGACAAGGGAAATTCAGTCCTATGAGGCTAACCCCGATGTTCAGCGATGCTAGCGGTAAGATGGCATTTCGTTTGACCGACATAAGTGGAACTTCACCCACTACATTTGCAATTATACACCACTGAGGATCTTGGAGAATCGGGGATTCAGTCCTTGAATATGAAACAGTTTGTTAAGGAGGTATGGGATTTGAATACAACTATCAAGCTAATTTTCAGATAACATTCTCGAAATAAATAATTTACCATGTCTTGTGAGATAATCACTGTACCGAAGAAAATAAACTAATGCTTTCTGAGCTGTCGGAGATCTCTTATAGGGGGTGAACGTAATTTACTTAACTGTTTGCCAATATACGAGTCGATAACATTGGGAGGGAAACCATTAAGATATAAAATATTATTTCAGCGTTCAAGTTCTACATGAAAAGCAAAGTTACGAATCGAGTCTCACGATATTTGGTGAGCAGATACGATATGCGCCAAGGAAGAAGTGATTCAATTTAAAAACAAAATCAGTAGAGTGCTTACCTCTGCCAGCGCAGGCGGCTGACAAAGTCATGAACTGATGTTCACGGGCAGACAGAATATGCGCGAAGAAAGAAGTGGTTCAGATTAAATGAATATAGGTAGAGTGCATACCTCCGCAGTCCGCAAGCGTAGGCAGAGGTATTCACTCTCCCAAGTGTCCCCCTAGTTTAAGATTCTATTCAATAACGTAATGTATCATATATTTATTTTCACTTTCTAATTTACCCTGCTCTAATTTACCCTGCTCTAATTTACCCTGCTCTAATTTACCCTGCTCTAATTTACCCTGCTCAGTAGTTAAAATGGTTAATTACATGATAATGATTTTACGTAAGATGATAAAAAGAAGGGACATATGACAGGAAGGAATGGTAGATATACACAAGAAAAACATAAAGACATAACATCTATCCAATAAGTCTTGATGTCTGAGTGGTGTAGAGGTTAGTGGTGTTAACTGTATATTTACCTCAAAAGTTCGATTCTGAGTAAATCAAGTGGCAGTCAATAAAGATACATATTCTACAGTATAAGCCTTGATAGTGACTGCAGTAACAAAAGCCTATCACCCCTCACTTAGCATGTACTGTACATGTCAAAGGTATTATGAAGCAATTATTACATCCGCCAACTAAGTTGGAGGAGGTTATGGTTTTGCCTCCGTTCGTTTGTTTTTCTGTAGACAATATATCTTAAAACGTTATGAACCGATTTTAACGAAATATGGAAGGCAAATAGGATATGCGCCAAAGAAGACGTGAATCAATTTATGATGTGATCGACATAGTGCATACCTCCGCCAGTGTAAGTGGCTCACAAAGTTATGAACCGATGTTCACGATTATTTTTGGCATATGGGATATGTGCCATGGAAGAAGGGATTCCAATTAGGAGGCGATCGGTAGAGCGCATACCTCCGCCGGCGTAGGTGGAGGTATGCGCTCTCCTGAGTGTCCTCTAGTTTTCTTTGTGTTATGATTATTATATTAAATTAATAAGTAAAATGGATTGATTACAATTTTGAGGCATATATGATAGTTTGTAAGTTACACCTCATGTATATAATTATTTAATATGGACATATTTTGAATTCCCGTTTTCGTATGTTAGAAGTTTGGGTTGTGTGTTACTGACAGCCTGGCTAAAGTATTCTGTCCCTGTTCATAAACTATCCCGCCATAGCCACTCCTTACCCAGCCTGGAGAGTGACTTATGGAGTGGCTGGTGAAGGGTTATAAAGTAGTGGTGGTCAGTTAGTGTCACCACCAACACCACCGGCGTCACTATCTACAGCACATTTTATATCTTCACTAACCCTTTATGCTGACCAAGTTCTTTTATATTCCTTTGTCAGTGACATCAAAGCCACAAATAGTAATATTTATACAAACTATTACAATAACCACCATGTTCCTTACCTGCTCCTGCCATCCGGTGTTCTTAAGTATTTCATATTTCTCTTGCATTTGCATATGCTTCTGGCCTGTATGTGTTATATAATGTGACAGTGGGAATATATAAGCAAAACTTAACAGTAGACATAACAGCATGGTGTCTATGAAGACTAATGTATTATCCTGTATGTTCTATGCTTGCAACATCCTGCTCACTTCGACTCTATTGTAATGTGTTATATATAATTCATCAGCAGCCATTATCCTGTTATCTCACCCCCCCCCCTCCTATTTTCCATATACAATAGTTTAGCTAAGCATACTATAATCACATTATACGACCCTTTCAAGATTATAGCGTGTGTGATCAAATAAAGTATGCATGTGAAAATCACAATTCATAGGCGTTTCTCTTATTTTATGAAAATCACTGGTAGTTATACGATTTTGATATATTTTCCCAACATAGGTTGCCAATCCTATATATTTCTTAGATGACATTATATATATGCCAACGTAAGCATACATTTTATACCTCGGCGATGATCATAGAGTTACTAGGGTAAAGAATGTGAACAATGTCCGTGGAATTTTGAAGGTGTAAATGTTGGTGTGACATTGACATCTATATCATGCTCAGGCCTGTACTTACCCACTCTAAGCCACTGCCGAACACTATGAGCAACAGTGATTTTCTAGCAAGCAACCTCGATGAGCCGCTAGACCTGTTGTTGCTTGACTCCCTTTGTACTACGCATATGCTGCTATAAGCTACCAAATTCCTGGGTGTGGTGATGTTACCATACCTCTGGCCTGGGACCAATGCCACCGAGGCCTCTCAGCCAACACAAACCCGCAAACTATCAGGAATCAGGACTTACTGTATATACCAGCAGTACAAAAATAGCCACAACCCGTAAACAAAATAAAAAATAAAAAAATAAAATAAAATCAAAGATCACTCTACTTCCAACTCTAGGCTATAAAACAATATGAAAAAAAAAGGATATATCAATCTTTCTTTTATTCAACAGCTGAGCTTTGGAACTCTCTCCCTGAATCCATCCATACCTCATCCTATGACTTAAATTGCTTTAAATTCCGTATGTCCAGGCATGTTGGCTCAAATATTCCTTGATTTTGGTCCTGTCACTTTCAACTTTGGGGGAGGCACTCATCACAAACAGTTTTGTCTTTTGTCTCCCTCATCCACAAAGAAACAAAAAGAAGCCGAATCTAGTTTAATTTAGAAATGGTAATAATATATTTAAAATTCTCGGAAACTTATAAACTTTTAAAGCCTCTTAAGGGCTAGTGGCCGGTTTTTGGGGCTATTAATGAATTTATTAATGTATTTTGTAGTTTCCTCGCTAAACCTCCATCAAGCTTAAAAAAAAACACCCCCTAGACTCCCGTTCAAGATAAATTTATACATTTTTCGTATGAAAATTACAGGCTAGATATCGCTCGCCAGGAAAAAAATCAACACCTAAATGGCACGAAAGGTCTTGAAATTGACAACAAAATGGGGTGAAAGGTATTAAAATCGCCAAACTAATGGAAGGAACGTCTTAAAATCTCAAAACTAATATGGTAAACACGAGGGAGAAGGAGGTCCCTAACAAGCGAGTAATACCCCCTTAATATCCCTGGTGTTAGCATAGTTGTCTCCTAACAATATAATTATGTAGTTATCTATTTATTGGGTTTCTTTCTCAACAATAACACTAAGGTAATCTTGCTCCTAGCTTTCAATACATTATCTTGATTTGCATATACTTGATCAAAATACAGTAGTTCAGTCAGCCCGGGTAGTTTTTTTCAATCCATCTATTCTTATTAGGAGAGTAGGATACAGCTAATGCACGATTGTAATAAATAATCCAAAATACAGTTTCCTGACAACAATTGTCATTTATCCACTAATATATTAACATTTGGTTTATATATTCAACTTTTCTACTAGGCTTTCCATTATGACTGAATACAACCCGGGTGGAAACTTATAATCTAATTCACCTAAAATGTGAGACCCGGAGGAGACATTAACGGACGTGTCGATAAAGTACACTGGCCAATGCTATAAACTTTACTCCTACTTGTGCCCTGCTCTGAACAAATATTCAAATTTCACTTTTCTAAACCGTCGGACGGTTCTTTTACACACAATGTTTTTAAACAAGCATAGCAGGTCTCCATGTGTACCGGTAGTCCATGCATGCTGTAATTTATATGTGGTGCCACAAGGGAGGTGACGGATGTAATCTATAGTGATATGTGTCACCCTTTCATCAATGACAGCATCAAGGGAAGGGAAAAGAATAATGTAAATTGTAAACAACAGACCAATATGGGTGGGGAATCTTCTTTTTAGTGGCTGTCATAGCGAATTATTATAGTTGTAAACAATTGTGTGAAAGATGTTGCTAAGTAATATATCAATATACAATATTATGGTTGTCTTATTATACGAAGTTTACCATTCAAAACGTGTGCAGATAATTTCAGTTATAACTCGGCATATAGCATTAATAACGTTTTGTTTGTATGTGTATGGGGAAGACAAAAGGCAGGTTGCCTGTAATGAGTGCTTCCCCCAGATTGAAAAAAGTGACAGAAAACCAAATTCAGGGAACGTTGTGGTGGACACTTATTTATTTATTTATTTTATTTTTTTCTATGTGATTGAGGGAGACAAAAGGCATAACTGCCTATAGTGAGTACCTCCCCCATTGTTGAAAGAGTGACAGGGCCAAAATCAAGGGACGTTCGAGCCAAAATGCCTGGACACACGGAGTTTGAAGCAATTTAAGTCATAGGAAGAGGGAAAGACTGATTCTGGGAGAGAGTTCCAGAGCTCAGCTGTTGAGTAGAAGAAAGTTTGAGAGTAACGTTTCACTCTTGGGTTGGAGAGTTGCACATATTTGGGGTGGGATTGAGTTGCAAGACGGGTACCACGTGCCCTACGTAAAGGAGGTGGTATGCACTGAGAAAGCTCTGAGGAACACCGATTATTATAGTAGCGATAGAATAGCGAGAGAGGTGCAACATTGCGGCGGAGAAAGAGAGATTGCAGAGAGTTGGTGAGTGGACGGGAGTTAATTATACGAAAGGTCTTCCTTTCAACTTTGTCTAGAAGAGCGGTGTGAGAGGAACCTCCCCACACATGTGAACAATACTCAATACAAGGACGCACTATGCCCCTGCATAGAGCAAGAAGCTGTTCAGGGGAAAAGAACCCCCTAAGGCGGTTGAGCACACCCAGCTTCTGGGAAACTGCCTTAGCAAGACTGGTAATATGGTCCTTCCAACTGAGAGCAGAAGAAAAAGAGACACCAAGAATATTGAGAGAAGATGAAGGATTGATTTTTGCATTGTTAAAGAATAAGGGATAGTCCGCTGGGAGTTCCTTGCCGGTAGATAGATGGAGAAATTGGGTTTTGGAAGCATTAAAGGTAACAAGGTTTTCTCTGCCCCAATTGGAGATGGTATTTAGATCAGAATTTAAGATTTCTATGGCTTCATTACTTTTGTCGTTGAGGGATTGCTGGCTTGGGGAGTTCTGAAAAACTAATGGAGTAGTGTAAGGTTGAGTCGTCTGGCGTATGAATGGATGGGAATTGAGGTACAGTTGAGGTGATCATTTATAAAAATTAGAAAGAGAATAGGAGATAGGACAGAGCCCTGAGGAACACCGGAGTTTATAGGGTGAGGAAGTAAACAATGGCCGTCCACAACCTCAGCTATGGAACGGCCGGAAAGGAAATTCGAGACAAAAGCACAGATGGAGGGATAGAAACCGAACGAGGGTAGTTTAGAAATTAAAGATTTGTGCCAGACTCTATTGAAGGCTTTTGATATGTTTAGTGCAATAGAAAAAGTCTCACCGAATTCCCGAAAGGAGGATGACCAAGAGTTAGTAAGATATGAAAGAAGATCTCCAGTAGAGCGACCCTTAAGGAAGCCATACTGGCGATCTGAGAGCAGATTATGAGAAGAGAAATGCTTAAGAAATATGAAAGCAAGAATAGTTTCAAAAACTTTAGAAAGACAAGAGATGAGAGCAATTGGACGATAGTTGGAGGGTTGAGAGCGGTCACCCTTCTTTGGGACAGGTTGAATGTGAGCAAATTTCCAGCATGAAGGGAAGATGTTAGAGGATAGACAGAGACGAAAGAGTTTGCCCAGGCAGGGAGTCAGCACGGAAGCACAGTTTTTGAGAACAACAGGAGGAACACCGTCCGGACCGTACGCCTGATTAGTATTAAGCCCAGAGAGGGTAGAAAGTACATCGTTAAAAGAGATAAGGATATTAGGCATAAGTAAGAGAGAGGAGGGTGGAAAGGGAGGAATAGCACCGGAATCATCCAAGGTGGAGTTTCTAGCAAAAGTTTGAGCGAGAGTTTAGCTCTGTCAGAGGAAGAAGTGATGGTTGTGCCATCAGAGTGGAAAATGGGAGGGAAAGACGAGGAAGAGAAATTGTTGGAGAGGTTTTTGGCTAAATGCACTTACTGCTCCATTTCCAAAAATAAATTCACTATGAAAAGGACAAATACAAACTAAAATCAGTCATTAAAGTCCTCCAGAAGCTAAACATTACACATGCAGCGCCTCACTCCTGACGGACTCCAGAGTGATGGAATTTGCTCCACTGAATAATATTATGAGAACGAAATTCTGAATAATTTACGAGAGAGACGCAGGTGGCTGCACTATACTGTATATATTTAAACATGAAAGTAATCCACATAATGCACTTATGTAAATTGTATCTGCCACTTAAATAATGTTTGTCATGTACATTATCCTGTTTCATAACCTAGGGTTTTATGTTTTAGTAATACTGTAATATGCAACCGTTTACGTCTCTTGCCAACTGTTGTATCTCAACAAATTAGTTTTCAAATAAATTATTTCCAATTCGAATACTTGTTTTCGACATTATTCAGCATAGAACCTTTCTCATGTATTTTTCTTATTGCATATTATGAATGTGCCTCAACCCTATATTTGTTTAACTCATAATTTGGTAAACTTGTGTTTGTCTCCACCACTTCCTCTGCCTCCACCACCAGCCATTCCACCAATAACAACCTTAACAACTTCTTAATCCCAGTTTTTGCCTCCAGCTGCAAGCACACTTAAAGGGGAAATAGTTGTTTTTTCTCCTTCATGTTTAGTCCCATTAGCTTTGAGATTTTCAGACGTTCGTTCCATTAGTTTGGCGATTTTAAGACCTTACGCTCCATTTCGTTGACCTTTCATGCCAATTAGGTGTCGAATTTTTCCTGGCGAGCGTTAGCAAGCCTGTAGTTCTAGGAGGAATAGGTCTTCGGCCGGGACATTTTTCTACCGAAAAATGTACAAATTTGTCTTCAAGGGGGGTCTACAGATTTTGTTTTAAGCTTGATGGAGGTCTAGCGAGTTTGTTATGAATAAAATATATAAAAATAAGTAGACTGAAAAAGTATGCACTACCCCCTTAAAGTATTTTCTAACTATAACTAGCAATTCCCGCAACTCTGCTCACTTAAAAATAGCAGGAGGTTTTTATTGATACTCGAGCATGGCAACACATGTTATCCTTAACTTAAATGTTGGTAATGTAACAGTGTAACAGTTGATCAATGAAGTAAAGTTAAGTAGTACTATTGTATGCAGGTAGTACTATTGTATGCAGGTAGTACTATTGTATGCAGGTAGTACTATTGTATGCAGGTAGTACTATTGTATGCAGGTAGTACTATTGTATGTATGCAGGTAGTACTATTGTATGCAGGTAGTACTATTGTATGTAGTACTGTATGCAGGTAGTGTACTATTGTATGCAGGTAGTACTATTGTGCAGGTAGTACTATTGTATGCAGGTAGTACTATTGTATGCAGGTAGTACTATTGTATGCAGGTAGTACTATGTATGAAGGTAGTACTATTGTATGCAGGTAGTACTATTGTATGCAGGTAGTACTATTGTATGCAGGTAGTACTATTGTATGCAGGTAGTACTATTGTATGCAGGTAGTACTATTGTATGCAGGTAGTACTATTGTATGCAGGTAGTACTATTGTATGCAGGTAGTACTATTGTATGCAGGTAGTACTATTGTATGCAGTAGTAGTACTATTGTATGCAGGTAGTACTATTGTATGCAGGTAGTACTATTGTATGCAGGTAGTACTATTGTATGCAGGTAGTACTATTGTATGCAGGTAGTACTATTGTATGCAGGTAGTACTATTGTATGCAGGTAGTACTATTGTATGCAGGTAGTACTATTGTATGCAGGTAGTACTATTGTATGCAGGTAGTACTATTGTATGCAGGTAGTACTATTGTATGCAGGTAGTACTATTGTATGCAGGTAGTACTATTGTATGCAGTGTATACTATTGTATGTACTAGGTAGTACTATTGTATGCAGGTAGTACTATTGTATTGTATGCAGGTAGTACTATTGTATGCAGGTAGTACTATTGTATGCAGGTAGTACTATTGTATGCAGGTAGTACTATTGTATGCAGGTAGTACTATTGTATGCAGGTAGTACTATTGTATGCAGGTAGTACTATTGTATGCAGGTAGTACTATTGTATGCAGGTAGTACTATTGTATGCAGGTAGTACTATTGTATGCAGGTAGTACTATTGTATGCAGGTAGTACTATTGTATGCAGGTAGTACTATTGTATGCAGGTAGTACTATTGTATGCAGGTAGTACTATTGTATGCAGGTAGTACTATTGTATGCAGGTAGTACTATTGTATGCAGGTAGTACTATTGTATGCAGGTAGTACTATTGTATGCAGGTAGTACTATTGTATGCAGGTAGTACTATTGTATGCAGGTAGTACTATTGTATGCAGGTAGTACTATTGTATGCAGGTAGTACTATTGTATGCAGGTAGTACTATTGTATGCAGGTAGTACTATGTATGCAAGTAGTACTATTGTATGCAGGTAGTACTATTGTATGCAGGTAGTACTATTGTATGCAGGTAGTACTATTGTATGCAAGTAGTACTATTGTATGCAGGTAGTACTATTGTATGCAGGTAGTACTATTGTATGCAGGTAGTACTATTGTATGCAGGTAGTACTATTGTATGCAGGTAGTACTATTGTATGCAGGTAGTACTATTGTATGCAGGTAGTACTATTGTATGCAGGTAGTAGTACTATTGTATGCAGGTAGTACTATTGTATGCAGGTAGTACTATTGTATGCAGGTAGTACTATTGTATGCAGGTAGTACTATTGTATGCAGGTAGTACTATTGTATGCAGGTAGTACTATTGTATGCAGGTAGTACTATTGTATGTAGGTAGTACTATTGTATACAGGTAGTACTATTGTATGCAGGTAGTACTATTGTATGCAGGTAGTACTATTGTATGCAGGTAGTACTATTGTATGCAGGTAGTACTATTGTATGCAAGTAGTACTATTGTATGCAGGTAGTACTATTGTATGCAAGTAGTACTATTGTATGCAGGTAGTACTATTGTATGCAGGTAGGCACAGTCTATGTTTACACATTAATCGATTGCAACAACACATCCTGGTTAACTGGATAATTCAATTTTGGCTTACCAAATCTCCAATTCTTGTTTATTAGCTTTGACAAGAGTAAATAGATAAGTAAAATAAACAAAGCTCTCTTATCCTGAAGTGTTGGCATATAATGTGCATATGGACACACATATTAAATACTTAGATAATAATTAACTTATTCTGTAATTACTACAATATGGATAAAATGAGATTTATTAAAGACAACAATAATCAACACAAGGGTGATCTTCGAAGTTAATGGATTAAACAATAAGGTTCAGTTAGTATTTTCAGTCTGATGGAACCTTATTTTCTCCTATCCAATACCATACCATACCTTTCTTGTACAAGGGTTTACATTATCCCCTGTAGTAGATGGGGCAGATCGGTAACCACTCTAAGGGTTACCATCCAAGAGGCTCAACATTTCAGCATAATCTCCATTAACCGGCTATTACCTCATATTCGAAATAATTAATTACAGGTGGTGGTGCATGGGTTGAGATAAACATGCAATAATAGTCGCCAGCCTGCATATAATTATCTTGCAAAATGCAATTTCACTGAAATTATTATTAACAATGGTATAAAGGATTTTGTGGATCGTCTACGACTCTACACCTGACCTGTCGTTGAAAACATACTTTTAAATAGACTGTATAAAAGGTATAGGCATTATTGGGCAACATTATTCAATGTAAATTGTTTCAGTAGATATAATTTTTGTCTCAAGAACTACGTATTATAATACATTATATTTGTTGCTAAAAACAAACAAAGTAGGACAGACAGATTGCTAAAAATACTATCCCAACCAGGCATCACAGGTATTACCAGTAATCATTATAACAATGCATGCGATATTTTCCAACCATGTTATATCATAGTGTCGTGTTCCAGCCAAGTTGGGTTAACGTATACTTAACATAATTACAGGGTGGTTATCGTGGCATTTTATGGGTAAAGTTATTATAGTAACGAAAGGTGTATTATAATTACCTCAGTCACGTGACCACAACGTTTGGTGGACAAGGTTGTTACAAAGTGGTTGTACTAGCCTTTTATAGTTAAGGGGGTCACTTTTTTTTTAAATCTTTCTCTCCTTTTCTCCCTTTCCGCGGCTTGTATCCATTCGGCCCCATTAAGCCTACTGTTTTAAGATGTGTATCCCCATCCAGGTGTCGATTTCTTCCTGGCGAGCGATAGCGAGCCAGCATTGCATGGAGAAATCCGGCTTCGCCGGAGAAATTTTTCTGTCGAAAAATGTACACATTTAGCTTGTTGTAAAAAAAAAATATATATATATATATACTGGCTCGCTACCGCTCGCCAGGAAAATATTGACACCTGGATGGGGGTAAACGTCTTAAAACAGTAGGCTGAAGGGGGCCGAATGGATTCAAGCCAAAGAGAGAGGAAGAGAAAGAGAAAAAAAGCGAGGTGGGCTCCCTTAAAGTTATTATAGTAACGAGAGGTGTACTATAATTACCTCACAGTCACGTGATCACAATGTTTGGTGGACATGGTTGCCAAGGTTCGCAACATATACTGTATAAATGTATTACACATTTTGAATAGGGAAAACAATTTTATAATCATATATATTTTTTTTCTATGTGATTGAGGGAGGCAAAAGGCAGAACTGCCTATAGCGAGTGCCTCCCCCATTGTTGAACGAGTGACAGGGCAAAAATCAAGGGACGTTCGAGCCAAAATACCATTATAAACAAATCATCAGTTAGATTAGTAATTGATAATAGTAGATTGATAATGCACCAACAATTTGTCTTTGTAATTTTATTCGAGCTATACATAGACGATTTTGTGCAGCTTAAGAAGGATCGGTGGTAGTAAAAAGGGTTAAGTGTGATAGTTCGAAGACTATTAATTGCTGGAGGCCCCTTATAAACAGACTAAAATCGTCTGAAAGTAGCCAGAATAAAGTTAGAAGGACTGCATCGGTACAGAAAGGGTTAATAGTAATTCAGTACGTATTTAGTCGCCATGGTTTGAATTGAAGGGCTGTAAATTCCAATAATGTCAATACTACCATGTTTCTGTTTTGTATTATTGATAGGACGCCAAGTGTCCATTTGTTCTATTATTATATGTTGATATCTTTACATTCAAAACCTACACGATGAACGCAATTATAGGTATGAACTGGTCTTTTCAATTATAGGTATGAACTGGTCTTTTCAATTATAGGTATGAACTGGTCTTTTCAATTATAGGTATGAACTGGTCTTTTCAATTATAGGTATGAACTGGTCTTTTCAATTATAGGTATGAACTGGTCTTTCCAATTATAGGTATGAACTGGTCTTTTCAATTATAGGTATGAACTGGTCTTTTCGTATACTCGTTATTTTAATTCCGTCCGCCAATCCTACAACTCAATTGAGTTAAATTGAATGAAAACAAACTTTATTGTTAAAAATATATAAGCATTCGTTGTATGCGAACAAATATGTTAAGAAAGTACTACCTAATTCATATCAAAGAGGACTTGATGCCATACAGCATATTAAGCCCTCTGAAAATCTACATAATTTGTAATTTAATTAGCCCCAGGAAAAAAAAGATTATGCAGTTGTGCAAAGAAAATAAGAAAAATAAGTGAATTCATGAAAAGCCTTTCGCATCATTAATTCATGTCCACTCACCGATTCTCTGCAGTCTCTCTCTCTTCGCCGCAATGTTGCATTTAGTTCTCTATTCTACCACTATTACAGTAATCAGTGTTCCTCAGAGCTCTCTCAGTGTATACCACTTTCCTCTACGTAGAGCACGTAACACCCGTCTTGCAGCACAATCCCACTACGACTGTGCAACTCTCCAACTCAAGAGTGAACCGATATTCCCAGTCTTCTTCTATTCAACAGCTGAGCTCTGGAACTCTCTACCTGAATCCATCTTTCCCTCATCCTATGAGTTAAATGGCTTCAAACTTTGTGTGCCCACACATGTTGGCTCGAACGTTCCTTGATGTTGGCCCTGTCATAAATCTGGGGGAGGCACTCGCCTTTTGTCTCCCTCATCCACATAGAACAATCAAAGCAAAACTACAATATCAATAACATGCTTAACCGATCAAATTATAATTTCACTTATTTAAACGTAACTCTGCAGGATACTTTCAATTTTTTGTTTTTATTTTTTTTGTGTGTTTTTTTTAAGTCTCACTAAATGATGTCATAAAACGGGCTCTGCAGAGTGCTAACTGTGCATCAATCCTCGAACCACATGGACTTCACAGAGAAGACGGCAAACGGCCAGATGGGATGACCACTTACCCTTACAAGAATGGCCGGTGCCTCGTGTGGGATGCCACATGTGTTGACACTTTCTCCACAACCAACGCCGCCAGAAACGCCGACGAAGCAGGTGAAGCCTGCCAGAATTCCATCAGTTCGAGCCCCTGGCATTCGAAACTTCAGGAGTCTTCGGCCCTACCACCCTTAAGATGGTGAATGAAATAGGCCGTAAAATCAGAGAAGTTTCAGGAGAACCCCGGGAAACCCTCTGGCTCAAGCAAAGACTAGGGATGGCTATCCTCCGGGGCAATGCCACCAGCGTCATGAGCTCAGTTCGACAGGACTGGGTCATGCCACTGCGTGAGGCCCCGGCAGGAGTGGTGTATCCGTAGTCTTTCCACAGTAGGGTAAAACAAAACATAAACTTTATTTGTATGTAACATGTGTGATGCACATTAATAAAAGGGGATGTGTCGGATGGTTGAAAGCCACAGTTGCTCGCGCGTTTGGGGCTAGCAACACGTATTATGAAAAACATGCATCCTCCTTCATTCACTGTCCCCCCTTCACTCACTCAACCCCACAATTTGCCGGAGGATAACAGGTTTTTCACAATACGTAGACGGAGGTCTTTTTAAAAAAAAACAAAAAAACAAAAAAAAAGAGACAATGAACGGAGGAAGGAAAAACACAGATAAAACAAAAAGGTCCATGTGCCTAAAGGCATCCTCCATTCATAAAATGTTTGTAACAACTGGATTTAAACTTTTGTAGAATGTAAGTTTGTGGAAAGCAACTCGAGGGAAGTGAATTCCAAAGAGTAGTAGTTCTAGGGATAAATGAATTTTGATAAGCAGAAGTCTGCATTGTGGAGGAGAAAGTGTAAATTCATGGGCGCTCTCAGCTGCCCTAGTTCTACGGGGAAAGATGTGGAGAGGCGGCACAATTGAAGCAAGTTCCTCGACTACCTGTATTGTGTGTATTATAACATTTGTCCTGAATTAACACCAACTGCCTCCTACAAGACAAAGTTAATGGAAGCTCTCGGAAACTGCTGATACATGATTACTGAACTGTATCATTATATTAGGAATTACAAACATTATGCCATGACTTTTACAGGAAAATATATCTTATGTACATTTCGCAATTCAATCAACATTCATCACAACTCTCAATATTAAGTGAACATTCTGTATTTTGGACATAAGTTAATTTAAATTTTCGATCTTCACATATATTGACTGTATTTGGCATTCGTATTATGTTACCGCTCACTCCCAGTCATGTCACATTTCTTCCCTGTATTTCAGTCATAACGTATATGCTCCCACTCTCATTATTACACTAGAACACACGTGCAAATACATATGCACACATACACGTGTGTGTGTGTGTGTGTGTGTGTGTGTGTGTGTGTGTGTTGGATAATAGGGAAGTCGGGGTCAGAGGAGGTAGCAGTTGTCGATATTTTGATTTAGTACGGTTAAGTAAAATATGCTGAGAGACAAGCAAAGGTAATTTACCTTTGGAAGAAAATGCAAACATTTAACAATAATGAGGTACGCGGAAACTAGAACATCAGAGCCATACTTCATTATTCGCTCATGTTTAATTAAAACTATCAACTATATTCAGCAGACAATTATATAATTATACTTCTTTCATGAATACGATGTTGGTCATAGCGAGACCACGTTGATCAAGTCAGCTCAGTGAAAGTATTAGTGAGATCCCGAGGGTGGTCGTAGTGCCAGGAATACACAGTGCCACATAAAACCAGAAGAGGGAATGTCTGCTTATAGATCCTCGTGAGGCCTCTCTGTTGTTCAACATTATAATTTAGACGACTACATTGATTACTCGCAATGGCGCTATTTTGGTGTTGTAACCATTGTGTATCTGTAAGGATTTTGTATCCTTGTTATAGCATATCACGTGAATCACGTCCATGGACATGTATGTAGAACATCGCCAGACATACCTGACTCAGGACTGAGTTTGTAACATGGTGCCTTGTTAACGAAGATGAGGGAGACTATATTCTATTCGCTGTAAGTAGGCGATAAATCATGACCTATATCCTCTGTAACTCGAAAGGGGCTTGAGCAAATTGGCTGTAAATTTCCATATATATTCCTTGACTGACTCTTCCCAAATGGTAGAATTATGAGCTCGATTACTCTAGTCGTTTTTTAGCTATAGAGGTTAGAGGTCATGATTTATCGCCTACTTACGGCGAATAGACTATAACTTAGGTTTAATATGAGGGTTGTGATGCGACGTCCCGCCACAACAAATATATTACCTTAGTGCGAGGTAGGTCCATGTAAGGTTGGTCCACCGAAAGCTTTATACTAACAATAATACCAGGTTCATAAGCGATGTTCTGGGATGGTTTTGTTCCGAGCAATTCTGAATGAAGCTTTAACCCATTCTGCACCGGCGAAGTTCGTTTTATTCTATTCTAGCTATATTTAGACGTTGCTGTGCAGTTTAGGAAGGATCTGTGGTAGTCAAAAGGGTTAGGTGAGATAGTTCGAAGCTTAATAATTGCTGGAGGCCCTTTTTAAATTGAATATCATCGTATAATAGTAGCCAGAATAAAGTTAAAAGGACGGCACCAGTAGAGAAGGGGTTAAATACAAATTGATTCTGATCCGTGTTTCGTTGGTACACTCGGATGTCGTAGTCTCTAGCCCACCCATAATCAATCGTGGACCCCATATATTTGTCTTTATGCAATTATAACTATCTGGACCTATATTTGGAACGAACTTTATTTTCAATAAATAATATATATAGTTTTGTAGTTGATTTATAGACAATTATATTTATAAGTTGGTTTCCAGAGATATACTTCCATAGTTAGAAATAATATATATACTAATATATATGAGTGGACCAAAGACTATGGTATCCGACTGTACGTACTTGCGCCAGGCCCGAGCTCTGAAAAATGTGACCCGCCCGGAAAGGTTTACTTCCGGTAAGTACAAGGTTGTATAACAGATAAACACCAATTCCTCACTAACAGGCTTACTTTATGTAAAACTTGCAATATTTATATATATCCAATTTGATTATATGATCATCTCCAGAGGTTAAATAATAAACTCGGGCCCTATACTGTGTTTATCAACTATTTCACCCATTTATATTTTGTTTATATAGTGATGCTCAGGTTAATCAAAGTTAATAACAGTAACTTCCATCCTATTGTAACCAAAGCATAAATGAATAGTATTAACTAATTACTAAACATAATCCCTAACAATGCGAGTAACACATCTATTGAAATACACGAACAAAAATGGATAGGACTATCAATAACCACTGATGCGCTAATACAATATATAAATGAAATATTGGTATTTTCAATTAAATTCCTGTCGCACAAAATGCGAAGGATAAACAATATATGTTGAAAGTTTGTGTGCAGGGGGTAGTGATGGAAGGCAGTTTGACACACACACACACACACACATTGCTTACACTCACAACCATACACACTATACATACGTGCACACCAACACACACACACATAAAAACAGTCACACTGAAGCATATGTATACAAACACAAGCCTTGCTCTAGCTCACACCATTCAACATACACGTATAGGGAGGTACACACAGCTCAAAAACACACATATACAACACGATTTATAACTACGCAAATGGCTACTCATTCACACATTCATATATTTTGGTTAAATAGCAAAGCATTTCCTACATAGTGCGTGGATACACAGGATGAATTCGTAAGCAAATACTGTATATATATTATAATAATCAATGTGACATACGTGGGTAACATAAACAAGTGTGGTGTAGAACATATGCAACTCGGTATAATTGTATAAGTGGGAAGTATATGTAGACAAGGGCTCATTTTTCAGTCGGTAATTATCGAGTACGATACTACAAAGTTAATTATGTTACCACATATAATAGAAAGAGTTTTATACTGAATTATACAATGGACATGCAATTATTGTAGCTCTACCTAAATACATTTGAATTAAGCTAACACGTCATACTGTCTGCTATATGCCCAAACCATGAACATAACTGGTGTGACTAAAATGTGATTGTTTAAAAATGGTTTTATATAATGTATATGCATCTAATCTATCAATGTATATTATATATGGATGGGGTGTACATGTAAAGTATGTGATGTTACTGTAACTTGGAGTGCCACATGTATTTGTTGATTTCATTATTGAGTTTAGAAGTAAAGTTGGTTGGTAAACATATATGACATACTGTACATTGCACACATAAATAAAGGACATTATTATGCAGGAGGGGAATAATTTCCAAAAAGTGTTACCAATAAATCATTATAATTGCAGATTGGATATAATAATGTTGGACAGAAAGACAATGGAATTGTGAAATAATTAGGGTGGGTAAAAGTGAAAGAAAGGAGAGTCATGACCTGTGTCTAGCTCCGACCGGCAACTTGAAACCTCTGAAGGAGCTGCAGAGCCTGATATGAAAGGAGGATGAGGAAGAGAAGACGAGGGACTTGGGAACCTTCGAGGCTGATAACGCACCGTATGAAGTCAGAAATATTTGGTGCGGTCGAAAAACGAAAACGTTTCAAGGATTTGGATCAAGTTTTGTTACACACTGACATGTTGGGTTATTGGTATTATATGGCAAGTAGCAATTCTCGAGGCGTTAATATTTCCTTGTACACTATACATTTTGCATACTTCATTCATTTTGAATGATATATTGCATAATATGACCAATCATATAAGACTAATCTACACACATGTTAGTACGTATACAGACAATTAACACACATACCAATGCCATTCCAACAGCTTCCTCTATCTACAACACCCCTTCTCTGCTATCTACACGCTCCCAGCCATATGGTCCTAGTGTACTGTCTGATGGCGTTAATGGGTTTCGAATCGTATTGTAATGCGACAGATACTGGAAGGAAGAGTCCTCACCCCATACAGTTCTGTTGTTTACACCTTTTATTCGTTTCTCTTCCTTCCCTTTTTACTGCCACCAGAAAATCATGATGTGTGGAAGTGCTGACAGTTATCGTAAAGGTTTATGTCCGTGACCGGCCCTCTGGCAGCCCAAGGTATTATCACCACATATAGACTCGTGCATGAAATACAGAAAATATGAGTCACAGACACGCGCTGGAAATATTACCACCTCGGGGGACCACTAGAAAATTATGACATAATATACGAACTGTCGGCACACAAGAGGACCAAAAATACTTGTTTAAGTAATGTATGGAAAATAAACCTATAATGGTACAGTATAGTGAATTATGACATTTTGTGTAGAGTTTGGTCAAAGTAGAAGTAAGGTGTATTGTGTGGGTTCAGTGTACATTATACGACAGTGTCCTCCAGTATGTCTTCAGGGTCTCACATTTTAGGTGAATTAAGTCATCAGTTTCCTCCCGGACTGTAATTTGTTATCTCAGTTGTCTTGTTGGTGTTAGAGGAGGTTAGGGAAATAATAGTGTATATATACAGTATACGGTAACTAATATATATATATATATATATATATATATATATATATATATATATATATATATATATATATATATATATATATATACTATATATATATATATATATATATATAATATATATATATATATATATATATATATATATATATATATATATATATATATATATATATATATATATAGAGAGAGAGAGAGAGAGAGAGATAGATAGATAGATATTAAAACAAATTTTATGTACTTGGAACTGAGTGTCTATATATGGTATGACTTTAGATATATTGGTCTACGCATGAACAAGACAAACCCCACACTCCTCTCAATAATTATTATGCACAAGAAGATAGAAACACTAACAATATATGGTGATAAATTCACATCGATAAGCAAATGTTCTGTAAAAGCCATTGTCACGTTAAGGGGAGATTTCTACATGAGGGATTTTTTTCTTGCCCTCTTTCTCCCTCATGTTTAGCCCCATTGTTTTTTAGTTTTTAAGATGTTTACCCCATTAGTTTGGCTATTTTAAGATCTTTCGCCCCATTTCTGTCAATTTTAAGATCTTTCGTACCATTTGTGTCGATTTTTTCCTGGCGAGCGATAGCGAGCCTGTAATTTAGGAGGAATTGGCCTTCGGCCAGGACAGTTTTCTACCGAAAAAGTACACATTTATCTTGAAAGGGGGTCAAGGGGGGTTTAATTTTAAGCTTGATGGAGGTCTAGGGAACAAACTAAATACCTCCCCTTAATAAAGTAAATGTGTTATATTTGTATTTTATGCTAATGGATCGGATTACTTTAATTTGAATTACTTGTCTCCATCCACAATATATATAACATGGGAAGTATTATTTATATTATTGATGACCATATTTAGCTTGTTAACATAACGATTCCGTAGAGCTCAATACACAGTTTTTCAGTGTACGTGTAATAGCTTCCATTTCATCAGGCATACTTTCCCTAATCATGATGCTAAACTGAGACATTTATTGTAATATTAGTATTGTTATTATTATCAAAAAGTAAACACTTTAAGCAATTAAAAAGGGTACATATCAGATGTTCATGTTATTAATATAATATTTGGTTACGCAGATTAGCGAATTTTAATTGCATATAACATAATTCAAATATATTGTACTGTAACAAATATTATGAAAATTATTACTCATCCGGGGTACTAATGGTCATTTTGTTATAGTATTATTATAATATACATCAGTGTATACTACTAATATTGAACTAGTAATTACGTTGGCAGCATAATTTCAGTAATATGTCAACTGTAAATGATAACTAGTGGTAATGAATATTCTACACATAACCCTTATTTGGATCCATAAATCTGCATAATTAAAAGGACATTCCCAAAACACATGTACTAGTTGTATATTACATACCATCATAGTTCTCACAATTGTCAATGTACAGGGTGTCCAATAATAGTTGTGAACAAATCCGGAATTAGGTTATCTATATAATGTTTTGTAAACTAAATTCTAACTCTCAATAATTACAGACACATTGCTTGCTGAAAGTGATATTTCCCCAAGTGTTTATCGATAGGGCTTGCTTAGCTGTTACAGAACCTACCACACTCTCACATGAATGCATTTGTTTTACCGTATAAACTATAATAACTGTAAATTTCATAATTATTAGAGGTATCCTAGCACACATCAGACCTGTAGGCAAATGCTTTACATGGGAGACTTCATTACTGAGGCGTGGGGGAGAACACTAAATAAAACAATCAATATATAGTGTATGATAGCCACTCCTTGTCTCTTTCCTTTAGCTTAGTTCACGTTCCCCTTTCCTGACTTCTTCACATTCCATGTTCTGTTGTACACCTCCAGAAGTATGACAGTAGTCCCCGGTGCCTACAGGTGATGGTTTATTAATGAGGCAAATTCATATTTTCATCCCGACCTCCCTCATCGTTTGAGAAGGAGGTGAGAGAGTATTAGGTTTGTTCTATATTGATAGATTTACTGTTGTATATATATATATATATATATATATATATATATATATATATATATATACTGTATACTGTATATATACAGTATATATGTTATATAATAGTAGACACCTTACCGGGTGGATGGGACTCGTTAGCCTTGGTCGGCAACCCATCTAGGAGAGATAACCTTATAAAATCCGGGTGGATGGGACTCGTCAGCCTTGGTCGGTAACCTGTCTAGGGGAGTAAACCTTATAAAAATCTTTATTGCTACCTTAGGGTGAAGCAGGTTAGTGGATGGATTAGCCGCACACCACTGTAGAAAAATAGTGCTAAAAAATACATAAAAGGCCTCGGAGTCGGATGGATTCTAAATTGAGTGGTCAATCCTGCAAGTCCTTCAGTAAACTGGCAGGGGCTGTCCCTCTTACAGGGGATAGGTCCACTTGGGGGCATTTTGTGTATGGCCACCCCCATTAAGGGGAGTATGGCGTCTGGCAATAGATAGATAGATAGTAGACACTATAACTAGATTATATAATATAATACGCTTAACCCTGGTTCACTATCAAGGGTGCATTTGGGCAGCCAACGCATGCGCAAAAACGATTATTTTCATGCCACTCAGCCCTGGCGGGCAATATCTTGGTTCTCGGACTGCGCCAGGGCAGTCTGAGGCATGCCTCGATGGTGAGTAGACCTACGCCGCTCCAGCTCCAGTTCAGCAAGTTTTCCGGTTGCATTGGTGCAACCGCGATAGGAAGTAATTACCTTTTGTGTTTATGCAATACCTGCATATTTAGGCAGATTGTGAGCCATATATAGTAACTAGGTCTATGATATGTCGACCGTATATGCATGTAAGCCTAATCTAACAGGATCGGCCATATTGGTTTGGGTAGGGTAGGCCTATGCTGGACTAGAGGCTCTGAAACTTGATAGGAAATATTTCCAATTTTGCAAAACTTTCACTTTTGATGCTGGCATTTGAATATATTGTGGCTATATATATTTTGTTAATTAAATATGATAGAATAACTTACTTTTACCTTAAACCTGAGAGTATACTAAGGAATGATAGATTAATGTTGTGTAGGAAGGATAATGAAAAATACCAAATGGTTATGGAGATATGGATTTTTAAAGTGGCAGTAGCAAATGTGCAACAGCGATAGATGAATATCTCACTTTTGGAGCGATAGTGATCCAGGGTTTTAAGCATAATATGTATACACTATAGTGCGTGACATGTATTTGTATTTCTTAAGTAATCATTTAAGGTTATAATATCCTCATACGGATACATTTTCTTTACTATTTGGTTGTCAAGAAGTAAAGAGTTCTGGTTGGAATTATTATGTTTATACGCTTCAAGGTTGACCCCGAGGTGAACGTCAGAATTACCATGTTGTTTTGTAATTGCACATACCCACATTATAATAAAATATAAATGTCAATTATAGAAAGTCAGTATCTTAATCTGCTTCAATGTATGTGCTATTTTGTTTACAAAAAGAAAAACTTTCGCGTCAAGTTTACAATACGTTTTAGTGCACCATTTAGACACGTAACAGCCCGGGTTGTGTTTGTGTTGTTGTTGCTTTTGCTCAGAAGTATGTGTGTATGGTAGCCTACGCAATTGTTGCATATGCCGATTTGTATGTCATTGCAATTTTTATGTAATTTATCGTGGGTGAACACTTAGGATTTGGGGGGACAGGACGTTTAGGGAGCAGGTATGTGGTGATGGGTAACCCTAAGACTTTGTGGACAAGTTTGGGGAGCAGGTATGTGGTGATGGGTAACCCTAAGACTTTGTGGACAAGTTTGGGGAGCAGGTATGTGGTGATGGGTAACCCTAAGACTTTGTGGACAAGTTTGGGGAGCAGGTATGTGGTGATGGGTAACCCTAAGACTTTGTGGACAAGTTTGGGGAGCAGGTATGTGGTGATGGGTAACCCTAAGACTTTGTGGACAAGTTTGGGGAGCAGGTATGTGGTGATGGGTAACCCTAAGACTTTGTGGACAAGTTTGGGGAGCAGGTATGTGGTGATGGGTAACCCTAAGACTTTGTGGACAAGTTTGGGGAGCAGGTATGTGGTGATGGGTAACCCTAAGACTTTGTGGACAAGTTTGGGGAGCAGGTATGTGGTGATGGGTAACCCTAAGACTTTGTGGACAAGTTTGGGGAGCAGGTATGTGGTGATGGGTAACTCTAAGACTTTGTGGACAAGTGTTACTTGTTTGTATTTTAGCTTTGTATAGTGACCAGATGATCTAGTTTGTAGTTACTATACCTGGCACCATCTACAGGAGGGTTAGAATTGGATTTTGGGTCGAATGAAAGCCGAAGTACGTATACGCAACCGATAGAAAATAATATGTTTCCTTCCAAAACATGTTGTAAGCCTGTTGACATATCGGCTTAGGGAGTTTAAGTTGGGGATTATGGGTAAAGGTTTTGTGAGATCTGTGAGTAATGTTAAGTTGTCAACATCTCACGTATTTACTAAAGTAGAAGAATCTCTGATGAATGAAGGACACCTGCATATATATATATATATAACATTTAATTTTGGTACTGTGTTTCAGATTTACTAACAGGAACTTAGGAAATATCCAATTAAGGATTTTATACTTAAACAAAGCAAACACATTGTAGATACATACATTCAAGAAAACAAAAACTTAAAATTCTCCACACACTCCCACATCTCCCCCCCCCCCCCCCCACCCAGTCCCACGCCTACACAATATTTAATAATATAATGGAGTTAACGCCTCGGTAAAGCTCATCTCACACCATCATCAACAAAAATAAAACGGACCTTGAATAATTAAGTCCAACTTCTTTGGGAACTTTTAAATATTTTTAGCTCTTTGCTAAATGGCCGGAAAACACGAGGGTCCAAAATAGTTAGGGATGAGGAAGGTTCTGTTATAAATGATGACTGCTATTTTAGTATGTTAAGTTGGTGTATATATTTGTTAATGTAATTATCTATTTATTAATATTCTCCAATTAATTACCACCATATCAATAACCTGTCACTTCCTTCCCATCTATGTTTTGTTTTGTCTTCGGGTTTTGCATATATTCTTCCTTATAAATGTTTCCTCTTCACTATCCTGCTTTCAAATGTTTGTACTTACATTTCCTCTGTATTATTTGCTCGTTTTAATTTTTGTTGTTTGCTCTTTTCCTTCTTGAATTCGTTTCAAAAGACACACATATACTGTACAAGCACACACACACACACACACACACACACACACACACACACACACACACACACACACAACCATGGTCTGCTGATGTTATCTTAAAACTTTACTTGTCATTAGTGAGACCCCATATGGATTATGCTGTTCAATTTTGGTGTCCTTATTACAGAATGGACATAGATTCATTGGAGAGAGTACAACGTAGAATGACAAAAATGATCCATAATATTAGAAATCTTCCGTATAAAGAAAGGTTGAAGAAATTAGGCTTACATTCGTTAGAGAGACGCAGAGTTAGAGGGGATATGATAGAGGTGTTCAAGTGGGTTAGTGGGATTAACAAAGGGGACATGACAAATGTACTAAAGCTCAGTGATAGCGAAAGAACTCGTACCAATGGTTTCAAATTAGATAAATTTCGTTTCAGAAAAGATATAGGCAAATATTGGTTTGGTAACAGAGTTGTAGATGGGTGGAATGGACTACCAAGTGCTATAGTGGGATTAAAAACGATAGGGAGCTTTAAGATAAAATTGGATAAGCATATGGACGAGAAGGGTTGGGTGTGAAGGGGGATCAGCAGGGTTGGGCCAATCAGCGCTCTGCAGACCCCCGTAATCCTGCGTTAATCTCTAACCGTTTTGGTAAGATGATCCTCAGGGTATTAGAGTGTTGAGCCTATAATTGGGCTTTGTAATTGGGGTTGTGTGGGACAGGGATCTGCCTTGCTTAGGCCAATCGGCTTTCTGCAGACTCCCATTTTCTTATGTTCTTATGTTCTTAGTGTACCAAGGCGCCGTGCGCAATCCATGAGGTCGAGGGTTTAAGTCCCCCAGAATCCTGAAGGGTTTTTCGGCTCTCCTGGCTGAGCGAATTGCATCGTGGTTCCTTCCTAGCCAAGCTGCTCAACTATTGTCGTGCTTTAGCCTACACGTACCCTCACCAGTGCATTTGCGTATGTACTGTGGTGGGAACTCAAGGCCCTTATGGTCGTCAAAGGTAGCATGATGATGATGATGATGATGATGATGATGGCTGGAATAAAGTAGAAGAGTAGAGTAATTTGATTAGAGGAAGAATAAGTTGAGAACTGAAAAGGACAGTAAAAGATAAAAAGTACTTGGGTTCAACCAAGTTGCTCCATGCTCGCATGATCTGATCTGATCTGATATATATATATATATATATATATATATATATTAGTCAGAGTCCCTGCCTCCTCAGTCACCCTCATGTTCCCCGGAGTGTTCTGGTCATTAGGTTAAGAGCTATAATTATGTGAAAGTTCCTACCAAAATTATACACGGATAATTGTATTATGCGCGGCAAAAAGTTACATAAGTTTTACGCAGGAGTACAACTTCATTAGCTGTTTGTATACTATGTAGGTGTGTGTTAGAAAGCTATGTACACACAAATAGATACATAAACACAGATAAATAATAATACAAACAAAATGATTAAGTGATGTAAAACCAATCATACAAGCAAATATACTGGAAGGTACAAGATGTGTACGGTTTCATTGCACTGATTTTGTGATTTAATGCACTGAGCATCACTTAAATGTATATACAGTATATACAGTATATTTATGTTGTAATCAATCTTGGTGATAACAATTAATATAACGTACAATGCATGAGAGAGAGAGAGAGAGAGAGAGAGAGAGAGAGAGAGAGAGAGAGAGAGAGAGAGAGAGAGAGAGAGAGAGAGAGAGAGAGAGAGAGAGAGAGAGAGAGGGGGGGGGGGGGGGCCTGGTGTATGCCACTTGTCGTCATGTATGGTGTAGTATTCATGTATTTTGTCTGTCAAATGCGTCTACAACTGTAATGCTTCCATTCTTTCTATAGAACACATTTTAATAACGTATTACTTTAGGTACAATCAGGTCCCACACACAATTGCGGACTGTATCAGGTGCTAGGATAACCGCAAATTAGCATTTTAGTGGTACTGATTTAGCTGACAGTTGTTCCATAGCGACTATTCCAACAGTTTGGCCTTGAAGACAGGCCAAATTAGGGTTCAAATATAGGGTTTTATATTCCGTTGTGAAAATAATTCCATTTTGCTTGCTGAAACCTCGTGAAGACAAAGTAAGGTATTATGCAGGAAGTTCCACCAGGCTATTTACAGATAAGGACAGAGTTAAATATACATGTACCAGCCTTGCATATATAAATATAATATTCCCTTTCATCAGCTATATTCTTGCTTTAAGTCATAGGATTAGTATGTGGCATAATCACGGCATATGTGGCATAATCACGGCATATGTGGCATAATCACGGCATATGTGGCATAATCACGGCATATGTGGCATAATCACGGCATATTTTACTATTCAACACCAAAGTAGCTTCATGACATTTTAAATTCTTTGGAAACAAGAATTAAGCAAATGTATTATTAAATATAATTCAAGATAATTGCTCATGATTGTTCAGTTTAATTAATTGAATAACACAGGCATTGTGACTTTCAAGATTCTGGAGGTAAATATTACAGAAGCGGTGCTCTCATTAGACGACGTGAGGATGTTTTCCGTTTGTAATGATTGTAATTATGGTGGCTATTATCCTGAACTGACGAGGCTGTTGTTGACAGACACACACACTGGACATCTACCAACATGTTGTACCATCAATATACACACATTGTACAACTACCAACATGTTGTACCATCAATATACACACATTGCACAACTACCAACATGTACCATCAATATACACACATTGCACAACTACCAACATGTTGTACCATCAATATACACACATTGCACAACTACCAACATGAACCATCAATATACACACATTGCACAACTACCAACATGTACCATCAATATACACACATTGCACAACTACCAACATGTACCATCAATATACACACATTGCACAACTACCAACATGTTGTACCATCAATATACACACATTGCACAACTACCAACATGTACCATCAATATACACACATTGCACAACTACCAACATGATGTACCATCAATATACACACATTGCACAACTACCAACATGATGTACCATCAATATACACACATTGCACAACTACCAACATGATGTACCATCAATATACACACATTGCACAACTACCAACATGTTGTACCATCAATATACACACATTGCACAACTACCAACATGAACCATCAATATACACACATTGCACAACTACCAACATGATGTACCATCAATATACACACATTGCACAACTACCAATATGATGTACCATCAATATACACACATTGCACAACTACCAACATGTACCATCAATATACACACATTGCACAACTACCAACATGATGTACCATCAATATACACATATTGCACAACTACCAACATGTACCATCAATATACACACATTGCACAACTACCAACATGTTGTACCATCAATATACACACATTGCACAACTACCAACATGCTGTACCATCAATATACACACATTGCACAACTACCAACATGCTGTACCATCAATATACACACACTGTTGTACCTCTTAATATTTTGAGTCATAATAACACTGGGTTATAGAAGTACCAATACACTTCACTATATTATTTTGAGCTTAAAACTGATTAATACAAAATGGATATTATTCAGGTAATCGTAAATATAATACCTAGAGGTATATAGAGGTATGTAATGTACTGATGCCACCAAAATGGCACCATGGTGAAACGTTGTCCGATCTTCGTGTAGAGGAACCTAACACGGTAATTACGGTAGTGTTGGTGGGTCTTCGGTATTTGGGTTGTTCGAAAACAAAAACAATCATATAATTGCAAATACAATTTAACATAAGTAGGTCATCGTTTAGCTTCATACGAAATTACTAACATTTTGAGTGAGGACTAATTTAAAAGATCTGGTGTAACAATGTAAGTTAATGAAACATTAAAACAGATGCTGTAATGGACTGCATTTGTACCATAATTTATATTTTGTCACCAACCAACTTTACTTCCAAACTCAATTAATGAAATCAACAAATACATGTGGCACTCTAAGTACTCGAACCTAGGACACTCGCACCAAAATTCCGCGCATTTATGCATTACGCTATCAAGACATCTAAACCCCACTCATACACAGCATATCATCATATTCATCAAATACACTTCACATGTATACCGTATGTAATACTGTATATAGAGCATAGTGTGCATTTGTATATATATATATATATATATATATATATATATATATAGGGGAGGTGTGGTGGAGTGGTCTTGCCACTGGCCTGGTAATCCAAAGGTCCCGGGTTCAAATCCCGATGTATCAATGGGAAGATATTATTGGGATGGAATTTGTGCTGTACCTGGTATCAGTGCATTACCACAAGCCCACCGAAACGTCAATAAAATACCCTCATTGTTCGCTGATTAAATAGCACTGTATGAATATTCCCATATTCAAAATATGCTATAGGGGTGCAATGCCTGGTGAGTTATCTGCTCAACAGGTGGCGTTGTGTGTGTGTAAGTGTGAGAGTCCGAGTGTAGGGGGTGAGACAGTGAAGCACGGGAACGAGGTGGCTTCAGAGATGGGGTCGTTTCGGGCCATGAGTGAGCACCGTGCCTCATGTGAAGGCAAGATGGCAGGTGCTCGTTGTACTCTACGTGCTTCACATGTCTCACTCCCTAGACTGGAACAAGACCTCACGGGCTTCACTGTTCATTGTAAAGCGGCGAATGTTAAGGCTCTCAGCCTATGCCCGAGAGGAAGTAAGTTGGAATATATAAAAAAAAAAAAAACAAAAAAAAAAAAAAAAATATATATATATATATATATATATATATATATATATATATATACAGTATGTGTGTGTGTGTGAATTTTATCCACTGCTCCCTTCCCTTCCCTCATTCACAAACACATTTTACACCTTGCATCCTAAACAATATTTATGCCTGAACTGTCCGGAATGTAATTGGAAAATGCCACCATTGTAGCTATGTATCGTAATAACATAAAAGTAACTCTCGTGGTATATTTTACAATACCATAATATATTTTCCAGTATTTTATGTTTTTGCTACTGGACAATGTTAATTCAGGAACCAAGCAACCGTACATCCATCCATGGAATGTCGCTTGATAACCCAAGTAAGTTAGTATGTTGTTTTTCGTTTCAACATTCCAGATTTATGGATCCAAAAAGTCAATTTTGTTGTATGTATGTATGTATGTATGTATGTATGTACTCTGGTACCTTCTCTAGTTTTCATATTATTTTTTATGTGGGAGGGCGACTCGAGACAGCCTGAACAGGAACATCACAACACACCAGAAACACAAAACACAAAATCTTACACCTACAGTAGGTCGCCCAGGAGAAATACCCAGAGACCCAGGCCCATTTGGGGTCCCCAGCAAAAGATTCCCAGGTCCCATATCCCCCGGAGAGGCGCCGATTTCCGTAGGCAGACCCGCAGCGAAGCTTTACCACCACAAGCCCATCCACCATGTTTCCAGGCTCACCCTTCTACCCCTCAAAATTAAGATGTAACAACAAATAACAATACATTGTGATAGCTAGGTATGCTTTATGATCGTTAAACTTACGGTCTTATGTTGGCAATATTGCTGCCTGTCCTGCCACCATAATAACAACGGGTTAATATTTACAGAGTAGTTTTCTTCACTACGCCTCTTTCCTTAGACCTTCTTCCTCACGTGCCCCTGCCCTAGTTCTTGCATTATTCATGAGGACATAACGAACTCCTCCCCGCAAAAGTTTAAACTACCGGAGCAATAGTTCTTACGACGAAGGGAAAGTGGGAGGCAGAGGGCAAGATCACTTTAAAAAATGATATACAGTATAATAGTGACAGTATAAACAATGATATAGAGTATAATAGTGACAGTATAAACAATGATATACAGTATAATAGTGACAGTATAAACAATGATATACAGTATAATAGTGACAGTATAAACAATGATATACAGTATAATAGTGACAGTATAAACAATGATATACAGTATAATAGTGACAGTATAAACAATGATATACAGTATAATAGTGACAGTATAAACAATGATATACAGTATAATAGTGACAGTATAAACAATGATATACAGTATAATAGTGACAGTATAAACAATGATATACAGTATAATAGTGACAGTAAACAATGATATACAGTATAATAGTGACAGTATAAACAATGATATACAGTATAATAGTGACAGTATAAACAATGATATACAGTATAATAGTGACAGTATAAACAATGATACACAGTATAATAGTGACAGTATAAACAATGGATTTGCCATCAAAAGCAATAACGAAGAAAACAAGTTTTACAATAATAATATGTGGACAGAGTGCATGCAACATATTATAAACATCATGAAAGGGGACACATATGCATACACTGTACAGTCGCGCTAATAAGTGATGTCTCGACACCAAGTATATTTAGATCAACAATTGGTATCAGCAATATCTAAGCTTATTTTTTTCATATCGAGTGAAATATACAAACATGTCCCTACACTTACCCAACCTATTCAACATCTGACAGACATATATACAGCATAGAGCAAGCCAAACGTAATGCCAGCTGGGACATGACTTATTAGCGCGACCGTGCAATAGAGTATACTAAAAACCCTACAAAGTCGGTAGGAATGTGATAGTGATGGTAGTGATGGTAGTGATGTGATGATGGTAGTGGTGGTAGTGATGTGATGATGTTCGTGGTAGTGTTGATGTAGTTAATGTGATGATAATGGTAGCGGTGATGTGATAGTGATGGTAGTGATGTGATGATGTTCGTGGTAGTGTTGGTGTAGTTAATGTGATGATAATGGTAGCGGTGATGTGATGGTGATGATGATGGTAGTGATGGTAGTGATGTGATGATGTTCGTGGTAGTGTTGGTGTAGTTAATGTGATGATAATGGTAGCGGTGATGTGATGATGATGGTAGTGGTGGTAGTGATGTGATGATGTTCGTGGTAGTGTTGGTGTAGTTAATGTGATGATAATGGTAGCGGTGATGTGATGGTGATGATGATGGTAGTGATGGTAGTGATGTGATGATGTTCGTGGTAGTGTTGGTGTAGTTAATGTGATGATAATGGTAGCGGTGATGTGATGGTGATGATGATGGTAGTGATGGTAGTGATGTGATGATGTTCGTGGTAGTGTTGGTGTAGTTAATGTGATGATAATGGTAGCGGTGATGTGATGGTGATGATGATGGTAGTGATGGTAGTGATGTGATGATGTTCGTGGTAGTGTTGGTGTAGTTAATGTGATGATAATGGTAGTGGTGATGTGATGGTGATGATGATGGTAGTGGTGGTAGTGATGTGATGATGTTCGTGGTAGTGTTGATGCAGTTAATGTGATGATAATGGTAGCGGTGATGTGATGGTGATGATGATGGTAGTGATGTGATGATGTTCGTGGTAGTGTTGGTGTAGTTAATGTGATGACAATGGTAGCGGTGATGTGATGGTGATGATGATGGTAGTGATGGTAGTGATGTGATGATGTTCGTGGTAGTGTTGGTGTAGTTAATGTGATGATAATGGTAGCGGTGATGTGATAGTGATGGTAGTGATGTGATGATGTTCGTGGTAGTGTTGATGCAGTTAATGTGATGATAATGGTAGCGGTGATGTGATGGTGATGATGATGGTAGTGATGGTAGTGATGTGATGATGTTCGTGGTAGTGTTGATGCAGTTAATGTGATGATAATGGTAGCGGTGATGTGATGATGATGGTATTGATGTGATGATGTTCGTGGTAGTGTTGATGCAGTTAATGTGATGATAATGGTAGCGGTGATGTGATGATGATGGTAGTGGTGGTAGTGATGTGATGATGTTCGTGGTAGTGTTGGTGTAGTTAATGTGATGATAATGGTAGCGGTGATGTGATGGTGATGATGATGGTAGTGATGGTAGTGATGTGATGATGTTCGTGGTAGTGTTGATGCAGTTAATGTGATGATAATGGTAGCGGTGATGTGATGATGATGGTAGTGATGTGATGATGTTCGTGGTAGTGTTGATGCAGTTAATGTGATGATAATGGTAGCGGTGATGTGATGATGATGGTAGTGGTGGTAGTGATGTGATGATGTTCGTGGTAGTGTTGGTGCAGTTATTGTGATGATAATGGTAGCGGTGATGTGATGATGCTAGTAGTGTTGATGAGGACGTTATGATATGATAGTGATGGTAGAGTGATAGTAGGTGAATTTTACAAGGGATGGAGGATTCCTAGCCACTCGCCCCCAGAAGGAAAAGTAGGACAGTAAAAGAGAAAGCCAGAAACGGCTAAGGTTGGGTAGAGGATGCCAAACCTCACTCAGGATAGGACCAGGCCTCACTTCAACGATCATTTATGTGTGTATATACACGAATACAGCGTGTGTGTACGTGTGTGCGGGCGCGCTTATATTTTGAGAAATGGAATTTTATAACATAACTAGTTAACCCCTTCTGTACCGGCGACAGTCTATTATGTTTTGTTCTTCCTATATATAAACGACTTTGTGTAGTTTATGAAGGATATGTCGTATCAAAAAGGGTTAAGTGAGATAGTTCGAAGCCTGTTAATTGCCGGAGGTCCTATTTAATCTGAATACAATCGTCTATTAGTAGCCAGAATAAATTTAAAAAGAACAGCACCGGTACAGCAGGGGTTAATAGACGAACATTAAGCCGGTATCACACGAGCGCTTTTCCACCTAACATTGATCCTTAACTTTGGCCTGGCAGCTTATGAGGTCAGAATTTAGAATATTTCGGTCTTCTAAATTCGTCAATCAACAGTCTAGTTTCCGACACCAGTGCAAAATATTCCAGAAATGTTGCCATATAAATGTTGATCATCGAATGTAGACTATAAAAGCTCTCGTGTGATACCGGCTTTATTCAGAGGGAGGCCAAAGCAATTCACCAAGGATGGGAGGGTATGGTTCAGGTGGCAGGGATGGAAGCCATGTTTCTTATATACAATGATCACTTTAAGGGGGGATGGTTCACTTTTTGGCCGATTTTTGCATGTATTCATTATTTTTCTAGTTTCCTCCCTAGACCTCCATCAAATTAAAAAAAAACATCCATTAGATCGCCCTTCTAGATTAATTTGTACATTTTTCGGTAGAAAAAATTTCCGGCCGAAGGCCGGTTCTTCCAACATTACAGGCTCACTATCGTTCGTCAGGGAAACAATCGACACCTAAATAGTTTGAAAGGTCTAAATATTGACGAAGAAATGGGGCGAAAGGTCTTAAAATCGACCAACTAATGGGGCGAACGTCTTAACATCTGAAAACTAATAGGGCTAAACATGAAGGAGAAAGTGGTCCAGAAAACCGTCGCATGTCCCCTTAAGTGGATCACAAACACCGCTATCGCATCACCACCACCATCTCGTCACCACCACCACCACTATCACCATCTCGTCACCAACACCATCTTACCACTACCACCACCACTATCTCGTCACCACCACTATCACCATCTCGTCACCAACACCATCTCACCACCACCACCACCACTATCACCCTCTTGTAATGTAAAATGCTAGAAACGGTCATACGAGACAGACTCGTAAATCACTTAGAGGAAAATAACATGCTTAAAGATACTCAACACGGCTTTCGTAAAAAACGTTCCTGTTTAACAAACCTCTTAGACTTCTTCCACGATATCCTCAACCTCTACGATGAGAGTAAAGCTGTAGATATTATATACCTTGATTTTCAAAAGGCCTTTGACAAAGTTCCCCACAAACGTTTACTGCTAAAACTAAAAGCGCATGGAATACAAGACGGTGTGTTGAAATGGATAGAAAATTGGCTCAGCGACAGAAAGCAAAGAGTAGTCATAAACGGTAAGGCATCAAAATGGACCAATGTAAGTAGCGGGGTACCCCAGGGATCGGTACTAGGACCAATTCTCTTTCTAATTTACATCAACGACATAGATGAGGGTCTCACCTGTACAATCTCAAAATTTGCTGACGATACAAAAATTGCAAATAGCGTACTCTCAAAAGAACAAGTTGACGATATGCAACACAATCTAGATAAATTGTCATGTTGGGCCCAAATTTGGCAAATGAGTTTCAATGCGGATAAATGTAAAGTACTACATATCGGATACCTAAATGAGAAAGCAAACTATTCGATGAATGGCACTCAGCTTAAGAATGTAAACAGAGAAACCGATCTGGGAGTAACAATATCGAGTAACCTAAAACCGAGTCAACAATGTTCAGAAGTTGTTAAGAAGGCAAACAAAATAATTGGCTTTATAGGCAGGTCATTTGAGCATAAATCCAAAGAAGTTATCCTAACCCTTTACAATTCATTAGTCCGCCCTCTTCTGGAATACTGCGTTCAATCCTGGTGCCCTTATTACCAAAAAGATATAAACAAGCTAGAACGAGTTCAACGTAGAGTTACCAAAATGATACCTAGCCTAAGAACAAACCATACGAAGAGCGTCTTAGAGAATTAAATCTATTTCCTTTAACTCAGCGCAGATTAAGAGGTGACTTAATTCAAGTGTTCAAAATCATCAAAGGCATCGACAATATGAACTGTAGTAAGTACTTCACTATCGACCAATCTAATTACACGCGGGGAAACGGTTGCAAAATTATTGGTAAATCTTTTAACTCACACGAATCTAAGAATTTCTTCTTCAATCGAGTTGTCAACTTGTGGAATGGGCTTCCCCGAAACGTTATAGACTGCATCACCGTTGATTCATTTAAACTCCGCCTAGACAAATATCTCGCATCAAACCCGCGACTGACTGCGTTTGTAAATGAATAACTTTATTTTATCCCCCCCTCAGTTACTAACCCATCTGTCCCCTACTAACTTCCTAATCCTGCCACGGACATTAGTTCCAGGGCAGTAATTCCCTTTCCAATGTTCCCTTACCCACTCTAAACCACTGTTTGGACACTTGATCCTCAGTGTTTTGGAGGACAAGCAACCTAGAAGGGTCACTAGATCTGTTGTTGCTTGATTTCCTTTGTACTCCTTTGTACTCTCGTCACCAACACCATCTCACCACCACCACTATCTCGTCACCACCACCACCACTATCACCCTCTGACCACCACCACCATCTCGTCACCACCACCGCCATCTCACCACTACCACCACCAGTATATCGTCACCACCACCACTATCACCATCTCGTCACCAACACCATCTCACCACCACCACCACCGCCACCACTACCACCATTATCTTGTCACCAACACCATCTCACCACCACCACCACCACCACCATCTCGTCAGACACCGATACTTCTAGGGTACACAATAATTGGATTACCCCCACGGTCGTCTCCCAGGCTCTATCCGACTCTTAGGACGCCAGCGGATCAGCCTTTGAATAATACACATACTGAATTTATCTTGCCCTACTTCCTACTTTTATTCCATGAGCAATACGGATACAAGGAACTATGGTACATGGACCTGTAATGATGGGAAATACATATGTTCAAAATATAGAGATCAATATGGAAACAAGGAACTATGCTACATGGACCTGTAATGATGGGAAATACATATGTTCAAAATATAGATATCAATATGAAAACAAGGAACTATGCTACATGGACCTGTAATGATGGGAAATACATATGTTCAAAATATAGAGATCAATATGGAAACAAGGAACTATGCTACATGGACCTGTAATGATGGGAAATACATATGTTCAAAATATAGATATCAATATGAAAACAAGGAACTATGCTACATGGACCTGTAATGATGGGAAATACATGTGTTCAAAATATAGAGATCAATATGGAAACAAGGAACTATGCTACATGGACCTGTAATGATGGGAAATACATGTGTTCAAAATATAAAGATCAATATGGAAACAAGGAACTATGCTACATAGACCTGTAATGATGGGAAATACATATGTTCAAAATATAGAGATCAATGTGAAAACAAGGAACTATGCTACATGGACCTGTAATGATGGGAAATATATATGTTCAAAATATAGAGATCAATATGGAAACAAGGAACTATGCTACATGGACCTGTAATGATACCTTTTGATGATGTGTTCGCCACTCTTCTAGCGGCACCAAGGAGCGCGACGCCCCTCGTTTTGGGTGGTGATTTGGTGCTGGGATATACATGTGTTCAAAATATAGAGATCAATATGGAAACAAGGAACTATGCTACATGGACCTGTAATGATGGGAAATACATATGTTCAAAATATAGAGATCAATATGGAAACAAGGAACTATGGTACATGGACCTGTAATGATGGGAAATACATGTGTTCAAAATATAGAGATCAATATGGAAACAAGGAACTATGCTACATGGACCTGTAATGATGGGAAATACATATGTTCAAAATATAGAGATCAATATGGAAACAAGGAACTATGCTACATGGACCTGTAATGATGGGAAATACATATGTTCAAAATATAGAGATCAATATGAAAACAAGGAACTATGCTACATGGACCTGTAATGATGGGAAATACATGTGTTCAAAATATAGAGATCAATATGGAAACAAGGAACTATGCTACATGGACCTGTAATGATGGGAAATACATATGTTCAAAATATAGAGATCAATATGGAAACAAGGAACTATGCTACATGGACCTATAATGATGGGAAATACATGTGTTCAAAATATAGAGATCAATATGAAAACAAGGAACTATGGTACATGGACCTGTAATGATGGGAAATACATGTGTTCAAAATATAGAGATCAATATGGAAACAAGGAACTATGCTACATGGACCTATAATGATGGGAAATACATATGTTCAAAATATAGAGATCAATATGGAAACAAGGAACTATGCTACATGGACCTGTATTGATGGGAAATACATATGTTCAAAATATAGAGATCAATATGGAAACAAGGAACTATGCTACATGGACCTGTAATGATGGGAAATACATATGTTCAAAATATAGAGATCAATATGGAAACAAGGAACTATGCTACATGGACCTGTAATGATGGGAAATACATATGTTCAAAATATAGAGATCAATATGGAAACAAGGAACTATGCTACATGGACCTGTAATGATGGGAAATATATATGTTCAAAATATAGAGATCAATATGGAAACAAGGAACTATGCTACATGGACCTGTAATGATGGGAAATACATATGTTCAAAATAAAGAGAGTGGGTTGTCAATTGTACAATAAGAACAAAGGTGCTCATAAAAACGATACATACATATCACAGATGCAAATAATTACAACATGACATAATCATTGTTAATGTACAGTATATGTTGGCAGAAACTCCTAGCAATATGTTAAATTGTGTAAATAACCTAGTCAGATAGGAGATTTAAGTCACTATATCCCAATTGCTAGATCATATATTTAAACCTCTGTACCGTCGATGTCTTTTTTGTTTGATTTCAGCTACATTTAGACGATTTTATGAAGCTTAGGAAGTTGTATGGTAGCTAAAAGGATTCATTGAGATAGTCTGTAGCCTTTTTAATGGATAGACGTTCTTCCTAAGCTGAACAAAATCGTTTAATAAATGCCAGGATATAATGAAAAGCACATCGCAGGTACAGAAGGGGTTAAGTATGGAGCTGATTGGATTATCTGCCGAGAGAAATAACAATATATTATTAACATTCACCTTACTATAGTCTATTCGCTGTAAGTCGGCGAGAAATCATGACCTCTAACCTCTGTAACTCAAAAACGAATAGAGTAGTCGAGCTAATATTTCTACCATTTGGGAAGAGTCAGTCAAGGAATAGATGTGGGACTTTACAGCCAATTTGTTCTAGCCCTTTATGAGCTACAGAGGATAGAGGTCATGATATCTCGCCTACTTACAGCGAATGGACTATAGTTAAGAAAGGATGGATGCGGAACTTAGCTGGGTGCAAAGACGAGAGAAAGATGGAGAACAAGAAACAAAATATATATATATAGTTTAAGGGGGGATGGGCCAGTTTTCTGGACCACTTTCTCCCTCGTGTTTAGCCCCATTAGTTTTCAAATGTTAAAATGTTTGCCCCATTAGTTAGTCTATTTTAAGACCTTTCGCCCAATTTCGTTGTCAATTTAAGACCTTTCGTGCAATTTAGGTGTCGATTATGTCCTGGCGAGCGTTAGCGAGCCTGCAATTTCAAGAGGAACCGGCCTTTGGCTGGGAATTTTTTCTACCGAAAAATATACAAATATATCTTGACGGGAGGTCTAGGGGGTGTTTTTCTAAGCTTGATGGAGGTCTAGGGGGGAAACTAAACAAATATATGAATACACGCAAAAATCGCCCAAAAAGTGAAGCATATACCCTTAGTATTCAACACATATTTCCTGAATAACTCCTGGACGAGACCAAAAGCCAAATAGAGTTGTCCTGGGTCGGTGAGAGCAGGAAATTGACTGTCACTGTCTCTCTAGTTCACTTTAAGGGGAGATGGGTTGTTTTTATGGCCCCCCCTTCTTCCTCATGTTTAGCCCCATTAGTTTTCAGATGTTACGACGTTCGGCCCATTAGTTTGACAATTTTAAGATCTTTCGCCCCATTTGTTTGTCAATATTAAAACTTTTCGTATTATTTAGGTGTCGTTTTTTTCCTGGCCGGCGATAGCAAGCCTCTGATTTAAGAGGAACAATTTTCTATCGAAAAATGGAAACATTTATCTTGGCGGGTGTTGGGTTTATTTCTTGTTTAAAGATTGATGGAGGTCTAGGGAGGAAACTAAAAACAAATAATAGAAAAATACATAAATTACCAAAAAATTACGCCTCTCCCTAGAATTCCATAGAATTCCTAGAATTCCATCAAGCTTAAAATTACACCCCCTAGACCCCCTTTCAAGATAAATTTGTACATTTTTCGGTAGAAAAATTTCCCGGCCAAAGGCCGGTTCCTCTTAAATTACAGGCTCGCTATCGCTCGCCAGGATAAAATCGACACCTAAATGGCACGAAAGGTCTTAAATTTGACAGAAATAGGGCAAAAGTTCTTAAAATCACCAAACTAATGGGGCGAACGTCTTAGAATATCAAAAGCAATGGGACTAAACATGAGATAGAAAGGGATCTAAAAAAAAAATCCCTCAAGTGGAAATCTCCCCTTAAGGGACAGTAACCAATATGCTGGGAGATACAGGAACACTATCGGGCCACCGCTGTAGAATAGTATACACTATTTCGTTCACTAAACCTGTTGTTGCTTGATTTCCTTTGTACTTTAACCCCTTCAGCACGATGACGTATATTACATAATCTTCTATTTACCAGTACACGATTTTCTTTAGCTTATAATGTACCTCTAGGACTCGAAGGGGTAAATACGATCTCAATACACCCTCTGAATAGCTTAGGTCCTTCTTAAGGGGAGATCTCCACTTGAGGGATTTTTTTCTTGACCCCTTTCTCCCTCATGTTTAGCCCCATTGCTTTTGATATTATAAAACGTTTGCCCCATTAGTTTAGCGATTTTAAGAACTTTCACCCCATATTAAGACCTTTCGTGCAATTCAGGTGTCGATTTTTTCCTGGCGAGCGATAGCGAGCCTGTAATTTAAGAGGAACCGGCCTTCGGCCGGGACACTTTTCTACCGAAAAATTTACAAATTTACCTTGAAAGGGACTCAAGGGGATGTAATTTTAAGCTTGATGGAGGTCTAGGGAACAAACTAAATACCTCCCCTTAAACTGCATAAACTCGTCTAGTTTTAGCCAGAATCAAAGGTAAGAAGGCGTCATCGTGCTGAAGGGGTTAAGGGACAGTAACCAATACGCTGGGAGATACAGGAATACTATCGGGCCACCGCTGTAGAATAGTTTAAACTAATATGAAAATATTATTGATGCAGGGGTGGTTTTAATGCAATTTTCAGTTTTAAATCGAGAAGGAATCCAAATAGTCAGTATTATATTCTAATTAGCTTGTTGTGGTGCAACCTCAACATGTAAAGGAAGGATACTGCTGTAAACGTGTGTGTGTGAGAGAGTTTGTGTGTTTGTGTGTGTGTGTGTGTAATAATAATAATAATAATAATAAACGGTTTATTAAAGAATGGCAGCCTCATGAGCTGAAAATACACATTTTACAATTTGGTGGATGAACATGAGATGTACAGATATGAAGGTGGTAAGCTTAGTTTACAAACAAAATAAATAAATACAATAATGATGCAGGTGCAGAATACAAATTATCATAAAATAACCATGAGAGTAAGTGATATACAGTACATATACACATTTATTTACTTACTCATATACAGAACATACGTATATACACGTACGTGCGCACATACATATACATACATATATAGGAACATAAGAACATGCAGTAAGTGTGCACATGTCCGTATACACAAACGCTCACGTATGCACACAAACATACATACATACAGAAACTGTTTTGGTAAGGTCAGGTAAAGAGGGTGCGGGTACTACAATGGGAGGTTAATCCTCGGTAGTGTAGGTGTGTGTGTGTGTGTGTGTGTGTACTTACTCTAGTTGTAGTTGTATTGCGGGAGTGAGCATGCTCGTTATTTCCCACCTCCTATATGTGTAGGTGTTATATGTATCGTTGGAATGGCTGTGGATGTGTGTGTAGTCTGTATTTTTAGCCAATTGGCGACATCGGAAACGAAGGCTTAGGGTGGATCTGTATGGTACCATTCTCACTATAGACGGTACCGTCTCGCCCGAAGGCTTAGGTAGCCATCAGCTTAGGTTAACCATATGATACCCATCTCGCCTTGTACCATTTTTGCCAACCCCAGATGGGACGTCACAACGTCGTCCACTTATTCCAGGTACCTATTTACAGCTAGGTGAACTGAGGCTAACACATGAAAGGAGACAAGCCCAATTTGTCTCCGCCCGGCCGGGGATTGAACCCCCGACCCCTCGTGGTGTGTGTGTGTGTGTGTGTGTGTGTGTGTGTGTGTGTGTGTGTGTGTGTGTGTGTGTGTGTGACAGAAGGCGAAATATGGAAGAGCTGGGCGTTCTATTGTTAAGGATGGAAATACATGGATGAAGATACGCGAACACTTAATAATAGATAATGCTTATGCATAGATTTATAATCAGAAGTTGCGCTAGTGAGCAATATGTTCTCGCTCATATGTACGTATATTTACATACATATGTGCATATGACCATATAAATATAAATACACGTACAGTATATATATATTATATACCTTATATTCTCAACCGGGCTCGAACCATTGACAGCACATACACACAGACATACATATACATAAATATATGCACATTACATGCATATATGCTCTTCTCTTATCCTACCTGATACTCTCAGCCGGGCTCGAACCACAAACAGTATACACTATACACATATATATATACATAAATAACGCATACATACATACACATATACGCACACATACATACACATATACTGCACATACATAGATACATATATACACATATACATAAACAAACTCAAGCAAATACATACATAATTATATTCTAATACACACACGCACACACACTTATGCATATATTATTAAAGGTGGGCGCGTATATATGGTGTGACAGGCCGTTATTACACATTATTAATAATATTAACAATGGTTGGGATAGGACTATTTTTATATCTGTCAGTTCTTGCTCTTATTGGTTGGAGTGTGTTGAAATGACGAGCTGCACGTGTAGGTCTAGGGGCGTCTGGTGGAAGTAAGTTTCTGTGTCGTGGGTGAACAAGCAGCTTAGATGCAAACTGTTTGAGTGTGTTGTAGTGGTGGGTTGAGAGTGCAGGTATGCTAAGGGTGGTGAGAGCTTCCTCGTACCCTGGATATGTGCCACCCAGGATGATCCTGCATGCCCTCCTCTGAACTCTCTCCAGTTGACGTTGTTGTGTTAGGGTTAGAGAGGAGGACCAGGCGGGAGAGGCGTAGGTGAGCTTAGGGAGTATGAAGGTGTTATATATACTCTTCAGCTCATATATATGTGTGTGTGTGTGTGTGTGTGTGTGTGTGTGTGTGTGTGTCTGTGTGTCTTGCAAAGTTCAGTATACTGTATACTCTTGTATTATTTCTAGCTAAATATATACCATACATTTACATTTAGTTACCTTCTAGCTTGACTCATTAAGGAGAATATTTGCGTTATATATACAGTATAAACGCAGGAACTACATATTTACTCCGATACATCTATTCACCAGCAGCAAAAGGAACCAGGATTGGAATACATGTAATTTGCATAATAATACCACATGCCAACTCACGTAACACAGACTGCAAAGGGCACGACTTAAAGATTAGTGTAGTGATACAGTTCAGATAAACGTAAGTCCCTTAAATTTACCGTAATCTTTACTTTTACAGAGAAGTTTATAAATCAGTATCATCATAATAAGAGGTGTTCCACACCAATACTTGAATACAATTATAACGAAAATGCACAAAATACGGCTGAGAGAATGTTGTGTAACTCGATAGGCAGCCAGCGCTGAGTGGTGATTTAATTCTTCCATACGCTTATGAACAAAAATAAATAAATACATAATACAAATAAATAAAACATAAATACAAATGCAGATATACTCTTCTTTGTAACTGTGTATATTCTTATTCATTCAATTTATGGTGTAATCCAAAATAACTTTGTTATTGCATTTACTGGTGGAACTTCTCTGGCATAGCCACGACAATAGCCTGTTCGTAATTGTAATCCACTTGTGAAGGGAAGAAACTAAGTTAAGTCCTTCTTCCGAGGGAGGATACTTCTCTCAGCTCTGCCAGACAAAGTTTGGTAAATACTTTAAGTCAGAACAAAGTTGGAGATAAGTAGTTGATGCTCGGCTGTTATTAGTTTAGTTGGTACACAGAGGCCAAGGGAGGATAGTAAAGGGAGGAAGGATACATTGATGGATAATATTTGTATCAATCCTTAACTATATGAGGAACACATTAGATGTCTATCTTTAATTTACTACTAATAAACAAATACTAATAATATAAAAACATACAAGAAGGGATGACATCAATGGGCCTCTGAATAATATTTTGGATACAAGATACAATATTTAGTTTAGCCCAACCCTCAATATAATGTGTCAATATTGCCCTACTAGCAGTGACAGTTCTGTATCAACCCTGTTTGTTTATACAAATGTCATTACATTATGTATAATTATAATGAAAGGTTACACTCTACAACAGCTAGCCCTCATCTCTATATCACTTACAATTGGAACCAGTGGTGGGTAACTATAGTCTGTTCATTCTAGGTTGGGCAGAAATCGTAACCTCTAATCTCTTCATTCTAGGTTGGGCAGAAATCGTAACCTCTAATCTATTCATTCTAGGTTGGGCAGAAATTGTAACCTCTAATCTATTCATTCTAGGTTGGGCAGAAATTGTAACCTCTAATCTATTCATTCTAGGTTGGGCAGAAATCGTAACCTCTAATCTATTCATTCTAGGTTGGGCAGAAATCGTAACCTCTAATCTATTCATTCTAGGTTGGGCAGAAATCGTAACCTCTAATCTATTCATTCTAGGTTGGGCAGAAATCGTAACCTCTAATCTATTCATTCTAGGTTGGGCAGAAATCGTAACCTCTAATCTATTCATTCTAGGTTGGGCAGAAATCGTAACCTCTAATCTATTCATTCTAGGTTGGGCAGAAATCGTAACCTCTAATCTATTCATTCTAGGTTGGGCAGAAATCGTAACCTCTAACCTCTCATAACTCAAAAAAGGACTTAAGTCATCGAGCTAATATTTATACCAAATAGGAAGACTTGGCTGGGGAATAAGTGTGGAAATTGACAGCGCATTTGCTCTAGCCCTTTTTGAGTTACAGAGGTTAGAGGTTACGATTTCTGCCCAACCTAGAATGAACGGACTATAGAAGGAGTGTTCTAGCCTGGTACACAGGAACTACTGCATATTATCCAGGCTGCCACCGTTTATATCCCAGTATTGGACTTCACAAGGGTTCACCAACTCCAGGTTCCTATTAAGGGGGCCCACCTCGCTTTTTTTCTCTTTCTCTCCCTCTCTCTTTGGCTTGTATCCATTTCGCCCCATTCAGCCTACTGTTTTAAGACGTTTATCCCAATCCAGGTGTCGATTTGTTCCTGGCGAGCGATAGCGAGCCAGCATTGTATGGAGAAATCTGGCTTAAGCCAGAGAAATTTGTCTATCGAAAAATGTACAAATTTAGCTTGCTGTATTTTTTTTAATTTTTGTATATATACAGTATACGCTGGCTCGCTACCACTCGCTAGGAAAATATTGACACCTGGATGGGGGTAAACGTCTTAAAACAGTAGGCTGAATGGGGCCGAATGGATACCAGCCAAAGAAAGAGGGAGAGAGAGAGAAACAAAGCGAGGTGGGCCCCTTAAAAGCTAGATGAACGGTGGCCTCGCATGCTAGATTCTCTCAGACATGCAAAGTAAATACTATTTGGCCTGGTATATTAAGGACTTTATATTCATGCCAGAAGAATATTTCCTTGGAAATTGTGATGTGGGTGACAAAGACATCACGCAAACGCCATTATGACGTAACGCTATAAATGTATTGTACTTAGCATGTATACAATACATAATATATACCTGATGTTGGTTATTACTTGATATGAATGTCTGTATAGTAAGTAACAAGCGCAAGTATTTTAATACATCGTCATATTATCAAATGATCGTATATAATTTTGTTTCAATGTGTTCCCTCTTGTAATGCAACAAAATACACACGCACACACAAACACAGACAGACACACACATACAATGTATATATATATATATATATATATATATATATATATATATATATATATATATATATATATATATATATATTTATATATATATTCTTCTCTTTATATCTCCCGCAAACTCACACTTACACAAACACTATATCTCTTTCAACCAAAACCACATGCAAACAGACACACATGACATGACTGGCAAATATGTGTACAATGATGTTAGCAAAAACATTAGCCCCTGGCGCACATGGTTTGGAGGTTTTGCCTAAAGTGCATAACCAAACGAATCAATTAGTGTTCTCAAGCCAGGGCAAGAATTGAGAAACTCGGTGGCATAAAACAAACAAAGCCATCCGTGTGAAAGTTTCACTACAAATGTGAATAAAATAGGCAAGCTATTGGCAACGCTGTGCAACGTTGGTAACAACACCGAGATCAATACTGGCTGTGAATCTCAGACTGGGGTGATCAGTAGAACTAAATGTACAGTTGGCCGCACATATTCTATTCCGTTGGGGTCGTGATTTGGCAGAGTTGCACCCACCTCCCTAACCCCCCTCCCTCACTCCACCTCCTATTGGTAGGAGGTGGAGTGAGGGAGGGGGGTTGGGGAGGTGGGTGCAGCGTTGTCAAATCACGACCCAAACGGAGTAGAATATGTGCGGCCAACTGTACACTGTCACGGTATTTAAACATAGGGATATGGAGCCCCAGAATAGCTCACTCTAACTTGTAAGTGTATTTAAAATATATATGAGAGTTGTGTGTGTTTTTAGTGATTATTTTTCACAAATATAGTTAGTGTATCATAATAATAGTCTACTTTGTAAACATTTTGAATTTTGAAACTGGTACAATAGTGTTACTCATATTAGTTTTGAAGAATGCGTATTAACAAATATGCATAGATAACCTAGGAAAAACGTTGTTGTTCAATTTCATTCTCATACAATGAACTACTGTATATGTACAGTATAACTAGAATTTCATAACAGAACCTCAGAATAAAACAAACAAATCATTTATACCTTCTATGCAAGTGTACCTTTTTAAATATTGTTACAAAAGAAAGTATTGAAGATAAACAAATTATGATGACACTTTTGGAAAGAGTGTCAACAATATTTGTCATTTAATATATAAACACCTATTGGCATCGCTCAAAATGTCAAATAAAAGTCATGGTAATTCGAATGTACTCGGAAAAATTATAACTTTTGTAGTCGTAATAAATTTTATCAATGATTATTCGATGTTTTGTAGAGTTTAGTAGGATATTATTGTAGACTGATATTTCCTCTGTCTTTAGGGATATAATAGATGTAATTCTTGTGGGTGGAAATCAATATAGAATGAATATTTACTATTACGGCCCCATGTTGAAATCTATACTAGTAGTAAACCTTATTATTCATTTGAAAATGATAAAACAATAACAAATACGTGTAGGTCATGCAGTGAAACCATTATTGTAGACCATATTACAATTCATGACGCGAACCTTACCACTACGGATATAAATGTAGACAATAATTATAATTCCCAAGCGTCAGTAATCAATGCCATAATAACTACATTGTTTGAGCTTCCCTTGTATTCACGTGATGTGTTGGGTCTTTGAAACACATGGAATACTTATAGCACCAGAATTATTAGACAAATGCTCGGTAATTCTCCAAAAACCTAGGCATGTTCAGACGGTAAATGTAGAATATTAGACACTAAACACATAGTAATTCTATATGTATAGCGTCTAATAGGGACCTCAAGGGTAGTCATGGGTTTGGCTTACATGGTAACTACTGAATTATGGAAGTTATGATATGGAGAGAGAGAGAAAGAGAGAGAGAGAGAGAGAGAGAGAGAGAGAGAATATTTGTCATGAAGAAATACTGCTTTAGTAAGATGTAGGAATATAGAGATAGAGTAAAACGGAAGTTAAGCACCAACAGGTCTAGCAACCCCTCGAAGTTGCTTGAGGATAAAGTATACATAATTATACCTGCTTTATATCTAAACTTAAATTATGCTACATACAAAAGTTGCGATTGTCCACATGATGTGGAATATAGAAGTAAAATAAGTGGGATTGAAATAAGAGTAATTTGTTACACAGTCGTTAATTTATCTGATTGATAGAGTCAACTGATGTATTAATTCAATAACTTTAATATTTCTCCCTATATTCCACAACATGTAGAAGAAAAGAACATGATTGTACTGTAGGTGATATCACAAGCTATGATGAATAACATAGTATAATAGTAGCCAGCATGTGCTGGAAAAATGCGTGTAATATTAAATGGAGTAAATTTATATCAATAATATTGATGTTGAAACTATATCACCATAGATAATTAAGAGAAGATATTAAGATTTGATTTATCGATTCGTTACCTTTCGCGCTTGATTAATTTTCAAAACCATATGTATTAGTGTCCATTATTTTACGAAAATAGTTGCAAACAGTATACATTCCTTGTCACAGTTAAGGTATTCGATAATTAATTAAACAATATGATAAAACAAATCATACGGATGGGGAGTAGTACGGGGTGATGATGATAATAAAGAGACTGACATGGTGAAGGGTGGAAGGGAGTCAGACCAATAACTGTCAGACCATTAATTGTCAGACTCAATGACGAGGTGAAGCTTGGAAGGAAGTCAGACCAATAACTGTCAGACTAATAACTGTCAGACTTAATGACGAGGAACAAATAAGACGTCTTATCGTGTTTCACATGCTCGCACCCAGGCGGGGGACACCTCGACAACGTATACAGACATAATAATAACACACATAAAAAAGCCTCTCCAACAGCTTCCTCTCTCTCCAACACCCCTTCTCCCATCTCAACACTCTTCGAAAAGTAGATACGAGGTGCCTTTGTAAAGGTTTATCCCTAAACACATCCATCTAAACTGAAGACGAAACATGAAGAGGGAATGAGAAACTGAGAACAGACTCTTGGGACAAAACAAACGATTACATAAAATAGGGTGTGTGGCTGTAAATCTCCAAGACATTTAACATAATTTATTTTATATCTTCCTTTGTTTTGTACAGATATGTTTAGTATTTAACCTTCTCAGTGCCACAGTTGTTATTATATTTCGGTATCACTAGACGATATGTTAAAGGTTTGTATCATTTGGAGGTCTAAATACAGTATATCTCAATTATGCCTTTAATTTCAACAGGTAATTTCTAGTAATAATCGTATCGAGTGTCAAAGTTAAAATCCATACAAAATAGCTTAATAGATGTACAGTATATATTTATATATGCACACACATTACAAGTTTGTATAATATTGTGCGATATATAGCTGATGAATAATTAACCATAACTAAATTAGCATATAGATTAATTATGGCTGCCGAGTGTTAACAAAAATCGACATCTAAATGGTACGATAGGTCTTAAAATTGACTACGAAATGGAGCTAAAGGTGTTAAAAGGGGGCACACCTTTTTTGTTTTGTTTTTTATCTTTCTCTCTCTCCCTCTCTGGGTTATATCCATTCGGCCCCATTCAGCCTTTTGTTTTATGACGTTTACCCCCATCCAGGTGTCGATTTTTTCCTGGCGAGCTGTAGCGAGCCAGCATATTTGTTTAAATGTTTTTGACTGCAGGCTTAATTTGTATGTCTCCGGCAAAGTCGGATTTCTCCATGTAATGCTGGCTCACTATCGCCCTTGAACTGCGCAAAATCGTATAAATGTAGCTAGAACAAAACCGTATAAATGTAGCTAGAACAAAACCGTATAAATGTAGCTAGAACAAAACCGTATAAATGTAGCTAGAACAAAACCGTATAAATGTAGCTAGAACAAAACCGTATAAATGTAGCTAGAACCAAACCGTATAAATGTAGCTAGAACAAAACCGTATAAATGTAGCTAGAACAAAACCGTATAAATGTAGCTAGAACAAAACCGTATAAATGTAGCTAGAACAAAACCGTATAAATGTAGCTAGAACAAAACCGTATAAATGTAGCTAGAACAAAACCGTATAAATGTAGCTAGAACAAAACTTATAAGACGTCGCCGGTACAAAAGGGGTAAATGCCCTCCACGTTTGACCTTTCCTCACTAACTCATCCAGACGGACCATTGCCCTAATCCATCAGATTATGCTTAGCTTAGTCTGGTCCAGGAAACGTAGTAAATGATTGAGAACAGTCGTGGGTGTGAAGTAAAGCAGCGAAACGTGATGATCACCAGGGGAAGGTGTGAGGAGAACACTATACCCGGTTCTAAATAGGTAGTCCAGAAATCGTGAACCCTAACCTCTGTAACCCATAAAGTGCTAGAGCAAATGGGCTGTACATTTCCAAATCTATTCCCTGGCTGACTGTTCCCAAATGGTAGAAATATTAGCTCGATTAATCTAGTTGTTTGCGAGTTATAGAAGTTAATGGTCAAGATATTTTGGCCTACATATTTGGAACAAGGCTTAGTGAAAATATGTGTGTATTTTTTATTTATTTAAAATATTTTGTTTTATTATTTTGTTTGTATTTATTTTATTTTATTTTTTTCCAAGCTGCATGACCATCCTCTGGGGCATAGCTTCAAGATTGCTAAATTATTGTTCAGCATCTTGAATGTTTTCGTCGACAATTATTATATGTCCATATAAAACAAGACTTAATAGAACAATATAATATAATACCTAACAATCACTAATTGGCGCAGTCGACGCAGCAACAAATAGTTACAAAATCATTTATTGTGACCATTCTCGTTTTAATTTCGAGACACACGTTTATTAATTAGTTTATTTTGCACAACATTGAAAACATGACGAAAGCAATTGTGATTAATATTTATAACTATATACACTTCTGTAATAATAGAAACACGGCTGTGTATTGTGCTGTCACAAAACTTACATTGAAAGTATGATTAGAAAGTACATTCCGTTAGTGTGACATGTTTTATAAGTGTGTGTAATATATCTGCCCCTGGGGCCACCTTCACCCAGGCTGCCACGGAATATGACCATAAATATCACACAATTACAATGTCACACAACGTCGAGGGTGGAGGTCGAAGAAGAAGAAAAAACAGTATTATATATTTTCTTATGTGTAAGGAAACTAAAGGCCAAGCTGTCTGTAACGAGTATCCCCTCCCAATTGAAGGAGTGACAGAGAGCCAAATTCAAGGTACGTTGCAGTCAAAGTGTCTGGGCATACGTAACTTAAAACAATTAGTAGTATGAGGGAAAGATAGATTTTGAAGAGAGTTCCCGAGTTTATTTGATGGGAGGAAGAAAGACTGGGAAAATCGGTTCATGTTTGAGGTAGAGAGCTAAACAGAATAGTGGTTGGAATGTGTTGAAAGGTGGGTCCTTTACTGTACATAAGGTAGGAGGTATACACTAAGACTACTCTGAAAAACTCTGATAATTTTAATAGTGGTAGAAGAGAGTGATGCAGCATTGCGGCGTGTAGAGAGAGATTGTAGACAATTGGTAAGTTGCGGTGAGATGATGACTGCTTTTGACTGTGGCTTTTCCAGAAGTGTGGTATGGGTGGATCCTTGCTATATATGGAAACAGTGCTCAATAAATGGGCATACTGTACCGCTGTACACAGCACAATGCTGTGCGGGAGTAAAGAGCCCACGGAGATCGTAAGCACTCCTAACTTCTGGGAAGCTGTTTCAGCAAGTGTGGAAATATGGTCTTGCCAAGAAAGGTCACAGGCATTAAGAATATTGAGAGGGAACGAAAGGTTGATGTGTGTGTTGTTGTAGAGCAAAGGATAGTCGTGTGAAAGATTATGACAGGCAGATATATGAAGACATTAGGTTTTGGAAACATTGAAAGCAACAACGTTATCTCTGCCACAACTGGAGATAGTTGATGAAGATATGAGTGTGCTAAGGCATCGTCACTTGAGTTTTGAAGTAATTATGAGTGTGTTAAGGCATCGTCACTTGAGTTTTGAAGTAATTATGAGTGTGCTAAGGCATCGTCACTTGAGTTTTGAAGTAATTATGAGTGTGTTAAGGCATCGTCACTTGAGTTTTGAAGTAATTATGAGTGTGCTAAGGCATCGTCACTTGAGTTTTGAAGTAATTATGAGTGTGTTAAGGCATCGTCACTTGAGTTTTGAAGTAATTATGAGTGTGTTAAGGCATCGTCACTTGAGTTTTGAAGTAATTATGAGTGTGCTAAGGCATCGTCACTTGAGTTTTGAAGTAATTATGAGTGTGTTAAGGCATCGTCACTTGAGTTTTGAAGTAATTATGAGTGTGCTAAGGCATCGTCACTTGAGTTTTGAAGTAATTATGAGTGTGCTAAGGCATCGTCACTTGAGTTTTGAAGTAATTATGAGTGTGCTAAGGCATCGTCACTTGAGTTTTGAAGTAATTATGAGTGTGTTAAGGCATCGTCACTTGAGTTTTGAAGTAATTATGAGTGTGTTAAGGCATCGTCACTTAAGTTTTGAAGTAATTATGAGTGTGTTAAGGCATCGTCACTTGAGTTTTGAAGTAATTATGAGTGTGTTAAGGCATCGTCACTTGAGTTTTGAAGTAATTATGAGTGTGTTAAGGCATCGTCACTTGAGTTTTGAAGTAATTATGAGTGTGTTAAGGCATCGTCACTTGAGTTTTGAAGTAATTATGAGTGTGCTAAGGCATCGTCACTGGAGTTTTGAAGTAATTGCATGGTGGGTCGCTCTGAAAAGGTAGAGTCATCGGTATGTAAGTGCATAGGACTAGAGGTACAGTTAAGGGGGGTGACCTGTTTTTGTTCTGTCCTTTTCTATCTTTCTCTGGCTTGTATCCATTTGGCCCCATTCAGCCTACTGTTTTAAGACGTTTATCCCCATCCAGGTGTCAATTTTTTACTGGTGAGCGGTAGCGAGCCATAATTATTATTATTTTTTTGACAGCAGGCTAAATTTGTATATTTTTCGATAGAAAAATGTCTCCGGCGAAGCCGGATTTCTTCATATAATGCTGGCTCGCTATCGCTCGCCAGGAAGAAATCGACACCTAGATGGGGATAAACGTCTTAATATAGTTGGCTGAATGGGGCCGAATGGATACAAGCCAGAGAAAGAGAGAAAAGGACAGAAATAACAAAAAGCAGGTCACCCCCCTTAAGAAGAACATTAAAGAACATAATAATATAACTGGAGATAGGATAGAACCCTGAGGAACACCAAAGTTGATAGGATTAAGATGCGACCGATGGCCGTCCATAACTGCAGCTATGCAATGGTCAGAAAGGAAGTTGGAGATAAAAGATGGTAGTCTAGAAACCAGGGATATGTGCCTAACTCTATCAATTTAGTTGTTGTAGTATTTTACGTATTTTTTCCCTGAGTTTATTGTTCACTTGTGATAATTCTCTTAAATACTATCACACTATAATGTCTTTAACATTTATTTGCATGTATTTAGTAACCAAAGTCTCCCATGCAGGTTCATTCATAATTATATTTGAATTAATCATCCGGAAAAGAAACATAAAATAGCTTCGTAATTATATCACCTCCTCGTTCCAACTTTGCCTTCCCATTCTAATGTAATCGGTCACTAATATTTCACTCCACCATAATTTCCTTTAAACAATGGATGTATTTTAATGTGTGTATTAATGGTATCCCTCACCGTACCCTTACCTTTTAACTAACACTGTTTCAGCATCACTATATGTCATCCAAATACGTTGCATTAACCCCTTCAGACTCATATGACGTAGAGGTTGCCAGATTAGCAATAAGAAATAGAGTTCTCTCACTCTTATAATTACTTCTCCAAAATTAGTTTTCTGCCAACAGCTAACTCAAAGACAAGTGCAGAGGTTGAAGTAACTAAACTAAAGGTTTCTAAATACCCCTGATGGTAACAAAGGTTTTAAAGTATCCCTAATAGGCTCAAATCGCGTCATATGTCGGAGAGGGTTTAGGGGGCCCACCTCGCCTTTTTTAAATTTTTCTCCCGCTCTCTTTGGCTTGTATCCATTCGGCCCCATTCAGCCTACTATTTTAAGACGTTTACCCTCATTCAGGTGTCAATATTTTCCTGGCGAGCGGTAACGAGCCAGCATATATATATTTTTGTTTCGACCGCAAGCTAAATTTGTAAATTTTTCGATAGAAAAATGTCACCAGGAAGCCGGATTTCTCCATACAATGCTGGCTCGCTATCGTTCGCCAGGAAGAAATTGACACCTGGATGGGGATAAACGTCTGAATGGGGCCGAATGGATACAAACCAGAGAAAGAGAGAAAAGGAGAGAGAAAAAAACCCAGGTGACCCCCCTTAAGGTCCCGGAATCAATGAAAATAAAGTTCGTTTGTTATCGTGGCCACCTCCTCTCACCCTCTATAGTCTATAGTCTGACTCTTTACAGTCACCATTCTCACCCTGATACATCATCCTATAACTCTCCTGCAACATAGTCCAACATCCTCCTATAACTCTCCTGCAACATAGTCCAACATCCTCCTATAACTCTCCTGCAACATAGTCCAACATCCTCCTATAACTCTCCTGCAACATAGTCCAACATCCTCCTATAACTCTCCTGCAACATAGTCCAACATCCTCCTATAACTCTCCTGCAACATAGTCCAACATCATCCTATAACTCTCCTGCAACATAGTCCAACATCCTCCTATAACTCTCCTGCAACATAGTCCAACATCATCCTATAACTCCTGCAACATAGTCCAACATCCTCCTATAAGTCTCCTGCAACATAGTCCAACATCCTCCTATAACTCTCCTGCAACATAGTCCAACATCCTCCTATAACTCTCCTGCAACATAGTCCAACATCCTCCTATAACTCTCCTGCAACATAGTCCAACATCCTCCTATAACTCTCCTGCATCATAGTCCAACATCCTCCTATAACTCTCCTGCAACATAGTCCAACATCATCCTATAACTCTCCTGCAACATAGTCCAACATCATCCTATAACTCTCCTGCAACATAGTCCAATATCCTCCTATAACTCTCCTGCAACATAGTCCAACATCCTCCTATAACTCTCCTGCAACATAGTCCAACATCCTCCTATAACTCTCCTGCAACATAGTCCAACATCCTCCTATAACTCTCCTGCAACATAGTCCAACATCCTCCTATAACTCTCCTGCAACATAGTCCAACATCCTCCTATAACTCTCCTGCAACCAAGTCCAACATCCTCCTATAACTCTCCTGCAACCAAGTCCAACATCCTCCTATAACTCTCCTGCAACATAGTCCAACATCCTCCTATAACTCTCCTGCAACATAGTCCAACATCCTCCTATAATTCTCCTGCAACATAGTCCAACATCCTCCTATAACTCTCCTGCAACATAGTCCAACATCCTCCTATAACTCTCCTGCAACATAGTCCAACATCCTCCTATAACTCTCCTGCAACATAGTCCAACATCCTCCTATAACTCTCCTGCAACATAGTCCAACATCCTCCTATAACTCTCCTGCAACATAGTCCAACATCCTCCTATAACTCTCCTGCAACATAGTCCAAAATTTTCGGTATATATATAAAGAGAAAGAGACACACACGCACACATAAACACACACACCCACCCACGCACACACACACACACTTTAAATTTCAATATTTTCCAGTTACATCAATGTCAGAAGGGAGGGAATGGTTTTATCATGTATGTACTGTATAGCTGAATACTATATTGGCAAGAGAGAGAGAGAGAGAGAGAGAGAGAGAGAGAGAATGAGGGAGAGAGAGAGAGAGAGAGAGAGAGAGAGAGAGAGAGAGAGAGAGAGAGAGAGAGAGAGAGAGAGAGAGAGAGAGAGAGAGAGAGAGAGAGAGAGAGAGAGAGAGAGAGAAGAAACGACTGTATTATTGAGAAGGACATACTCGTGTTCCATTTTAGACGATAGCAACAATCCATATCTTTATTATTCTATTACCTTGAACAGCATAGCTATTTTTGGTACTATCAAGACTAGTGGACGCTATATTTGCTTGATTTTCCTTGAATCAGAATTAATCTTTAGTTTTTTCAATACACGATGCCTTATTCAAGCTGCCCTATACCTTGTATAATTAAATGAATATCATATCTTCCCTAGCCAAGCACAATCTCTGAAGTTGATCAAATGTCTAAGCTGTTGACATTGTTTTTAACACCTTCAGCACCCTGACACAGTCTTACCTTTGATTATGGCTAAATTAGATGATTGTATGCAGTTTAAGAAGAACCTATGTTACCAAGAGAGTTTATCGAGATTGTATTTACCCATCTGAGTCGTATAGGTAGATTGTATACTAAGAGAATCGTCTATATGGTAACCAGAATATGATGAAAATTACTTAATGGTAGTGAAAGGGTTAAGATCAGTCATGGGCTTAATTGAGTGATCGTAGCAGCCTTTGTTTATGTTGTTTGTTATTCTGAAGGTGGTAGAACTTAGCCTTTGTTTATGTTGTTTGTTATTCTGAAGGTGGTAGAACTTAGCCTTTGTTTATGTTGTTTGTTATTCTGAAGGTGGTAGAACTTAGCCTTTGTTTATGTTGTTTGTTATTCTGAAGGTGGTAGAACTTAAGATGACAATAATTAATCGCAAAATAATTATTACAATTGTCGAAACTTATATTTTAGTAGTATTGCAAGTGATGTATTCAAAATATATAAAGAAATATGCAAATATCGATATATTAATCAAATCCAAATTAAATATACTACTTTGAAACACAATTTAGAATATAAGCATCTATACGGAAATATTTTATGAGCCCAAAACACCCCGCTAGACAAGGGTTAAATAATAATAGTATTTGTTTAAATTGTTTTATTATAGTTGGTCTTATCAATGGACGTATATATATATATATATAAATAGCTCTGACGACAAAATTCCCAATGTTGCTCTAAAAGGATCGTTCAGCTCTGGTGAAAGAAAGCAGCTTTCATGCATATTCTATTCAGAGGGTCAACTGAATCATTTCAGTGGATGTTGCCAAATGTCAAGGGGTATGCACTTCTGGGTAACTCTAGTTTGTTATATTTGTTTAAGAGTAACTCTTATATGGTTTTGTACATACACTTCAGTGAACTATTTAAATGCATGCAAATATAATCACTAATCCATATATGTCTGATCAAATTTCTGGGTTTATATTTAAGCATGTCCCTAGTATTCCATATTGAAAAAAATAGGTGTGCTTCCCTGTCTCCGTGAGTCCTTAACCAACTCACTGCTGTCAATGTACATACTGTATACGTCCTATGTAAAAAAGGGCTATACTGCAGGTGACGTAAATACACCTTCTGGTAGTACCGGCTGCGTTGGTACAATACACAATAATATGCAAATCAAACTCTCATCTTCTCTTAGTATCCTCGGTGTCTCATTTCTTCTGATCTCACTTGGAAAGACCATGTTACCAATCATGCTAAAACAGCTTCCCAGAAGCTGGGTGTGCTCAACCACCTCCGGGGATTCTTGACCCCTGCACAGCTTCTTGCTCTGTACAGGGGCACAGTGTGTCCATGTATTGAGTATTGTTAACATGTGTGGGGAGGATCCTCTCAGACAGCACTTCTTGACCAAGTAGAAAAGAAAGCCTTTCGTCTCATTAACTCATGCCCACTCACCGACTCTTTGCAATCTCTCTCTCTTCGCCGCAACGTTGCATCTCTCTCGCTATTCTACCGCTATTACAATTATCAGTGTTCCTCAGAGCTCTCTCAGTGTATACCACCTCCTCTACGTAGAGTATGTATCACCCGTCCTGCAACACAATCCCATCCCTACTATGTGTCACTCTCCAACCCAAGAGTGAAAGTATATTCCCAATCTTTCTTCTATTCGACAGATGAGCTCTGGAACTCTCACCCTGAATCCATCTTCCCTTCATCCTATTACACAAATTGCTTCAAACTCCATGTGTTCATGAATTTTGGCTTGAACATCCCTTGATATTGGCTCTGTCACTCTTTCAACTCTTGGGGAGGCACTCGCCACAGGCAGTTCTGCCTTTTGTTTCCCTCATCCACATACAAAATTAATTGTGTCCAGGAGATTCTAAGCTTGCTACTCATACTCATATCAGTGTGTGCTTAGTGCATTTTTTGAGGAAGGGTGTGTGTGCAAAGAAGAGGAGTTTTAGAAGCTGAAAATCAACGATAATAGGGCCACTTTTCCATGTAATTGTGACAGCTATTTACCATGTACTGTTCATTTGCCATTTCATTTCAACAACTCATACTGTCTTGTAAACATAAAACATGATAAAATAACGGTAAATATCATTGAGTTATTGCGAGTGGTAATGAAAGAGAAAAATGTAATGTGGGGGGGTCGGCATTCAGAGACGAAACCAGCAAAGTATTGATCATCTAATAGTAGCCAGAATAAAGCTAAAAGGACGGCACCGGTACTGTAAGGGTTAAACTATATACTTGGGTATATTCATGAACTAAACTATTAAGGGGAGATGGGTCGTTTTTTTGGTCTATTAATTCATGTATTCATTTATTCCTAGTTTTCTCGCTAGACTTCCCTCAAAATTACAAAAAAAAAACCCCGAGACCCCCCTTGAAGATAAATTTGTACAATTTTCGGTAGAAGATGTCCCGGCCGATGGCCGGTTCCTCTTATCATTTCAGGCTCGCTATCGCTCGCCAGGAAACAATTGACACCTAAATGGCATGAATGGTCTTAAAATTGACAACGAAATGGGACAAAAGGTGCTAAAATCGCCAAACTAATGGGCCGAACGTTTTAACAATATAATCTCAAAGCAAAAGGGGTCGTTTCGGGCCATGAGTGAGCACCGTGCCTCATGTGAAGGCAAGATGGCAGGTGCTCGTTGTACTCTACGTGCTTCACATGTCTCACTCCCTAGACTGGAACAAGACCTCACGGGCTTCACTGTTCATTGTAAAGCGGTGAATGTTAAGGCTCTCAGCCTATGCCCGAGAGGAAGTAAGTTGGAATATAGAAAAAACAAAACAAAAAAAAACACGAGGGAGAAAGGGGACCAGAAAAAATCCCCATTCCCTCTTACCGTAAACGGATAGCAGCCGAGTATTTCAGACTGCCAGTAAGGATTAACACAAGTGGTTTAATTACTGGTGCTTGTAATATCATTGTTTAGAGTGTGGGGGGGGGGGGGGGTCAGTGATTATCAACAAATTATGGGAGCCGCCTGAAGGGGGTAGTGCTTCTTTTTTGGTCTATGTATTTATCTATTCTTTTATTTTTTTATTTTCCTCGTTAAACCTTCACCAAGCTTAAAAAACACCCGTAGACCCTCTTTCAAGATAAATGTGTATATTTTTCGGTAGAAAAATATCCTGGCCGAAAGCCGATTCCTTCTAAAACTACAGGCTTGCTATCGCTCGCCATGAACAAAATCGACACCTAAATGGCACGAAAGGTCTTAATATTGACAAATAAATGCGGCGAAAGGTCTTAAAATCGCCAAACTAACGAAAAGAACGTCTTAACATCTCAAAACTAATATGCTAAACATGAGGGAGAAGGTGGTCCAGAAACAGCAACGCCCTCCCCCTTAATGCCTTTGGGGGAGAGCCAGTGAGGGCATAAGCAGCTTTCATTAACCTCTTCTGTACCGACGACGTCTCTTTGCCTTTATTCTGGATACTATTAAACAAATGTATTCAGTTTAAAAAGGGCCTCCAGCAATTAACAGGCTTCGAACTATCTCATTTAACCCATTTTACTACCACAGATCCTTCTAAGACTGCACAAAACCGTTTAAATATAGCTAGAATAAAACTAAAAACACGCCGCTGACGGAGCACTGGTTTGCTGACTACTGTTATTAGACGATTTTATTCATATTAGGAAGGACATATGGACAATCAGAGGGTTAATTGAGATAGTCTCTACAATCTCTCTCTCTCTCTCTTCGCCGCAATGTTGCATCTCTCTCAGTATTCTACCGCTATTACAATAATCAGGGTTCCTCAGAGCTCTCTCAGTGTATACCACCCCTTCTTCGTAGAGCACGTAACACCCGTCTTGCAACACAATCCCACTCCTTTCTTTGTGCAACTCTCCAACCCAAGAGTGAAACGTTATTCTCAGTCTTTCTTCTATTCAATAGCTGAGCTCTGGAACTCTCCCCCAGAATCAGTCTTACCCTCATCCTATGACTTAAATTGCTTCAAACTCCGTATGTGTCCAGGCATTTAGGCTCGAACGTCCCGTAATTATGGCCCTGTCACTCTTTCAACTCTGGCGGAGGCACTCGCTACAGGCAATTCTGCCTTTTGTCTCCCTCACTCACATAGATACAAAAAGTATGTACCCTTCTAATTCCCACAGATCCTTCCTAAGCTATATAAAATCGTCGAATGATAGCCTAAATAAACTGGTAAAACGCATCATATCCTCACGGGGTTAACGTCGTACTAAGCGTGCCCATTCACCTAACTTTATGGTTAATTACAAATAATGACTTTAATTATATAGCATCGCTGCTGAACATTATCATATATTAGGCGTAGATAGTGTAATACTTTAGGGGGAGATGGGTCGTTTGTCTGGTCCCCCATCTCCCTCGTGTTTAGACCCATTAGTTTTGAGATTTTACGTCGTTTGCCCCATTATAGTTTGTCGATTTTATAACCTTTCATCCCATTTATATATCAATATCAAGACCTTTCGTGCCATTTAGGTGTCAATTGTTTCCTGGCGAGCGACAGCGAGCCAGTAATATTCAGAGAAATCGGCCTTCGGCCGGGACATTTTTCTATCGAAAAATGTACAAATTTGTCTAGGGAGTGTTTTGGTGAAGGGTTAGCGAGAACACTAACAAATAAATTAATATATATATAATTAGACCACAAAATAAAACCACTGTCGCCTTAAGGGGAGGTTTTTAGTTGATTCCCTAGACTTCCATCAAGCTTAAAATTACTCCCCCTAGACCCCTTTTCAAGATAAATTTGTACATTTTTCGGTAGAAAAATGTTCCGGCCGAAGGCCGGTTCCCCTTAAATTACAAGCTCGCTATCGCTCGCCAGGAAAAATTCGACACCTAAATGGCACGAATGGTCTTAAAATTGACAGAAATGGGGCGAGGGTTCTTAAAATCCCAAACTAATGGGGCGAACGTCTTAAAATCTCAAAAGCAATGGGGCTAAACATGAGGGAGAAAGGGATCCAGAAAAAAATCCTCCAGGTGGAAATCTCCCCTTAACATAACATGTCACAAGCTCTGTACCAACATTCATGATGATATGAACATCGTTGTGAGGTTTGTGTGAGGCAGCAGTGTGGCAATGTGTGTAGTGTTCAAGCAGTCCCTTTTAACCCATTCAGTACCAGGGACGGCCTTTTCATCCTACTCTGGCGACTATTAGACGATTTTATTCAGCTTGGGTAAGGACCTCTAGCAATGATAAGGCTTCAAACTATCTCAACCAATCCTTTTAACTACCACAGCACCTTCCCAAGCTGCATACTATCGTCTAATAATATAGCTAGTATAAAATATAACACACGTCGCTGGTACTCAAAGGGTTAACCCCTTCAGCACCATGACGCCTTTCTACCTTTGATGCTGACTAAAATTAGCTGAGTTTATGCAGCTTAAGTAGGATCTATGTTACTAAGAGGGTTTATTGAGATCGTATTTACCCCTTTGAGTCGCATAGGTAGATTATAAACTAAATCGTCTAATGGTAACCAGAATATGATGAAAATTACGTCATGGTGGTGAAGGGTTAATGTTCTGCTGAGCTTAAATAGAGAGAGGTGTGATCAGTATATTAGTGTTAGATGAAGGTGATTAGTGAAATGCAATGTTAGGAATAGGTGAGACAAAATGTGTGTGTGTGTGTGTGTGTGTGTGTGTGTGTGTGTGTGTGTGTGTGTGTGTGTGTGTGTGTGGAGTTAATTGAATGAATCAATAGTGGTGTGGTGTTGGAATCCCCCTTCAGTAAATTGGAACTGGACCACGGTAATCATAAGAATTATAATTTGAATTATATATGACATTTGATCAACATTTATATTAGCTCCGAAACATTGCTACATACAGCATATAACACATACATTGCTACATACAGCATATAACACATACATTGCTACATACAGCATATAACACATACATTGCTACATACAGCATATAACACATACATTGCTACATACAGCATATAACACATACATTGCTACATACAGCATATAACACATACATTGCTACATACAGCATATAACACATACATTGCTACATACAGCATATAACACATACATTGCTACATACAGCATATAACACATACATTGCTACATACAGCATATACACATACATTGCTACATACAGCATATAACATACATTGCTACATACAGCATATAACACATACATTGCTACATACAGCATATAACACATACATTGCTACATACAGCATATAACACATACATTGCTACATACAGCATATAACACATACATTGCTACATACAGCATATAACACATACATTGCTACATACAGCATATACACATACATTGCTACATACAGCATATAACACATACATTGCTACATACAGCATATAACACATACATTGCTACATACAGCATATAACACATACATTGCTACATACAGCATATAACACATACATTGACATACAGCATATAACACATACATTGCTACATACAGCATATAACACATACATTGCTACATACAGTATATAACACATACATTGCTACATACAGCATATAACACATACATTGCTACATACAGCATATAACACATACATTGCTACATACAGCATATAACACATACATTGCTGCATACAGCATATAACACATACATTGCTACATACAGCATATAACACATACATTGCTACATACAGCATATAACACATATGGCTGCATTGTTCATATAGCAGACTCTGGGATCAAGGAGCTTTACATCCCCTATGTTTGAATATAATGAAGGTTTGTTCGGCTTATCTTAACTTACAGGAGTCATAATGTTGGTCCACTGTACACTCGGACACCATAGTCTCTAGTCCACTCATGAACATTCGCGGACTTCACCTATTTTTAAATATGAAAGCATATATTTGGAAACGAATTTATGAATATAATTTTCTATAGATCAACTACAAAACTGTATATACTATTTATTGAAAAGTAAGTTCTATCCAATATTCAATCCAGATAGTTATAATTGCATACACAAAAACATAGGGGGTCTGCGAATTCTTATGAGTGGGCTAGAGACTATGGCATCCGAGTGTACAGTCGCGCTAATAAGTGATGTCTCGGCACCAATTATCTTTTGATCAATAATTGGTATCTGCAATATTTACACATGATTTCTTCTTTTTGAGTGATATATACCAACATGTCCCTACACTTACCCGCCCTATTCAACATCTGGCAGACATTAATACAGCACAGAGCGAGCCAAACGTAATGCCAGCTGGGACATGACTTATTAGCGCAACCGTACATAACCTCCCACACTGTTCTCATGTGTTATATTCAGCTGAAGAAATCACACTTAGTTATATTTTTGAACCATGATTATAACAGTGAAAATAATAGAAAAATTAAGAGGATGAACCAGGTTTTTGTAACTGTAAATTACAAAATTATGTTATGTATATTTACTTGGTATTGAGTACATAATGATGGTATTTCTTGATGGTGTAATGGTTAGAGCGTGTTAAGCTGGTATCACACGAGCGCTTTTTCCCTCAACATTTATCCTTAACACTGGTCTGGCAGCTTATGAGGTCAACATTTTAAGTATTTTGGTCACCTAAATTCATCAAGCATCAGTCTAGTTTCGAGTACCGGTGCAAAATATTCCAGAAATGTTGCAAGAAAAATGTTGATCATCGAATGTTGACTATAAAAGCTCTCGTGTGATACTGGCTTAGGTACTGTTCAAATCCTGGCAGAATCACATGCTTTCATTCATTTAAGGGGGGTGACCTGCTTTGTGTTATTTCTGTCCTTTTCTCTCTTTCTCTGGCTTGTATCCATTCGGCCCCATTCAGCCAACTATTTTAAGACGTTTATCCCCATCTAGGTGTCGATTTCTTCCTGGCGAGCGATAGCGAGCCAGCCTTATATGAAGAAATCCGGCTTCGCCAGAGAAATTTTTCTATCGAAAAATGTACAAATTTAGCCTGCTGTCAAACAAAATACAAAATATGCTGGCTCGCTACCGCTCACCAGTAAAAAATTGACACCTGGATGGGGATAAACGTCTTAAAACAGTAGGCTGAATGGGGCCAAATGGATACAAGCCAGAGAAAGATAGAAAAGGACAGAACAAAGACAGGTCACCCCCCTTAATTTGAGGGTTATTAGTGCTAAGAACGATGCTAACATTATTGTTTAGTATGGAATAATGGGACATTATTTATTCGTGACTTGCAATAAAGGTTTAGATAATACTGTGTCGGAAACATATAGCAAGTTATATTAACCCCTTGAGTACCAGGGACGCCTTTTTAATCACATTCTGGCAACTTTTTGACGATTGTGTTGAGATCACGAAGCGATAATAAGGCTTCAAACTATCTCAATCAACCCTTTTGACTATCACAGATCCTTCCTAAGCTGCATACAAATCGTCTAAACATAACTAGAATAAAGTATAACTCACGTCGTTCGTACTCAAAGGGTTAACATTTACACTATATTGGAATATGTGATACATGTTCAAAAATTATAACCACACATATATTATATTTCATACTATGCCTTATTTCAATTGTCATATATTATATTTTTGTGTTTCCAGTCCCACATTGTTTAATTAGATACAGTTAACAATAAGGGGAGAGGGGTCGTTTTTCTGGTCCTCTTTCTTCCTCAAGTTTATCACCATTAGTTTTGAGATGGTATGACGTTTGCCCCATTAGTTTGTCGATTTTAAGACCTTTCGCCTCATTTATTTGTCAATATTTAGATATTTCGTGCCCTTTAGGTGTCGATTTATTTCCTGGCGAGCGATAGCGAGCCTGTAATTATGGAGGAACCACGGCCTTTGGCCGTGACATTTATCTACCGAAAAATGTACAAATTAATCTCGAAGGAGTATCTAATGGAAGCTGTACATTTAATTACAGTGTTCAAAGGAGGCTCTTTTAAAGTCCGTAGAATCTAATTGTCGGGCAATTTTGTAACAATGACTTTTTATTTGAAGACAGATGGCAATATCATTAACTTACATAAAACTAAATACTCAAAACTGAAAGAATACTTTGGCTAATTTATTTATCGTGAATGGAAAACCAAGACCATATTCTTTTTAGAGGAACATAGCAAATATGAATATTGACTAATATGTCATACATATGAATACAAATATTTCATAATACATTGCGCATCTTATTATCAAAGCAATGGTTTATGTGATTGGATCTGGATACCTCTTAACAAATTTAAGGCATTTATTTTGGCAAATTCCCTTTCTCAACGGCGCCTTCTATGAGGAAGGAAAAACGCCCAGGCTGCTATTTTCCCGCTAATTCCGCTCTAAATAAATCGCCCTAGCGCCATGTTTGTAGTCCTCGGCGAATTGGATGGATGCCCAATGAAAAATTAGGTCAAACTCTCCCTATAGCAGTCACCATCCCTTCCCTACCTCTTTACACCACCCAAGAAAATCAATCAATACTTTGCTTGTTCTGTCGCTGAAAGCTAACCCCCAATCGCAAGAGAAAAGATACTATTTTCTTATTGACTTCCACTTGCTTAACTGGATGAATTTTATAGTCATTTATCATGTTTGTTTTGTTTGTTTACAAGACAGTATGAGATGTTGAAATGAAGATGAAATGAATCTCATATTCGTACCTAATAAAGCTGTCACAATTACATGGAGAAGTGGCCCTTTTTTGTTGATTTTTAGCTTCGAAAGCACCTCTTCATTGTACACACACCCTCCCTCAACCAATGCACTATCCAGACTGATATGAGTATGGGTGGCAAGCTGAGAAGCACCGGAAGTGCCTGACACCATGCGGGGCGGGTTGATGCCACCAACATTGCCGGTAATATCAATGTGTATATATACACGTTGGCTGGAGTGTGCCTTTTTTAAATAGGACGTACGTTGGCCGCCGCAGCGACAGACAGGTTGAAATATAAACTATTCGCTAAAGATTAAAAAAAATAAGATAACAGTAAAACTGCTTTACCATCATTGAACAAAATCAACAATGTATTCTTTGTGGATTCAACATGAGTTTTGAGGTAAGATCACACAGTATTAACCAGGCATTGCATCAACCTATAGTATAAGTCTTAAGTCATCTTTGTTCACATATTACTATACTTTGTATGTCTCGCGTAATTGTACATACTTTTCCATACTTTCTCACGGCATAAAACATCACACAGATATATACAGCGTATCTGATATTAATTATTTGGAAATTATAATGGGTTATAACACAAGATGAACTATAACATGGCACCACTGTAAGTACGTTGATGTAAGCTTCTTAATATTATGCATGGACCAGCGAGGCAGCAACCTTGCATTTATAAGCAGATATTCCCTCGTATATTCTGGCTTTCTATGACACTGTGTATTTCTGGCACCACCGACCTCAGTATCACCCTAATCTTTTTACTGAACTGACATGATAAATGATAACAAACTACACCCAAGATATATTAATATCAATATTTAATTGACAATATGTTTTCGTTGCTTTGGTAATTACATAGAAGGGACATTCCAATTTATGCATGAAAGTTGGAGTGTTATACTATCAGGGTCCTTTAGATTTGACTATCCAATCTGACAGTTCTGTTAGCTTTATCATGTTTTATTTTTCTATCTTGGTTCAAAGTATCTGTTTTGTGAATTATAATGTATATATTCCCACGTATTTCCGTGTATAGGCCAGCCATGAAATTATTTGTTATATATGTGCCTATATTTTTTCTGTAGTAATATTATTGATGTTCAACACAATAGTGTGATTATAATAGAACTGTTCACTGTGGGTGCTCCATCATCCGAGTCTCACAACATGCCCATATATATTAGGACCACATGCCCAGACACATTTATGGTATTATTTGGATAAAGTTTTAACCTATCTGCGGCGAAACTCAGATTCGTTAAACGTCGTATGGAGCGAAGCTATTGCATTGATTTCTGACAAGAAAATCGTCATTATCCGATAAATATCGTTATTACTTATTCATATGTGCCTATTTTATGTTTAATATGAAGATATTTACATGTTACAACAATAAAACAAGTAGGAATAGTATTTGGGGGCTGACAAACACAAAATATTGCCGAGCAGTTCATTCATGGAGTTGACAGAGAGCGAAACTGCACCCTCCCTTCATGAGCTCTCGAGCGAGCGAGACTGGAGGTAGTGCGGGCTAGTCTCTCTCTCTCTCCTCTCTCCACACCCCTCCCTTTCGACCTTGAAACCGGGTAGGGAGTTTTGGCGCCATAAATAAACCGATTATCACAGGAATAAGAGAAAAATAGGTGATAATTGAGAGGGGGAGGAAAGGGGGGAATTTGGACACATGTGGAGGAGTGATACGATGTATGGAGAGTAATTATCTCACATATTTACACATTCCTTTGTTTTGAGTGACAGTGGGATGTTTGGAAAGTTTTTATTTTAGGCCATGGCTCATATGAGGACGCTCGCCCTCCTAGGGTTCAGACTCATATGAGGACGCTCGCTGTTTATGGGTTAATAATGGTGAAGTCTATACTAACTTTAGAGATCAGTATATACAAAATTGTGAGAATGACTAAATATAAATACCGTTTTACTTTGTGAAATATATGATGTATTCACATCATCATTTGACAAACCGAAAAAAGGACGATTTTAGGACATTAATATTTTTAAAACTAATATTGATAAAATATTTTGGTGTTACTAATTATAGAAATATATGAATGATATCTTACAAATACTAGTTTAATATTGAATCGAAAAGGTTTGGATGATTCCACATATACCAAAGCACAAGCAATGTTCCTGTAAGCATTGTATTTTATTGTTATTAATTTTACTCCAACACCAAACACCTCTCAAAGATATTAATGAAAGCAAGCATGTGATCAACCGGAATTCGAACCTGGGTCACCACATACACATTTTAAACACTCTAACCATTACACCATCAAGCAGATCATACCCACAAATAACTTCCATGCTTATTATACTCAAAGGTATATACCGGTAAAATAGTCGACATAATTGTAAAGGAGAAGCAGGCTTAAAGGGAGATGGCCTGTTTTTTTGGTCTATAACTTCATATAATCCTTTATTTCTTAGTTTCCTTGATAGACCTCCATCAAACTTAGAACAAAACACCCCCTAGACCCCCCTTCAAGATACATTTGTACATTTTTCGGTAGAAAAATATCCCGACCGAAGGCCGCTTCCTCTTAAAATTTCAGGCTCGCTTTCGCTCGCCGGGAAAAAGATCGACACCTAATTGGCACGAAAGATCTCAAAATTGACAACGAAATGGGGCAAAAGGTGTTAAAATCGTCAAACTAATGGGCCGAACGTCCTATAATCTCAAAACAAATGGGGCTTAACACGAGGGAGAAAGGGACCAGAAAACGACCTATCTCCTCTTAAACCTGAGAATGAGATGGCCATAAATGGTTCCATGTCATCTCAATCAGTAGACCATTTCAACCAGTAGCTCTCAACCAGTCCCAAATTAACCCAGACCAACCAAACCAGTGCCAAAATATAGTACTAACCTAACCTAACCTAACCGTATTGGTTGAGAGCTACTGGTTGAAATGGTCTACTGGTTGAGTTGACCGGTCACCGGTCATAAAGATAGTGGAAGAGAGGATACGTGAGGAAGGTGAATGTTGGAATGATATAGGAGAGTAGGGAGAGAAGAGAAGGGGAGAGAAGAATGGGGGAGGATGAGGAGAATAAGAGAAGGGGAGAGAAGAATGGGGGAGGATGAGGAGAATAAGAGAAAGGGAGAGAAGAATGGAGGGAGGAGGAGAATGAGAGAAAGGGAGAGAAGAATGGAGGGAGGAGGAGAATGAGAGAAAGGGAGAGAAGAATGGAGGGAGGAGGAAAATGAGAGAAGGGAAAAGGAAGGAGGGGGAAAAAAAGAGAAGGGGAGAGAAGAAAGAGGAAGGAGGAGGAAACAAGAGAAGGGGGGAGAAGAGTGGGAGGGGGGAAGAAACAAGAGAAGGGAAGAGTGGCGGGGGGGAGGAAACAAGAGAAGGGGAGAGAAGAGTGGGGGAGGGGGGAGGAAACAAGAGAAGGGGAGAGAAGAGTGGCGGGGGGGGGGGGAAGTAAGAGGACGGGAGGGAAGAAAGAGGAAGAAGGAGGAACATAAGAGAAGGTGAGAGAAGACGAAAGGGGAGGTGCTGTACGATATTACGATTCTCCTGAAATGACAATAAATATAAATATAATTATTACAAGAGAGACTAGGTCCCCGGTTCACTTTAATAACATGTATAATAAAGCTCTCCCAAACACTCGTGTATATTCAATCAACATATAAGTACACCTCCAGCAATAGGGAGAGAGAGAGAGAGAGAGAGAGAGAGAGAGAGAGAGAGAGAGAGAGAGAGAGAGAGAGAGAGAGAGATTACCACGGCATACATTCAAATTGCAATGACACACGAATGGGTTTGTGGAACAAATACATGTTTACCACCTTAATATTTAACCCCTTCTGTGCCGGCGACGTCTCTTTAATTTTATTCTTGCTACTATTCGACGATTTCATTCAGTTTAAAAATGACCTCCAGCAACTACCAGGCTTCGAACTATCTCACTTAACCCTTTTTACTGCCGTAGATCCTTCCTAAAATCGTCTAAATATAACATGAATAATATTAAATAACGTTGCCGGTACAGAAGGGGTTAAACACACACACACTCACTCACACAGAAAATACACAAACAAATGTCATCAAAGGTTCAATCAAACGCCTGGTGTACGTCGTATCAAAGTGGTGCATTGAACCTTATTAAACATGATATGGTTGTGTAAAGAAATTTAACCCGTGTAAGTGGATCCTTTGTCATGCGGACTTGTTAATAATTCTATCATATAATTTAAATCACGATAATGTATACTTATTGTAATTATCCTATACATTATGTAAATTAACACTTTTTGCAGCTATGTGTTCTATACTAATTAAGGGGGGGGGGTGACCTGTTTCTGTTCTGTCCTTTTCTATCTTTCTCTGGCTTGTATCCATTTGGCCCCATTCAGCCTACTGTTTTAAGACGTTTATCCCCATCCAGGTGTCAATTTTTTACTGGTGAGCGGTAGCGAGCCAGCATATTTTTTATTTTTGTTTGACAGCAGGCTAAATTTGAACATTTTTCGATAGAAAAAGGTCTCCGGCGAAGCCGGATTTCTTCATATAATGCTGGCTCGCTATCGCTCGCCAGGAAGAAATCGACACCTAGATGGGGATAAACGTCTTAAAATAGTTGGCTGAATGGGGCCGAATGGATACAAGCCAGAGAAAGAGAGAAAAAGACAGAAATAACAAAAAGCAGGTCACCCCCCTTAAATTACATGATCTAAAAATAAAGTAAATATGGTGATGCGTGTCATTGGAGTGTAAGAGGTAAAAATATATATGACATCATTTATTATGATATACAATACATACAGTAGTATTATGGGGTGTTCGTGCGTACGTGTGCAGATACATTCAATAGGTATATAATTATGTAGATGTTCAAACAGGCAGATGTGTTTAGTTAGTTGGTGTTAGTGGTAAAGTAAATATGTGAAGTGGTAAATAGTTATGTAAGTGAGTGGTAAAGTAAGTGAGTAGTAAAGTAAAGTTATGTAAGTGAGTGGTAAAGTAAATATGTGAAGTGGTAAATAGTTATGTACGTGAGTGGTAAAGTAAGTGAGTGGTAAAGTAAAGTTATGTAAGTTAGTGGTAAAGTAAATATGTGAAGTGGTAAATAGTTATGTAAGTGAGTGGTAAAGTAAGTGAGTGGTAAAGTAAAGTTATGTAAGTTAGTGGTAAAGTAAATATGTGAAGTGGTAAATAGTTATGTAAGTGAGTGGGAAAGTATGTGAGTGGTAAAGTAAAGTTATGTAAGTTAGTGGTAAAGTAAATATGTGAAGTGAGTGGTAAATAGTTATGTAAGTGAGTGGTAAAGTAAGTGAGTGGTAAAGTAAAGTTATGTAAGTTGGTGGTAAAGTAAATATGTGAAGTGAGTGGTAAATAGTTATGTAAGTGAGTGGTAAAGTAAGTGAGTGGTAAAGTAAAGTTATGTAAGTTAGTGGTAAAGTAAATATGTGAAGTGAGTGGTAAATAGTTATGTAAGTGAGTGGTAAAGTAAATATGTAAAGTGAGTGGTAAATAGTTATGTAAGTGAGTGGCTGGCCATATTTGTATGATTGTCTTTGACCCTCTTCCTCTGCTTGTCATTCGCTGGCTACGTTTTAAGGGATGGGCTATTTATCTTCTAATTTATTAATCGTTTTATCATTATTTAGTTTCCTACCCAGACCTCCATCAAGCTTCAAAACACATCCCCTAGACCCCCCTTCGGTATAATTTTGTACATTTTTCGGTAGACAAATTTCCCCGCCGAAGGCCGGTTCCTCCTACAATTACAGGCTCGCTATCGCTCGTCAGGGAACACAAATTGACACCTATATGGCACGAAATGTCCAAATATTGACAACGAAATGGATGAAAGGTCTTAAAATCGTTAAACTAATGGGTCAAACTTTTTTAAATCTGAAAACTAATGGGGTTAAACATAAGGGAGAAGGGGGTCCCGACAAACGGCCCTTCTCCCCTTAAAAGAACGTTAAAATGTATCCAGTTAATATTTTATCTTATTTTGTTTTGTTTTAGTTCATCCTAATTAACCCCTAGAGGAATATGACGAGTTTCGACAGTTTATTGAGACTATGATTAGACGATGATATACAGATTAGGAAGGGCATATGAAAGCCAGAGGGTTGATTGGGTCAGTTTTTGTCCTTTTAACTCCCGAAGATTCTTCCTAAACTGTATAACACCGTCTGTTAAAATGCAGTATATTCCTCAAGGTGTTAAAATAACGTTTATCCAGTGTTTGCACCAGCGCTATATCCATGATTAAGGCATATCGATGAGGGAGATGATGATGAGAATTGATTGTGATGAAAATGGATGTTGTATGATAATGGCAGGAAGATTAGAGGATGCAGCGATCGTTATACTGAACAACAAAGAGTATAATAAACTACACACACAAGAAAAGCTATACAAAAAGAAAACAAACAGATATATATACTGTGTATTATGACAGTATATTAACCCGAGAACGGCGAGAAGACTCTTAACAGGTTTTGGTGGTGAAAGGCGACGAACCTCTTAAGATCCAAGGCCTAAAAAAAGCCTATTAAAAGGCCCCACTAGCACTTAAAACAAAGGAATATATGATTAAGTGAGATAATTCCCCTCCATACCTGTTATCACTCCTCCACATTTATGTCAAAACCCCTTCTTCCCCCCTTTCAATTATCACCTATTTTTCCTCTTATTCCCTTGCTTATCGGTTTATTTACCGCGCCAATATCTCCAACCCGGTTCCAAGGTGTTGTCTTGCGCCTATCGAGTGCGTGGGGATAGAGAGAGAGAGTGAGAGAGAGGCTTCAGTCTGCCTCTAAGCTTCGGAGAGGGAGGGTATACGTCGCGTTCGCCTCACACTTCATGACTGGACGGTCGGCAATAATTTTTCTTTTTCACCCCCCAAATACTATTTCCACTTGTTTTATTGCGGATACATGTTAATATCTTCATATTAAAAGTAATATAGGTGCATATGAATAAGTAATAACGATATTTATCGTAAAATGACGATTTTAGGCAGGAATGAAGCCTAATATCGTCACTTGGCTGTAGGGTGTGCACTACCAATAGCTGGCGCTTCCCGGGTTAATGCCGAGGAGTAAAGGAGAACATGGAGCACAAGTCAACTGTCTTGATAGTTTAATGCATAAATACGCGGAATTTCGGTGTGATTATGCTAGGTTCGAGTCCTTGGAGTGCTACATGTATTTGTTGATTTTATTAATTGAGTTTAGAAGTAAAGTTGGTGCGTGAAAAAATATGAATTGTAGAAGTAACAACATAAGAGACAATCCGGAAGAAGTGTATGTGTGTGTACAAACATTGATGGGTTAATGGGTACAATTTCCATGATATTTATAAGTTTATATGTAAACGTAAGTTGAGCTGAAGTGTATGCACATGGTTCAGATTAGGTTAGGTTGAGTAGGATAGGTTAGGTTAGGTTCGCTTTTATTTTGATAGTTGTATTTAGGTTTAAAACACAGATACTGTAAAATGTACTTGTAAGCATGCACATTTCCACTTTGTATCAATAAACACACCGTCGCTTACATGTGTGAGTGTGTGTGTCGAGGAAAATGTACACCAACAATCCCTGTCCTAGATAAAACAAATCCAGGTCGGCAGGCAGAGATAAGAACACAGTTTTACGGCCATCAGACACGTTCTGTCAATCTGAACTCCATTATTGGTATAAGAACGAACATACTCAGGGGAGATAGGAACTGGTCAGGGAAGAGGTTCAGTGAGGGAAATATCTGGAACTTTGAAATCTATATATATTTGTTTATTTTATTTATTTCGCTACAACACCAAACACCTCCAACGAAATTAATGAAAGCATATATGTGATCCACCTGGTTTCGAACCTGGGTTATCACACACAGATTTTTAAACACTCTAACCATTACACCACCAGGACGGTTATGTATTATTATGTATATATGTATGTATGTAGGTTTGGGTTCACGATTTCTGGCCTTCCCACTTATTTGGAACAGGGTTTATTCATCAACACATTCATATAATTTGGGTATGCAACAAAACAATCCCTGTATGTACACTGTACTATACAAATCAGTTTGGTTTATACGTGGATAATATAATATACAAGAATAGTTTACAGCTTACACTGCACCCTATTATTATATATGTGAGGAGTATGTATGGATAATATATACAACTGTGGTATACACTTTATACTACACTCTATAATTATGTAATTGAGACCTATATGTAAACAAAATTCAAGCAGGTAAACTTTGGGATAATTACTATAAAGTAAATTATATTTCCACGTATAATATTATTTCACTGGTTTATATAGTACACACTCGATTTAGGTAGCTCTACCTGAATATTTCTGAAATATTAATACATTTCATACTGTCTATTGTCTGCCCAAACCATGAACTTACCTGTTGTAGTATTACTAAAATGTATTTGACCAACAAATAACCCATATACTGAATATCTACAATATCTAAGGTGTATATGTATATTGTAATATGGGTAGTGTGTACATTAATGCTGTGCTGCGTTACTGTAATTATGCTTTGATATACAGTATATATGGCATACTAATATAATTATACACGATAGAATACTAAGAAGGACATTAGAAAGAGTGCTTACAAATAGATCAAAATAAATGCAAAGAGGAATATAATAGTAGAGGAGGAAAACCAGGCAAAACACACAAGGAAAGCATATTACAAATTATGTTGATATCCATAACAAAAATAGCGTCAGAACATTGAGAGTTGGAAATGTGAGGAAAACCATGAGCCTGAAGGTTCTGAAAGAGCTGCAGAGTCTGATATAAAAGGAGGAAGAGGCAGAGCAGGCGAGGGACTCGGGAACCGTCCAGGCAGATAAGACAGCAAGATGGGATTGAAGTATCAAGTATTGGGTGTGAAGGAAAGATGAAACTATTTCCAATATATGAACCATGTTTAGTTACAACAGAAGAGGAAGGGGAGAGTGAGAGGGGATATACAGTATGGCTGCCTTCAATAATTCCAGGATATTGTATCAAGCTACAGAGACACGGTAATTCTTTGGCTTGTAGCTTACTCTACAAAACAAAGGAAACAAACAATAAGTAATTAATATCAACCGTGAACAAACACTAACAACAAAACTCAGACAGGCAGCAAGAAAGAGTATGCCCGAAGAGGCTGAGCAAAGGTTGAAAATTGCACAAGAACCTCCTCTTTATTAATGATGTTACAAGATAATGGACAGCTGGAGGGTGAAGGAGATCAAAGGTAGGAGGATGATAGTGGGGGAGAGCAGGCAGGGAGGGGAAGAACACAATCAAACAAACGATGAAATAAATTGTTCCCATAGAGTTGTGATAAATTAAACATGAAAGGATAAATCAGAAGCATAACACATGTAGGTCTATTATTGAATATTCTAACAAAAATTAACTGGAAACCATTGACTATATTATACATACATAATTCTACTTTTATATAAACGACCATGCATCAACGTTTTGTGTAATATCATTAGTATATCAATATATACTATAAATGTAGCAACTGTAAATACAATTTACTCTTAACTGAGTATCATGCTATTGTACCAGAATAACGAATAATGCATTACGATCATCTTACTTGAGAACATATATATTTTGTTCATAAAATAATCAATATTAACGAACACTGTAGCACTTATCATTCATCATGTCATGGACACCACCATATCTCAACATTTCTCATTATAGTGCTCGTCTGGTGACATTCATGGTCCTTGGTGGGTACTGGTTATCAAGGTTTGAGCTACTGCTACCACTGCTCCAGGGCAATACATTTTGTTGCTACTATTAACCCACTGGGTACCAGCACTGCAGCATATGCATCGGCAATGTATGTAACGCTAAACCCCAGCGCCACAACACCTGCGTCAGCAATTTCGACCTTATTGACTCTTGTCCTATGGTAGCTAGAGGGTTCAAATTTGTATGGGATTTACCTTATGATGCTGCCGAACAGTGGCGGTACTCGGCTACCCCCAAGTCCAGCCGCGCGGGTGGGGACAGGCGGGTTGGGAACACCAGTTTGCCCACTTATCTCACCGCCACTTTCGACCTTATTTACTCTTGTCCTATGGTAGCTAGAGGGTTCAAATTTGTATCGGATATACCTTATGATGTTGCCGAACAGTAGCAGTATTTGGCAATCCCCAAGTCCAGCCGCGGTGGGGAGTGGGGAGTGGAACGCGCGGGAGGAGGGGGGAAGACAGTTTGACTTCGCGAGTATCTGACCTACCTCGTCGCCTCGAGATGTTGGAACAAAGGGAAGAGAGTGGGTATCACTCCCCCACTGATCCCCATGATATAGTTGACTCCCCACCAAGTGGGGAAGAGGAGGACGAGGAGGACCCAGACCCCATGGCATTCCTCAAAATTCTTCAAGGCCATCGTAGGGGTCAGAAGAGACAAGCTGAGGATGAGAGGTGTCATGTTGCTACACAACAACAAGTGCAGCTGGTTCTCCCCCACGCCTGCCTTCACCACCACCTCACACTCTCCCCACTAAAAATACAATGTGAAAACACATATTTCCAAGTCAAAAGTGCCTAAAATAATGTGCAAAACTCATATGCTAACTATAAAACATACGATTAAGTATATAATCAATAAACAGAGTGCGTGAGAGAGGCACAGAATGAAAGTGAAAGTGAAGGGGAGTGGGGTGTCAGTCAGCTGGCCGTGTGTACGTGCGTGTGCGTACGTCTTGGGCCAAGATGGCCGCCCGTCGCCATGGTAACCAGAACGCGCGTGGGCCTTGCCACTCGTCGGCATTTATAAAACTTGATTCTATGCACTTATCACACTGTAACTTCACTTACAATGACATTATGTGATACATGTTGCTAATATATGAACTGTGAAGGCACACATGATGCTCGGGTGGTGTAAATAATCGTCACTCGAAAACTGGAGGCATCGTACATCTGCCATGCTACCTTGCCCAGCTGGGGTGTGCCAGCGCGGGAGGTTTGAAGAGGCGCCCGGCACCAGCTGATGACTGAGGCTCCCCCCCCACCCTGAGGACCCCCAAATGACCGAGGCGAGTGGATTTTGTTTTGTTTTCCTTAATTTCTCACCTATTTAAGCGGTTTTAGGGAATGTACATTTATTATATATTAGCTGGTGCCCAGTGGGTTAAGTACAAAACAGATATTAACTAACTTGATAGTTTGGGAATATATGTAATGTATAACACAAACGCCTGATTACTTAATAGGCATTTAATTATTATTAGATACTGAATGTACACCTGATAACTCTTATACCAAAACAAGTATTTAGTCACTTCACAGTTTACCCACCACTGGCTGCAAAGAACAAAGGTATGGGGATGAGGTCTGTGGAAAATGCAGCAGTAAGACTAATGGCTTTACTTTGTTTCGTTGTATTTTATAACTTCCATCATCACTATCTGTCATAACAAATTGTCTCTCCTTCTTAGTTAATGCTCATTCCCTTCATCTTTTCTTCCTCTTAATCATCACATTAACTATAGGTAGCGCCAACGAACTTGACAATAATCTTGACCCCTTAACTTCTTATAACTCAAAATGAATGAACGCAATCGGGCTGACTGTTCTATCATTTGGGAAGAGTTCACCAGGAAATAGGTGTGGAAATTTACACCCAGTTTGCTAAAGGCCCTTTTGAGTTACGAAGAGGTCAGAGATCGAGATAATTGTCAAGTTCGTTGGCGCTACCTATAGTTTTTTTGTTTTGTGTGGTTTTTTTTTGCAGCTCCTCTTAAACCTGATCCAGGGGGTTGCGGTGAATGTCGTGACCTTTACGTATGGTTCAGGTTTCATGGTGAAAATAAAAGGATAACTTCCCCACACATCCAGGATAATCGCAGGAGTTATGGGAATTCGGCATGTTCTCATATTCACAGCCTCGCAAAGAAAGACGCCTAACCTAATTCAGATATATATCAGGATGCAGCACTTACTGTTATCTAGCGGCCGGTGAAGATCGGAACATTTTACACCATGTGCTAGGCTGTGATGGTGAACATACGAAACTTATTTTTGGCGGTTGTCTGCCTACATGCAATTATCATTTCAACGTTCGTCCAGCACACAACTTCAGCTTCTAAACACTAACAACTATTGATTATATTGATTATAGTTTTATTTCACCATTGTAACCATTTTTATATATCTTGTGTGCATTGATTCGGACGGCGAAAAAATATCAATTGATTTGCTTGAGCTGTGCTTGCATCAGTGTCCCAGGAAGACTGTGAGGCTCTGTTGCCTGCCCTGGAAACAAAGCTGAGCTTTTAGCGTAGTTTTAACAATAGGCTATGCTCGGACTGCGTGGAATAAGCCTAACCGACTCCTTTGCTAAGCCCTCATTTCCTGTATCTTCTCTAATGTTGAATTATATGTTATCTCTGGGTGAGGGTATTTCAAAGATTTGTGTTTGTTTTATGTACGCTGTTTTACATTTATTTTATATGGTATATGTTCAATAATATTGTCTTGTTCAATATTGCTGTTTACGTAACCAATTCATCAAACATTACCTACACTATGTCTAAAGCAGTTGACATGCGGAGACTTTTATTATTATTATAGTCTCCGCATTTCAACCAGGATCAAGCATCAAAACAAGTTGTAGTTTCAACAAATATTTCAGGACAAACCGGATATTAAAATTCGAGACCATTTTCATTTGCGATTGATATTTCAACAAATAGTTGGAATGTCTGAATCACGATTCATCATATATATGATTGCTAAAATATTGGTGTACCCTACTATTTTTACCATGTAATTAAAACCAGTATCGAAAAAGAATTACTACCACAATATTATTATATTATCAAATAAAAAGGAACACTTTTTACGAATACACACACACACATGCAAACTCCAACTGTAGGCTACAGTATGTGAATACTTTTCTTTAAACATACAGACAAATTTAGAATATAGAATAACCCCTGTGGTAACCTCGGAGGGAAGAATGAAGGTAAACAACAGGAAATGGAAGAAAAACAAGAGACCTTGATTACACAGAGAAGTGTTATTTGGACTTGAAACTTAAAGTTATTTTAAGAAACAAGTGGCTGTCATTTTAAAGCTAAACGTTACTTAGATATAACCCAGTGCATGTTTTTTTAAAGTTGATATTTAAGCATTTGATGACAATACGTTGTGTATTTGTCATGAAAGATCAACTAATTCAACATATGCAACCGTACTTCGCCAGCGACTTTATAGCCTACTGTACAACACAAACACACACATACAAGTGGAATCACTAAACTACCTTTGGTTTGGAGCGTGACTGAAAACAAAATCCATCAACCTCTGCTTAGAAAAATGTTGTGGTGGTTCGTGTCATACGCTTTACTTTTACGCCAAATGTTCAAAGTTCAGTATATACTTTTTTTGACGGATGCGCTTTACAAGAGGCATAATTATTCATTTATATTTAGAACATAGCTAAAAAAAAAAAAAAAAAATGCTGTCACTGATCAATTGCCACCTATAGTCCGAGGAATCATTACAATCACCGTAATTAATATAATTGCTGACAGTTACATAACGTAAAAAAACATTTAGATTAAAACAATAAGAGTGAGGAAAATATTTCCACCCGCCCACTAATGACCTCACTGACACTGACAGGTGAATCGACGCCCAAAGACATACAATAATCCTCTCTCTCTCTCTGTCATTGTATCGCTTCTTTCAGCCCCCACTGTTAACTTGTAATCCAGTCCACCACATTGTGTATCAGCTGGTGATAATTGAGAACCTGTCACAAATTTTAATGAGATCCACAGGATGTTGAGTTTACTTTACATAAATCCTCTCATCATCAAATCATCCAATGCTGAGCTTAACTTTAAAAGTGCGACATACTGTACATGTTTTTAAACGTCCGCCAGTGCATCTTTAAAAGTAAATTCGGATTTTGTTGTTTATATTCACCATATAAAGCAATATTGCTGCATCATATGAGTATATTTTATTTGTATAATGAACATGTGAACATTAAAGTAACATAAAATAGGAGTTAAGAGCAAATATCCAGTGAAAAAACATAAAATTGTGACGGGAAAGTTGTTGAATGCATACAAGGGAGCGTGGCATACATCTGCTCTCTCGAACGTCTCTCGAGACACTGGCGAGTCTATCCGTCTCTCGTGCATGCATGAGGGCGGAGGGAAATATTGGGAGTGTAATCTGAATGAGGATGACTGGACGTATTTCAGGCCGGAGGGAGATAGGACAGAATATTAGAGGAAAAATGTAGAATAAAGGAGGAGTGGGGAAATAAATGGAGAAAGGGGGGGGGGGGAGACAGAGAAGGAGAGGGGTGGGTAAGACACATGTAAGGGGAGAACAGAAGGTGGTGGTAAGGAGAGATGCCACCTAATCACATAATTGATTCCACTTCACCGGCACTGTTGTTTTTATTTTATTTTTACAGTATGTGTGGAGGTAGACATGAACACTGTTTAGTTTCAACAGGATGGTGTACCCCCTCACTCTTCAAACCACACACTTGAGTACCTGAGTAGCGGTTGTGACGCTCACATTGCCGGTATTGACCGATGAAACCTTTAAGATAGATTTGATCATGCTGAAGTACCATGATCGAGATTAAAGTGTTCCCTAAAACATCAACATATTAATACCATCTACAGAGAGCCAACTACCAGGCTAGCATCTCCTCAGCCCCTGCACATGATGTACACAGGCAAAGTTCATAACGTCCATATAGTGATACTGTTTTTATTTTTGTATTTACATTTATTTTTTATTTTTATTTTTAACATTTAAAAAATACAAAGACATATGCACTTATGTAAATTATCTATAATCTAATTTATATAAACAGAATCCTTCAAGTCAGAGGATGACTTGATTTCCGAGTACAAAGAACTGTAGCACTTGCGGATACCAGTACACCACTATATGTGAGATCTTGCGGATACCAGTACACCACTATATGTGAGATCTTGCGGATACCAGTACACCACTATATGTGAGATCTTGCGGATACCAGTACACCACTATATGTGAGATCTTGCGGATACCAGTACACCACTATATGTGAGATCTTGCGGATACCAGTACACCACTATATGTGAGATCTTGCGGATACAGTACACCACTATATGTGAGATCTTGCGGATACCAGTACACCACTATATGTGAGATCTTGCGGATACCAGTACACCACTATAACCTAATATTAATCCACAGTTAGAATATATGTTTTATGTAGAGATATAGAAAGACTATTGATTTAACATAATTTGATATATATAAGCACCACAATGCAAGATGGGAGTAAGCTGTATCCCAACCTATCCTACCTACGCAATATAATCTGACTTGCAATGTATAGAACACAAATGCAACAACGTAGAACAAAATCATGATAACTTATTAATTTTGTCACGAACATTACGTGGTAAATGCAATTGGCTTTGAGTGTCAATCACTTATCATAATGGCCACTACCCTACTGTGCGGACACAATAATTAATTTATATGCTAATTCGGTTGATATAGTTTTTCAAATCCTGCACCACATAAATACTGCTTAATATAGTCATATATAAAATATTTATTTGTCTGTCTATCTAGCATTATATATACTTTATACCCAGCCAGAAATCCCTCAACGACAAACGTAATGAATCCATAGAACTCTTAAATTCTGATCTAAATACTATCTCTAATGGGGGCAGAGAAAACCTTGTTACCTTTAATGCTTCTAAAACCCAATTTCTCCATTTATCTACCCATAAAGAACTCCCAGTGGACTATCCCTTATTCTTCAACAATACAAAAATCAATCGTTCATCTTTTTTCAATATTCTTGGTGTTTCTTTTTCTTCTGCTCTCAGTTGGAAGGACCATATTACCAGTCTTGCTAAGGCAGCCTCCCAGAAGATGGGTGTGCTCAACCGCCTTAGGGGGGTTCTTCTCCCCTACACAGCTTCTTGCTCTGTACAGGGGCATAGTGCGCCCTTGTATTGAGTATTGTTCATATGTGTGGGGAGATTCCTCTCACACCACTCTCTTAGACAAAGTTGAAAGGAAGGCCTTTCGTATCATTAACTCCCGTCCACTCACCAACTCTCTGCAATCTCTCTCTCTCCGCCGCAATGTTGCATCTCTCTCGCTATTCTATCGCTACTATAATAATCAGTGTTCCTCAGAGTTTTCCAGTGTATACCACCTCCTTTACGTAGGGCACGTGGTACCCGTCTTGCAACTCAGTCCCACCCCTGCTCTGTGCAGCTCTCCATCCCGAGAGTGAAACGTTACTCTGTCTTTCTTCTACTCAACAGCTGAGCTCTGGAACTCTCTCCCAGAATCAGTCTTTCCCTCTTCCTATGACTTAAATTGCTTCAAACTCCGTGTGTCCAGGCATTTTGGCTCGAACGTCCCTTGATTTTGACCCTGTCACTCTTTCAACTATGGAGGAGGCACTCGCTATAGGCAGTTCTGCCTTTTGCCTCCCTCAATCACACAGAAAAAACAAAATATATATTTAGGTATATATATATATATATATATATATATATACAGTATATACAGTATATATATATATATATACACTATATATATACAGGTATATATATATATATATATAAATATATATATATATATATATATATATATATATATATACAGTATATGCTAGTTCTGTGATAGTTATGGTCAGACTCCAGACTACTGGGGCAAGGTGGCCCTGGGGACAAATATATAACACATACTAACATACTATAGAACTATGTCAAACTGAATTTATGTTTCTAAAACATATTGTTCTCAGGTTTTGACAAGTATAGGACATAGTGAACACCCAGGTTACTCAGACTATGGTGTCACACCCTCGTCAGAGTAAATTGATCTTGTGATGTTTTTAACTATTATACTCAACAGTGCATAGCATTACTCTTAGATGGGAATAATCTTTGCTTCAGCCCAGGCTTAGAGCCTGTCCAAGGCAAGTCATACGTGCCACTCAATAACAGACATGCGAAAACCAGCAGAAAATCAGATTGCTAAGTCATCAGTATCAACGGAGGACACCCAAGCAGGTGCAGATGAGGAAATCCCCTGTGGGACACCCTCCTCCTGCAGAAGAGGTACAGAGAGGATAGCACCCACACAGACACTAGGCACATAATCAGTCAAGAAGTCTCTAAGCAACATTGGCAGGCGTCCACATAAACCGAAGACGTGAAGCGACCGAAGAATGCCATGTTGCCAGACTATGTTGTAAGACAAAAAACCCACACACACACAAACACAAAATGTCGCTTAGAGACAAAACTTCACAGATAAGTATTGATGATTCAAGTCTAATAAGATTATCAGATGTAACCTTCGTTTGCAGAAGCCCCTCTGTGATGGAGCGAGAGGGCCACCCCTTTCTTTAAAAAACGTCCTAGTCTAAAATCATTGACGATTTTTGACAGCTTGCAAATTAATGTTTGTTTTTTTGTTTTTTTTCTATACTCCAACTTAGTTCCTCTCGGGCATAGGCTGAGAGCCTTAACATTCACCGCTTTACAATTATGAACAGTTGAGGTTTTGTTCCAGTCTAGGGAGTGAGACATGTGAAGCACGTAGAGTACAACGAGCACCTGCCATCTTGCCTTCACATGAGGCACGGTGCTCACTCATGGCCCGAAACGACCCCATCGTCTGAAAAAGCACTCGTTTTTTTTCCCGTGCTTCATACATACTGCGTTCACTGTCTCCCCCCCTACCTCGACTCTCCACATCTACACAACACACAACGCCACCTGTTTGAGCATATAACTCACCGGCATTTCAACCCCTATAGCTATTAGAATATGGGAATATTCATGACAGCTCGCTATTTAATCAGGGAACATGAGGGTATTTATGACGTTTTCGGTGGGCTTGTGGTACCTGCACGAAACCTAGTTACGACAAGCCTACCCCAGACTTGCCACCCCTGCCACCGGTACCAGCGACCAGGATGCCGCCTAGCTGCATTACCTGCGGGGCACGGGAAATTCACACAATTCCCTACCGCATTACACGGTCAATCATCGCGTCCCCTTTGATAAGGGCACCATAGTAGATCGACTTTCTGATATCTGCCCGGGACCCGCTCTTAGGCACTTACACGTGACCCCTGACCACCACCCCCCAGTCCTGACCACCCCGAAGCCACTCCACCACAGCCCCCCTGGCCCCGCGCCCCCCTGCCGCCCCTGCGGGCCACCTGCCGCCCCTGCCGCCCCCTTTCTGCCCCCTGCCGCCCCTGACACTCCTGCCCCAAGGACAGGGAATGGGACGGGGACAAACCGGGAGAGGGAAAAGCGACTGGAAAGCGCCTCCTGCTTCCCTTGCTGCGCCCTAGAGGGTCCCCATCCAGTCTGACGGACCCACACCTATGTTAACACCATATTAATTATCTTCTAAACCCTCCGCCGGGCCCGTTCCTTTGTCACTTAAAAACCCGCATACATACCCCATGCCACTTCCCCTTGTGGACCTGATAACTCTCCCTTGTTCCCACCTTCGCTCCCCTGTACGGATAGAAGGGAAACATCCATAGATATGGTGGCCCACACACTCTGAAGACAACAGGAGAAAATCACAAGATCAGCTGCTGCACCACTGTGTGTGTCGTCCACCGTCATGCATGCCCTGCTAGCCCCTTGGCTTAAGATATACTGTATATGGAGCACACCCCTGTGGTCTCCCTACCGTCCAAGAGGCTGCCTGCACAAAGCTCAGTGCCCGAAAACTATGGTCATCACAAACATGATGCCAGTAAGGTTGCAACCTATGCTCGCCACACCCACATGTCAGTGCGATTCATTGCCATCAAGGCCACGCACCACTGCCCGGCCCCTGCCGCCGCCGCCCCTGCCCCGCCGCCGCCCCTGCCGCCGCCTTCAGACCCCCAGCGCTATCCTGGGGCCGCATTCTTCTCACAAGGACACAAGAGCCGACTTAAATTTCCACGAGTCTGTCCTAAACTATGCCATTTGTGTCTCTCGTTCTCTGCAAGTCTATCCATCTTCCATACGACTCACGCACTCGACCTCCCCAAAATGTCTTGTCAACTCTAATTATGCCGCTCGGTGGTATTGGTTTACCACTCCACCAGTAGGAAATGGCCCGTCACAGCGCTGACTGGTGTAGGTTGTGATCGCGTGTTCTGCCCCACATTTGAGTGTGGAGCGTCTCCCGGGGGTTTTGTTTCCGTGCATCGACGAAGCTCGCTTGTGCAGCATCCTTCGGGACCCCACACAGCGGGGTGTGGTGTACGGGGGGTGGTATCTGGGCGTCTCAACTGGAACCATTCATGTGAATACGGAGCTTTCTGATCTGTTCCGGTGTTGAGCGAAATACGCGGACAGGTGAAGGCATCGTCACCCATTTTCGCTATGATAGCAAGTGATGTTATATGCATTAGCATGAAGTTGTAGTACATTATAATCTGGTTTAAGAGCACAGAGTATACCATGTATGGTCGTGGGAAGGCGGTGTGTGAATAACTGTCATGTGACCTGTACTACAAATGCGGGGACAACGCTTGAAAGCGCGCGCACTACCCTCGTTCAAGGTCCCCTAATGGTTTGCCTTGTCTTAGCTCGTTGTATGCGACATTTCGTGATTACTAAGATTCGTGTCCTATGGCCTTCTGCAGCACTGCTGCTCTCTCATGTTATAGTCACCTTAACAACTCGTTCCCGTGTGGACTTTTCCAAATCCCTGGGTACGTTTCATGGCACAAACAGCATCGCTCGACTGGCACCCTCATGTTAGGAGATAGTCGTGACGCACGCCGGCGAAGCGATCATAACTTTGTCCTCATAACGGAGCTCCTTTCCTCAGCTACATCCTCATAGAAGAGTTGTATTTATTCGCTTACAGGTATTGTTGATACGTGCAGCTAATAAGGACGTATGGTGATTCGACTGCAGTACAGGGGATACGGTTATTTGAGCGAATAGCATCTAGTGGGGGTGGCCGCTGAGGACAAACGCCGGTACCCCATCTGAGTTAGGAGGCGGCCTTTCTCTGGCTCACCAGATATGTGCACACACTTTCTCTGTGTCTCACAAAAGCGAGACATACGAGGCTGGGTGGGTATCGACTGGTTTGAGCTATAGATAATTTCCTGACGGCTGTTGTCGACCTTGTTTTTGTTCCTCCGCCCTCTGATCAAGACTCAGCAATGTGTTTTTTTAGCATACACACCACCTGGCGAAGCACGACCCCTCACTCATCGCCCACTCCAACTTTTTCAATAATCTTCCATGACTCCGTGACCAGATGTTTGTTTGCGTGCTAAGAGTTATGCACTTTGCAAACAACGAAATCCTAACAGGGTCGTGTGTGTTGTCGAGGAATTATGGAAAGTTTCGGGATGTGTTCACCATGTTGTTTGGAGAGGCTATAGGAAAAAATCTTTTACCCCTTCCTCAATTTTGGTGATTGATGCAGTCCGCTCGTGCCTCTTCAAAAGGAACGTCTTGTTTTCAATGCAAGTATATCCCCTGTTAAGAGTCATAGTTTCGGAATTCAAGCTCTTCGTGTTGTGCGAACCTGTGGTAAACTGGAATAGTGCTGGACCATGATCGTGTATACAGGAACTGACATTTGCGTACCGAAAGCCGCTGCCAATGACCCCATGGGCATGTCCGGTGCCATCGTCAGGAAAATTGGTTGGAACCTTACCTGGGCAAAGGCCACATCATCTACACTGACAACTGGTGACTCCTCCTGCTCCTCTGCCAGTTTTCTTTAATGAACAAACCAAACGGGGTCATGTGGGACTGTCAGAATACAAAGAAAGTTTTAGCCAAAGTTCACACAGTGATGTCATTCCTCTCACAGATGGCCGTCCTCCAGTGGACCAAACAGACCTTCAGAAGACTACCTGGCCCAGGCCCACCGCGAGAGGCCTTTTTGCGAAGAAGGCGACCGAAAAGGGGCAAGAAATACAAGCAGCCTCGAGAAGTGTGGGAAACTGATAGCCCTGAAGTTGGAAGGATAAGCGAGACGTCACCACCTGCTTCCCAACCTCCACACAGGTGCCCATGTTGATTCTGTGCCAAATCCCCTACCGAACCAGGAAGACAATCTACAAGACCGACATGGTAGTGGACTACACCAAACACCCTGCGCCTGGTGGACAAGTCTGACTGTCACGCTGTCAGGTGTTTGATGGTCCTGAGGAAAGACTGTGAAGTGGTAATCACAAGCTCCTTCCTCCCACTAGTTTGACATACACGATGCCTTGAAACGCCTACAACTTGTGGTTGGTGAAGAAGGAATTATGGCCCCCAAACCAGAACTTAAAATTCCGGGAGTTCGTGTTACAACGTTCTCCTAACCAACTCCTGGAAGAAGTATGGGCACCAACACACTCACAGACGTACGGCATTGGCCGTTTGGGGATTCACGTTCCTGCCTGACCGCATCCAGCTGGGTGGTCCGAAAAGACACTACCACACCCAACACCGAGCTTGAGTGGCACTCGTCACAGGCAGGTGCAGTGTCACCGTCTGCAGCTCCAGTGTGGAGGAAACCCCATGTGACCAAATAGTCACCTCAATGTGCGCCGAGTGCAAAGTTGCACTCTGCCTGGGGTTTACTGGCTTCAAGGGACTACCAACAACCTTCCAAGAACTACTGTTGTCGGCCCCTGCCCTGCCCTGCCCTGCCCTGGACCCTCCGCCCCGTGCCCTGCTCCCGGGACTCGCCTCTTGCCCTTCCCTGCCTGGGACTCGCGCCCTAACCCTTACTTGACCTGCCATAATTGATCCCGCTACCTCATAATGTTAACATATTATCATTATATAATGTATAAGTTTAGACTTCCAAAGATGGTCCCCTGTGATATAAGCTTTTACATTATATAATTTTAATGTCTTTCATTATTTTAGTTTTAATAAGTTGTCACAGATTTTACATGTACTATGCCTTATTTTTTTTTAGTAACATCAATATAGATAGTTTGTTTGCTATTAGCCTAAGTAATGGTGGTAATATATATATATGTGTTCCTTACCGAGAGTCAAATTGACACATTGGTCAAAGTTAATTATAAACACACATATCGCAAAAAATCAATATTTTTTTATCAATAAATCATGTCCAAACTACTATGATAATAAAATAAACACAAATTGTAAAAACGAAAAAAAAAGACTAACAAATGTCACGTCATTGTATTTCCCTTTACAATATGAAGTATATTCTTGGAATATTTCATATTGTTTTTTGCCATACAATGGCATGATTCTGTAATAAAAACAATTTTTATTAAATTTTTTTCTAGACAATATAAAACCCTCCCCAAACCCCCCTCCTTGGGATATTCGTGATCCCACTACCCTACGCACACTTTTGAGTTTTCCAGTCCGCGACCTTATACCCAACCCATTGCACAGGATCTCATACCATTATCACTCAAAACTTTTCGTTGTCCTACAATCGAAATTGACAATAATCAAAAAAAAAAATGATTTAATCCCACACAATTTACGTTTTGTAAATTGATGGGATTAATCAATTAGATCCATTGTCCACAGGTTATAATAGTTTTTATATACTATTTGCTTCTGTTCCCAGAATTAGTAATTATATCAACAACTTTTATATTCTGTGTCAAAAATTTGCCCAAACCACATCAGCAAAAATTGGCCCCTCTCAGTGTGACTCCACTTCATTTTTCCAACACGGTCCAGGCGGTTACTAGGTGACACCCTTGCCGCTCCTTTGATTCTCCCAGCCTACAGCAGCTTCTGTCACTGGGGAACGAACAATGTGGTATAAAATACAATAACATGGATAAAATACTCTTTCACAAATGACATTTTGGCTATACTGTTATAATATCGTAAATACAAATTAATAATAACTGTTGTGGGGGGGGGGGTCGAAGAAGTGTGCTCTCAACCAGCTTTTCTTATGTCCTCGCCTACGCGCGTATGTGGGGGTAGTTTTAATTATACAATCTCCATGACTGTCATACACATAATGGCAGTAGGTCTCGAAAGTATACATTTAAGATTGCATTATTACTTCGCAATAAATAAGTAAAACTTACTTCTGGATGGCTAATTCTATTAACGCCTTATTGCAGGTGTAAAGAAGATCACCAGTCTATTATTTATCCCTCTATCACAACAGGCAAATCTTCCCTGTGGTTGACCTCAGCACCGTCGCTGGGTCCTCCCTAAATCAGTACTTTATTTACAGTCAATGGCCTACACGTTTCTGTGGTACTTCACAATGTTGTCTAAAATGCAATGTCCTGCTTGCATAAAAATGCATTCCTTAAGTCCATTTATATTTTTACGACATACGCATGTTCCTCAGTTTCTCTTCTCTCTCTCTCTTTTCTTCTCTCTCCTCCATTCCTGGACTCATGTTAGTGGTAGACCCTGTTGCCTGGCAACGAACACTCAGACCTCTGAGTAGACATAAGGGTCACAATACTAAACATCACTACGCCGGGATGGCGCCTCCACAATTGTAAAGCCACTAAGAAGCTTGGATTATCTATCATAGAGAGCTGCCCTGACGCCAAGCTCTCCCCGACTCACAGCACTCACATTGGCCTCCCCTGGTGCCCCGGCCCTCCCCTCCCACCCCCCCTCACCCACCCCCCAACCTTGTGCCATATGAGCAGTCAGCATCTCGCTGGTTGTTGACTGCCTACTTAAAAACACATTCCCAATTTGCGGTAACTGATCGCCATCAATTGGCGTATATGGCCGGGTATATGCCCTTGTTATATGGGACGCCTACATATGTACCCGTCCTTTATTCATAGCATGAGAGGGCGCTAAATACAAGAGTGACGTGATATGGTTATGGCGTAACGTACACCTCTCCTCCCCCTTTTCATTCCCCCACCACAACTCACCTCACGATTAACCTTGGGTTGTCAACGCATAGAAACCTCATTGATAATAGTGCGTACATATCGCATGAATTGGATTTTTATATTGCGGTATATCTTGTTTGATATATTGCTAACGTATACATACTTACCAAGTCTGTATTATAGCGTGAACCATTGCTCTACGTACAAGAATATACGTGATATGTCTGGGCGTAAACCACACTCCTCAGCTCCATAAATTGCCGCCAAACCTCCAACCACTCCTTCAATTCCCCGCCTAAATATTCTCCTTATAATTCCCTTATATATTGCCATTTTGTGTCACTATGAGGCAATAATTTCCATTGTTATATGGGGATGCCCTACACATGTATACATACTCCTAAATAGCCTAACGGGCTCGAAAAAAGAGATCTACGGGATAACTAAACTCCGGTAAACCTCACCCCCAGTCCTCCCTCCTCCTTTCTATCCTCCCTGCGCGCCGGCAATATTCGGCAGGGGAAAATCTCGCCGCACGATGGAAATCTAAGCCGCCGCGGTGGGGCCATTTCGCTCCACATTTATTTCAACTACTACGGACCCGTGTTCCCCTACCCCCCCCAGACATTTTTTGGGGATCACAAAACAAACTATAATACTATTGGGCCGATGTCACGCAAACATTTCACCTACCACGTCTGCTGTACTTTTTTATCGGTGAAATTGGGCCCAATAGGGTCCCCAAAATCATCATAGGTGAGTCCACATGTCTACTTACCTCGGTCGGAAAACCCCCCTGTTCTGCTGTGCGGAGACGACTGTTTAAGGGGATTAAACTAACCTGGCTGGTTTTGGGTCCCCTATATATGTATATTAAGGGGGTCCTCTGCGGGTTTTTGGGTCCTATATATGGTTTATTAAGGGGGTAATGTGCATGGTTTTGGTGTGTCTATATATGGTTTATTAAGGGTACTTCACTTGGTTGGTGGTGGGTACCCTAATATAGGTAATATTAAGAGGGGTAACTGCTGGTTTTTGGGTCTATATTGTAATATTAAGGGTGTACTGCTTGGTTTTTTTGGGGTCTATATATGTACTTAAGGTGGTACTGCTGGTTTTGGGTCTATATATGTATACTTGACTGGATATTACTGGGTTTGGGTCTATATATGTATACTTAATTAGTGTGCGCTACTGCTTGTTTGGGGTGTCTATTCTCTAGTATATTAAGGGGGTACTGCTGGTTTTGGGTCTATATAATTATAGTAAGGGGGTCCTGCTGGTTTTTTGGGTACCTATATACTGTATATATAAGGGGGTACTGCTGGTTTTGAGGTCTATATATGTAAGTCTTAAGGGTATGTAATAGAGCTTGGCATGTTTTTTTGTTGGGTTCTAGATATGTATATTTATTTATTTTTTTAGTTTCCTCCCTCGCTAGACCTCATTCCAGATTAAAAAAAACATCCCCAAGACCCCCCTGTCAAGCTAAATTTGTACATTTTTTGATAGAAAAATGTCCTGGCCGAAGACCTGTTTCCTTCTCAAAATTACAGGCCTCGCTTATCCTGTTCGCCCATGAAAAAAATCCGCCACCTAAATTGCATGAAAAGTTCTTGAATTTGACAACGAGTAGGGAGTAGGGAGTAGGGCGTAGGGATTAGGGCGTAGGGAGTAGGGGCGAAGGGTATTAACGGGAACGTCTTAAAATCTCCAAAAACTAATTTTTTGCTAAACACGAGGTAGAAGGTGGTCCATAAAAAGCAAGTAGAACCCCCTACAACCCGAGAGTGGCACGCTATTGGTAGTTTAAACCCTCCCTGCCAAGCGAGGATATTTTGGTTTCATTCCTGCCTAAAATCATATTTTTACCATAAATATCGTTTATTACTTATTCATATGCTCCTTGTTTTGTATGTTTAACTATGAAGAGATCTATACCTATAACATCAAATAAAACAAGTGGGAATAGTTAATTTTGTGGGTGAAAAAGACAATTTATTGTCAACCCTCCAGTCATGAGTTGAGAGACCGAACGAGGCATATATCCTCTCTCTTCGAGGCCTGAAGGCAGACGCAAGTCTCTCTCTTGCCTTTCCTTTTCTCTTTCCTACCCTCTCTAATCTCTTATGCGCAGTAGATTGACCTGACACCCGGGTTCGGCAATATTGGCGCAATAAATAACCGAGTAAACAATGGAATAAGAGGAAAAATAGGTGATAATTGAAGCTGGGGGAAGGGCGGGCACGAGGGGGTTTTGAACACAATGTGGAGGAGTGATAGGAGGTATGGTGAGGGGAATTCATCTCCACTTAATCACATTTCCCTTTGGTTTTTAAGTGCTACTACTGTGTCTTTTTAAAAAGTTTTTTTTTTTAGGCTTTGTAATCGACTTAACACCTTAACGAGCGGCCTATGCGGTTTTAATTTTATGTGTACCGCCCCAGCGGGGTGGTTTTTAAGCCAAAATAGGGCCTGTTTTCACGTGAATCATTTTTTTATGCCTAATTAGAACCCAAGAACGTTAAACAAGTACCTAATCCCTGAAAGGGCCGATAAACAGAGTTCTTTCGTGAATGTACACCATAACGATTCCTTGTCATGAATGGGATAGTTTTTTTCTTGCAATAACCGTGCAACGCGCGTTGCTAAAAGCAAAATGTATTTCGGCGTTTCCGGTAACATTATTGAGTTATGTAAGCGTGCGTGAGAGAGGGAGGAGGGAGCGTGATATTTTTGTGTCAGGAGGGGTCGCCGCTGTGGTCCTGGAGCAGTCATACGCTCCCGCTTAGTCGTCCTGCCACCACTTGTCTCTCTCTCTCATCCATTTACGTGCTGAAATTGCCACTCGAGTTATGTCGTGCCGCCGGGGCCACATAGTCCAGCTTTATTTTCTCGACTTATGTTGCTCGCCGCTAATTAGGGGTTAAGAGTCCCTTCGCCTTTCACCACCACAACCTTCCTTTAACGAAGTAACCCCTCGCCGTTCCCGGGTTTTACATTGGCAACTACATTTATACTTATAATAAATCACATGATTAATAATGTGTGTGTGGGGTGTGTGTGTGTGCGTCTTTTCCGATGCGTGATGTATGGGTGACTGTAGGCGGGAGAAAGTGATCGAACGCACCAACAAGTAGAGATCAGTGTCAGCGGAACTACACCCAATGTGGTGTTCCTAAAATAATATAATTATACTGGAACAAATGGACTAATTTTTTTGTTTTTTAAATATCTAGAAGAAACGGAGGTTAGGGAAATGGAGGTAACACAGAAGGTATGTGAAAGGAGGCTAGGTTTTTTCTAGAGGAATTGAAAAGTACGGGGAAAGGTTGATAAAAATCTCGCAATTGATGTTAAACAGAGCAATGTATCAAGGGATGTTTTGTAACCAACAGTGGGATGTATGTGGCTTGAGACTTGGGCCCTGAAGGCAAAGGAGAGAAGAAAGCTGGGTCGTGATTGAGATGATCTGCTTGAGGAGTATGTGTGGAGTGACTCGTAGCGCCAGATGAGGAATGAAGATATCTGTAAGGAGAGTGGGGCAGCAGGAAACATTTTGTTTTGGCCATAGTGAACCGAAGGGGTGCTGATGGCTGGTCGGTCATGGTGAATGAATGGCAGATGAAAGGCTTACAAGGAGAACATGTGCGTCATATACAATGGTAAGTAGAGGGGTAGGAAGACCTCCATTGAGATGGAGACACTGTGTAGGACAAGCGTTTCGAAGATAGAGGCATTAGCTATAGATCAGGCACGAGAAGTGGTAATAAACCAGGAATTGAATGGAGAATGCTATGGAGTGTAAATGCAGCCCCTTTGTAGCGAGGGGTCCCATTGCTCCCGTTGGACTGGATAGTCCCCCGTCAGGCGCCTTGGCCCAGGAAGCCGGTAGTATTGAAGGGTATGACCTGGAAGCATGGTGGGTTGGCTGTACTTGTAGCGGCTCTTTGCTGCAGGTCTGCCTGCGGAAATCGGAACCTCTCTGGTTGATATGGGACCCTGGGAATCTAGCTGGGAAAACCCCAAATGGGCTTTTTGTCCCTCCTTCATACCCACCAGGGAAACATCAATCTGTATCCACAATGTCAGGGGAGGTGGGGTGGAGTGGTTCCATGCCACCCTGGATTGGTATTCCAATGGACCCGGGTTCAAATCCCGATATGTTAATGGGAAGATATTAGTGGGATTGAATTTGTGGCTGTACCTAGTATCAGTGCATTCCCACCAAGCCCACCGAAATTGGCCAAAAAAAATACCCTCATTGTTTTCCCTGATTAAATAACACTGTATGAATATTCCCATAGTTCAAAATATGTTACAGGGGGACCATGCCTATTGCGTTCACTGCTCAATATGTTGGCGTTTCTTTAAGTGGAGGGTCACCTGGAGTCTGGAGGGTTAGACGGTGAAGCACTTGAGCGAAAGAAAACCGGCCCGCTGCAGAGATGGAGCTGCTTCGAGCCATGATGGATGCGTCACAGGTCCTCACTCCCCAGGCTGGAACAAGACCTCACGGGCTTTTCACCGTGTTTGAGGCGCTGTGGGCAATGTACAGGCTCCTCAGCCTATGCCCGAGAGGGAAGTAGTGTGGAATATAGAAAAAAAAAAAAAAAAAAAAAAAAAAAAAAAAAACTTTCTGATTTTATGACACACATTTTTGATTTATACAATAACTTCGAATTATCCTAAAGGGGAGATGGGCCATTTTAGTTTTCAGATTATCACCGTGTCGTCTCATTCGGTTGCAATGTTTACACCTTTTTGCCCCATTTCGTTGTTCAAATTTATGACCTTTCGTGCCATTTACGTGTCGAATTTATCCTGGCGAGCGTAAGCGTGCCTGAAATTTTAAGAGGAACCGGCCCTTTGGCCGCAATATTTTTCTACTGAAAAATGGTAACACCTTTATTTGGAAGGGGGTGTCTAAAGGGGTGTTTATCTAAGCTTGATGAAGGTCTAAGCGAAGAAAATAATAAATGAATGAATAAATAAATTAATAGACCAACACAAATAGCCACTGTTCCCTTAATCCATCTCCTGGTGTCAACAAACACCAATGTATTTGGTGTTGTCAGGCGATGAATGTACACAGATACAGTACCCGTTATATTGCTGTCAATCCAACATGATGTACACATATACAGTACACCGTATAATACTGTATATACAACATGATTCTACACATATATACAGTACCGGTAGAAAAAGTACACCCCTTGATAAATACTCACTTGCATGTGTACACATAACACAGTACCGGTATATACGGTATATTACACTTTGCTTAATAAGACCTACACAATGCTATACAGTACCGGTGTAATATCTGTCCAGATTATAACACCTTACAAGATGATGTACATGATCTAACTGCGATTCTGTTTATTCTCGTCGCGCGTAGTGTTATAAGGGGAGGTTTCTGCGTACTAATAACATCCCACTCGCTTGACCACCACCATAGATCATGTTCTACACACAGTTGTAGTTTAGTTCTGGTCGGTAAAATCATATTTACTGTGCATGTACATCATGGTGTGTGACACTCATACAAGCTACCGGTATTACATCACTGATATATACTCCATGTACTTTGTAACTCACATATATCAGTACTCCCATGTGTCAGATCAATATACTGTAATATAACATTTCTTGTACACATTATACCCTACCGGTATATACTGTCTATACAACATGATGTACACATATACAGTACTGGTATACTACCTGTAGATACAATAGGATGTACACATATACAGTCCCGGTATAAATACTGTATATCCAACATGAAGTACACATATCCAGTACCGGTATATACTGTATATCCAACATGAACTGTTACACATACAGTCACCGGTATATACCTGTAATATACAATATGATTGTACACCATATACAGTACCGGTATATACTGTATATACAACATGATGTACACATATACAGTACCGGTATATACGGTATAAACAACTTGATGTTACCCATATACAGTAACGGCAAATATTACTGTATAATACAATATGAATGTACACATATACATTACCGGTAAATATACTGTATATACAACATGATGTACACATATACCGTACCGGTAAATATACTGTATATACAATATGAAATGTACACATATACAGTACCGGTATATACCTGGTATATACAACCATGATTGTTAACACATATACAGTACCTCGGAATATATACTGTATATACAATATGATGTACACATATACAGTACCGGTATATCACGGATAATATACAATATCGTTCAGTAAGATGAGATGAACTTTTCATTTTTATGGCCCCACTTTCTCCCTCATGCTTAGCCCCATTGGTCTTTTAGATTATAATAAACGTTCGGCCCATTACTCTGTCGTTTTTTAAGACTTTTTGCCCCACTTCTTTTGTCAATATTAAGACTGTTTTGGTCATTAACCTCTTAAGGCTCGTGACGCGTTTTAGCAGTCTAGTTCTGCTATCACTAGACGATTTTATGCAGCTTAGGAATGATCTGTGGGTATAAAAGGGTAAAAACTATCTCATTCTCTCACCTCTATTGTCACACTTCCGTATTACCCTCGTTCCTAACTTCTCTGAATAAAATCGTCTATATAGTACAGCAAGAAAACAGAACAGAAACGCCGTTATTAGAGCTTGGAAAGGGTTAAGAGCTGTCAATTTTTTCCTGGCGAGCAATAAGCGAGCCTGTATTTTAAGAGAAATCCGGCACCTTCGGCCGGGATCTTTTCCTACCGATTTTTTTTAAAAATTAATGTTGGAGGAGGGGTCCGTCGGTGGGGGAGGTGGGGGGTGGGGGGGTTGGTGGGGGTTGGGGGGGGGGTTAAGCTTCGATGGAGTTAAATATGGAGGAAACAAGAAAAATAATAAATATCTATAGGAATAATCGACCAACTTCTCGAATCATCCCCCCTTAACCCGGGAAGCTGCAGGGAGCACTCATAAGAGTTCCCCCGGCGCACTGCGGGGAGACTCTTATGAGTCGAGTGGAAAAAAAAAATCAACTTTTTTTGACATCGAAAAAATTTTTCTTTTTTTTCTTTTTTTTTTTATTTATTTCTTATTTTTTTTTTTGTTGGCCTTGCCCTGGGCCATGCAAAATCTCAGTCCTCTAACCCCCCTCCTTCCCCACTTTCCTCCTCTCCTTCAGGTATCACCTCTTTCCCCCTGTTATTCCCCTTAGTCTGAGGTAAATATTTTCGTGCTAACATTAGCGAGTTGCAAGCAAGGGTGTTTTTTCCCCATCACTGATGGCAAGCGAGTTGCAGAAGAGAGAGAGAGAGTATCGATCGACTGTGTCTCAGTGGGGCCTCCTTGGGAAAATTGGCGGGAAAGGCAGATTGCCTCACCCATACATTATACAACTCGCGGGCTATATCTCCGCTTTTGACCACTCAAACGCTGTTTTCACAACTCGTTTTCAATGTTGTTTCAGGTTACTACCTTTAGAATCAACCCATAATAGGCGCATATGGATAAGTTATTAAATGCGATTAATGTGGCACAATGCAATATTTTAGTGACGGACACACACCCTCAAATAACGTCAGCACAGGGTGGACGTCTTCCCAATTACCCCCATGCTCCCACGACGATTCAGAGGTTAAGGCACTCTGTCTACCCATT